>MU968411.1:8712275-9092849 GCA_034641835.2 Pinus albicaulis | reverse complement strand
ACACCATTTTTTTGGTCATCTAACCTATTATTATTAGATGAACCCAAGTACACCATGTAAGACCAATTTTTACCCTAAGTAAAATTGCTTTCACCATATAAAATAATTTATTTGGTCATATTTAACCCAAAACAAGGAAATTAATTAAATAAATCCTTATTTATTTAATTATTTCCTAAGAACAAGTTATTTAAATCATTATTTAAATAATATTCTTAGTTAAATTTGACTAAATAATCCATAAATAATTAAATAAACCATTATTTATTTAGTTATATTCCCATCATTCCCCTAAAATGATAAATAAATCATTTATTTATTTATTATTTATAAATAAAGGAATTGACCCAAGTCAAGAATCCTTTTCCCTCCAACAAATATAATAAAATATTCCTAAAAGGTGCTTCTAGAATTCAATTAATAATATTTTATTCATGCACCGAGTTCTAGACTGCCCCAATATTTTGTTACAAATAGGAGGGCTTTCCCCATTCATTAACCACCTTCATTGAATTAGATCACTCTGGAGCTTCTCTTGGTCACCATTTTCCATTTTGCTTTGTGAACTCCCATTGAGTTCTATGTTTTCTTTTCCACATCCATAAGAGAGAGAAATGATAGATCTGAAACACTGAGGACTTCCAAGAACCCATCCCATTGAGGAGAACCGGAAAACACCTTTCTTGTTTTCCTCACAGGTGCCCCATTCTTTAATATAATAAAAAATTCTTTCATATACATTCTTCTTGTCTTGTTCATTGGATCTATGGAGCTGTGTTATTTCTTATCTACTTAATATCTTTTGTGCTTAGATCTGAATTTGTGCAGCAATATTAAAGGTATTTTGCAGCCATAATTGATGTTAGGGTATTTTTTATGCATAGCTAAAGTGATCTTTTACGACAAAAGATTCATACTAACACATGCCAATAGGTTGACAGGTCCTACGAAATCAATTTCCCATTTCTAAAAATCTTGCAATGCTTGTACTATTTTCAATGGAAATTCATCTCAATGTGATAGCTTCCAAATATTTTGACAAACATCAAACTTTTTGGCAAATTCCTTTGCATATCTTAAAATTGTAGGCCACCAAATACCTACTTGTAATACTCTCCTTGTTGTGCATTTTCCTCCAATGTGATCTCTTGGAACTCGTGAATGACACTCCCATAATACATCCTTCCTCTCATGATCTAGTACACATTTTCAGAATATTTGATCAAGAACCAACTTTCACAATTTCCTGCAATTATCTAGTAATTTGCAGCCGAGGCAACCATGTGTATTCATTGCTTCATGGTGTATTCCTCTCAGAATTTCCCGGTGGCCAAGAATGTCTCTATGTCTTATTGGCAGTTTGGCACCACTTTAACTCGAAACAAATCAGCTCCTGGTAACTAGTCATTCATAGATCCTTCACTTTCCCCTGATTCCTGCCTTGGAGGTGGTTGGGTCCCACACTCAGACTACCTAGTTTGAAAATCACCTCAAATGTCAATTCCTGAAATAATAAGAGCCACTTGCAAATTCCTCCTTATAACACTAGCTTGCTCACTAAGTACTTCAAAGCATAGTGATCCATGAAAAACTTGAATGATCCCCTTAGAAGGCAGTGTCAGAACTTCTGAAGCAAATATACCATGGAAAGCGCCTCATGTTCTGTTGTGGTATAGTTTTTCTCTACTGTTCACAACTTTATTCTAGAAAATTATATAGGATTATTGATATTTCCTTCCCTGGGCTGAGCTAAAACCATTCCCAAAGCAATGTCATATGAATCAATTTGGACATGGAACTTCTTGTTCCAGCCTGGGTAAACCAATATCAGTGCACTAGCTAACTTTAATTTGAGTACATTTAGAGTAGTGACACATTCTTTGGACCATATGAATTGTTCAAATTTCTTGAGTAGCTTCTCCATTGGGTTGGTAATCAGATCATTGTTGCTTATAAACCTCCTGTAATATCCTGGGTCACCCAATGTAGACCTGAGTAGTTTAATGCTAGTTGGTGGTTCCTTTTTCGCAATTGTTGCAACCTTAGAAAATTCCACACATAATCCTTCCTTACATACAATATGAACAAGTAGAATTCCTAAGGGAAAAAAAAATATACACTTATTCATGTTTAATGAAATTTGGAGTTGTCTACACTAGTCAAACATCACTCGAAGAAAACTGGAGTGTTTCTTCAATAGACTATAAATGGTCCAATCGTCCATGTATAATTCAAGGAACCTGTGTTTATAATCTCTAAAAGCAGGAACCACAATCCTGGATAATAAAGTTGACACATTTTTTTAGTCCAAACGACATAACATGGTACATATAATAACCCCATTATGTGGAAAATGCAGTCTTATTCTTATCCTCCTCCACTATTTGTACTTGATGGTTTCCAGAAAACCAATTTGTAAACAAATAAGCTTCGTTTTATACTACTTTAGTTATAACTTCGCCATTAATGAATGGTGTAGGGAAAGGATCATGGAAAAAAGAATGATTCAAGTTGTTGTTTTCAACATAAACTCTAATCTCTGTGGCATCCTTCTTATTCTGGATCATAATCAGACTAACCCACTCTGCCTCATTAACTATAAATATAAGCCCTACATCCAACATCTTATCTATATATTTCTTCACTTGATCATTCACCCTCGGGTTTAGTTGGTATGGTAGATGCTTTACGGTTTCTATGTCTTGATTAAGGATGATCTTAATTTCCCATAACTCCCCTTTTATTCCCTTCAATTATTCAATCGACGAGGGAAACAAGTCCTCGTATTCTTTTATAAGATCAAAGATCTCTTTAGTATTTTTCTTGTCCTAGTAGTCACCAATAGAGGCTAGCTTCTGCTTTTCTTTAGTCCCTATTGTGTGTTTCGGCAACTTCAAGAGAAATAGATGCAGACCTTGAGTTGCAGGTCCATCCTTAACAACTTGTTTCCCCTATGATTCATTGAAGGCCAGATGTTAGAACTCCTCCATATCATCCTCATCTGACTCCCTGTCTACGTTCCCACAAGCTACCGCTTCATGATATCCTGACTCATATATGTGCTCTAGAGTAGCTTGATCTATGCCCACATCCATTAATTGTCCAGTTGTAAGTAGAATCTTATTAACATCCTACAGAGCACTGATAACCCTTTCATTGGTATCTGAGACGCAAACATTGTTGAAAAATTGGCTTTCCAAGCACTCCCAATCGCCAGGTTGTCTCCTTATTTCCTCCTTTACGTACCATGCTTTAAGGAAGGTCTCTAGTGTATGCACAACGTCATGCATCTATAATTCTCTTAGAATTTCTTCTCTGCCCCATCAAACTTCACATTTCTGCAAGTGTTTCCTAGGGTCAAAGCTGCCACTGTAGTTTATAAATTCTTGCGCGCCCCCTCCTAAATGTCCAAACCTAACTCTCAATTTTGTCTTGATTTTTCCCCATCCCCTGAGATAGTTGTGGTTGGCTCCTCACCACCTAGACGATGTTGTTTGTAGGATGACATTCATTAGAGGCACATTGTGTTCTTCGGGGACAGTTACATCAAGATTATTAATAAAAGTATAAGCAAAATCCATATCATTGAAGGTGGGCTAGTCTCCTACCTTATTTATGATTCAGTTAATACCACGGTTTGTACTGCAACACCTGGTGTTGACCTTGTATCCCCCTACTTCTGGTCATCCCACGCAGCTTCTGAGCCAGCCTCCAAAATCTGAATACTCTGCAAGCTAATTGATCCTTGCGCAGTTGGGTTGATATAATATTCCCTTCTTCCTGTTGTCAGTTGGTATAATTGATCTAATAATTTTGGCTCTTCTCTACCATCTGTTGGTTCTGTGAATCTCGGTCTTTGATAAGGGTCTAAGGGTTAGATTACTGTAACCCATTCTAATTCAAATGTCATAAGTTCTTTCTTCAGATCAATCACTGCATAGTTCTCAAAGGCACAATCTATCCCAAGAAGCGCTCGATAGGGGTACTTATCTCCCATTATGTCTATCACTTTGAAATATGAATAGGTATTAACTCCTACGATGCCAACTGATGGGCCTCTAAATTAGACATAAATTAAGACCCATCTAACCCTTGTTAGGCACATAAAATATATATTAAATCTGTCCTTATACACTTAGTGTTTTTTATGTTTTAATATGTTCTTATGAAGGTTTAAATATAATTGCATATTTGTGCCTAATATTATTTATTTTTCTAGAATATTGGGCAGATTATAAAGATTTGGAGAAGGAGATAATTTGGGGACTTGCTCCCTACTACTAGAGGATCAATATTGGAGAATAATTGAACAAAATATCATGAAATCATTGAGAAATTTTTGAGATATTCTGGAACTCCAATGATTAAGAAAATCTAGGAATGTGCTCCCTGTCATTACTACAAACTCCTAGTGTTGGGAACCAAATCCACTATTTGAGGAATTTTGGAGGGGAAAGCTTCATCCTTGCAAGGATAATGCTTCCTCATCATATTGTATAAGTGCCAATTCGAATTTTCCTCTAGGGTCATTTATTGTTAAGTCTTATTATGGACAAAACGTTTTTCTTGGAGCTCCACTTTCTTTTCTTGGAGGGATGTACTTGGATTGATTCAAATAATGAATATTGGCACCATTTTTAGCTTCTAAAGCTTGGTTTATTCCATAGGAATCTGATTCCTCCTTGGGCTTGGCCATCCTAGGAGCCTCAAATCCCTCTTGCACAATTTCTTTATGCTATTTTCACTTCTTATTCACATGCACCTCTTATTTCTATTTTGCATATTTCTGTATTTAGTATTGTTTCCTTTTCTTGTTGTAGGATTGAATTAGATGATTTAAGTGAGCTCTTGTGCAAGTTTTTTACAGATTCAAAAGCCTTATTCATCCTTGTAATAACTTTGGAATATCATATTAATCATTAATCTACTTTGATTTGGTTACTAGTTCACGAATATAAGATTTTTGAAAATGCATTGTGGCAAAATAGTAGTAAATTTATGCTTTTTTAGAAGGGCTTAATGAGATCCGTTTGACTTTATTCCACTTGGATTAGGTTATAATAATGTTAAATTTTATAATAAAAATATTTCCCATTTCATTTTCACTTGATTAGGTTACGAATTTTATAAATTAACTAGTTCACTAATTCTTGAAATTCCATATTTTAGAGTAGTAATTTTCTGTTATTTTTTAGCACTTGTGAATAGGGGTATTTTGGAGTGATTCTAGTTGTAGTGGAGACAATCATAATTAATTAAAAAAATTGTCTCATCCCATTTTCATTTTATTTACTTATTCATTTGGTGAGTTATTTCCAAAATAGACTTTCCTGTAGCAAAAACAAAGTTGCTTCTAGCACTCTTGTAGCATGTGTAAACTCGACCATATTTTCTTCAAAAGTTTGGTTTTTGTCTCTTAGGCTTGAATCATAACCCCTAGGAAATAAATACATGATTGAGGAAGAATATACACACTCGGGACATTCATTTTCGCAAATTATATTACGCCTTTTTATTTGAATGCATGCTCTTATATTTTCAATTACAAATTTTTGTTATTTCCTAGGATTAATTTATTTTTAAAGCAACACTTGCATTTCTGCAATTATTTTAGGCTTTGATTTCATGACATTCATGCCATTACATTGTAAAAACAAAATAAGGACACATTGTATGCTTCACACATAGTGTCGATACCTCTTAAGCTTGTACGAATATCACGTTAATAAGTAAAGTTGGTAGCCTCGGTAGTTGCAACATTCTTGTTGCAATACTAGGGCTCATCACCAACCTCTATTTCCTCTAGCCTTCCAACCAGGAGGATGCAATATTGATTTTCCATATGCATCTAGATTGATGAAAATGCTAACTTAGGCCTTCCCAAGGCCTCCCATGTCTTTCTTGGAATTTCCTTCCTGTTATCCCTTTGTTCCTCCATATTTTCCTGGAATACCTCTCTGGGAAGTTGGCAAAGATGATCCCTTCCTGAAATTCTACCTCCTTGATAGCTAATTTCAAACTCTCCCACAATTGTCGAAGAATTTTATCATCATTCACAATTTACAAGGATATTTTGAACCATTCATCTATGGGTTGAGCATCATCTCGTGGTGAGGTCTGGACTCTTTGATTTTAGGGATCTTAGTTGTTCTCCCCATGGTCCTACCCTTGTGGCTAGCTTGATGAATGTTTTTATTGCTTCCTTGTAATACTGCTTCTATTGCTCAAGATTATATGAGCGCTTTGGTGAGGTTGGTCTTATGATCCTGGGATGTTCTACTACTTTTGCAGTAGCTCCATTCTTTCCCCCCGCATGAGTAACTATGTTGATGTTTGAGAGTGGGGTGGTCTCTCACAACGTCAACTCTACATTACTTATTTTTTCTCCCCTCTGGCGATTGCACTCTTCCCATCTTGTGATCAATTTTGGAAAGTCATGTTGCATGTGTCTTGACCCTACATTGAGATCACCATGCTCATATGGGTAGCGTGCAATCTCATGCAACATTGCCTTCTGGATCACAACTATAACATCGCAACAGACTTCGAATTCCTGCCACTAAACCCCCCCACCCCCCTTGTTCCTCCTCCCCTTGGTCCCCAGGGAGTTTCATTGATTCGATAGGTTCTTATGTCTAACCGATCAGCTAATACATCCAATGCCCTACATTGTTCAATATGATGACTTGGTGAAGCAAAATATTCATGGAAAGTGTTGTTACGAATTTTGAATATTTCTAAAGTATCGGGAAGAGACATGGGAAATTCCCATATGCTCTATAGATCTCACAGTATTCTATTGGTGCTAGATTTTGTTGGTTTGAGAATGCATGGAATTGAGTCCAACTGGGATATTCTTCTTTCATTCCTATCTGCACAACTCATGTAGCAGGAGGGGTCATATATCATTGAGTCCCAAGGTTTCTCTATGAGACAAGATGACCCTCTATAATTCAATGAGTACACCACACATTTGGTCACACAGGTCACGTTAGGTGAAGATCTTTAAAATTTTCTCTTAGATTTGTGATTTGGTGTTACAGACCCAAAATACACAGGTCCTGGGTCATAGTCCCGCCTTGATACTCATGTGGGTACCCTGCCATAACTTCAATGTGTGTCACTTATTCCAGAGCATCATGTAGAGTATCAATATTCTGTTGGGTCAATGGCATATGTGTAAGAGGCAATAATTCTTTGATATATCAGTCTCGTTGATCATTTGGATCTATTGGGTGGCTTAGCTTTCTAATCACATATTTGAATCTTCACATCAACTCCTAGGTCATCTCTCCTTCCCTCTACTTAATTTCCCATAATTTAGGCAACCCTTGCTGGTTTGTTTGAGGAATCTTAAACTGCTGCACAAATTCCCTTTTAAAGTCATCTAGTTCTAGGTAATGGTGAACCTTTAACTACTTGATGAACCATCTTAAGGTTCTCTCCCTAAGTGTGTTTTGAAATTCAGTTAATTTTTTCGTATCAGGTGTTTGGCCTGCCTTCCAGATGGATTTTCACAAGTAATAATTTTTCTCTACATCATTGTTCCCTTTCCCATAGAACTCATAGTATCTGGTGAACAATCTCGCCATATTCGACTAAACTTAAGAAAGAAGTGTAAATCCTTGAGACCCAAGTTGTAACAATCCTTGCAAGGTCTTACCGCTATTACTAATTCCACTACCACTAGTACTAGATTTATATGTAGTATGCACATTGTGAACTCTAATAAATTAGATTAATTTATACAGAAACTTATCAGGGTTGTGATAGAGTACTAATGGAAGGTTGGGGGAGATGCTACGTGAGCAAGGGGATGTTATATTATTGTTCACCTTGGACGAATCATTCTCTTCAAATAATCTTTATAAGGAAATAAGCATGTCATCATCTAGGCATTCCTTTGAGCCTGTGCGTCCCACTCTATCTAACACTTCCATTTCCACTGGCATGGATGGGCCCCTATTTCCATCTTGAATTATGGTCATTACAACAGTCTCTGCTTCTCCCGCTGGACCCACTACTACTACTTCCTCCATTGGACTTCTTGACACTGCTCTTGTGTGGAGTAGATTCCTCTGTCACTTATTTTCCTGCAGCGCCTTTTCTTTCCATTTATCAACTATATGTGCTCTATGTTTCTCTCTTAGATCCCGATAATTCTTGAAGCCATCTACACCCATTTATTCCACCCTCTCATAATTCCTCGTTTGGTAGCATCCCTCCCTCTAGGTTCTTTCCCCGAGTACTATGAATTTAGGCTTCCATGCTAGGGTTCTGGAACACCAACAAGTATTCCTCTACCATTAGAACCTTGATCCATAGAGGGATTTCCTTTAACATCTTTCTATGAAACCTTGACTTAAACACGTCCTCAGCTTTAGAAAAATATTATTTCCTCTCTGCAAAAAACTCAAGAGTATATCCTTCTATTGTGGTTTTCACCCAGAATTACATAGTCCGCATCAGATATGTGTCCAACTGGTGCAACTCTATCATATATTCTTGAGTCCAAGATTGGAGATATCTTCATTTTTCTCTGGTATTCCCCTTTATTTTAAGCCTCCACAACCATTTATGGAGCTCCTATGAAAATTTTCACTAGAAAATCTCGTACTGATCACTAGTAGATTCTGCATACAAGATCTTCTCTCTCAAATTTTCTTCACCTTGTCTTCATAGATAAGCTTGATGTGAAACAAACTGATCCATTTATCCATAGCACAAATCTCGTAATTCTTTATTCAAGATCCTCGATACCATATTCCAACCCCTTTTTTAGAATTTCAGGGTCCCGACAGCGAAACCATTTGTTGACAAAAATTAATAATAGTGTCAAGACCCCCGGTTCAGGCAAAGAGGCCAACAAAGCTCTGTTGTAGTCTAGTACAACACTAACATTTTCACCTTACCCAAGACTGAGTGAGGAGTCTCACTCGAGGCATGCCGCAACCTTAGTTACTTGGGGTCGGGATTTAGTATCAGGAAGAATCATGTCAATCATACAAGGATCAAAGAATACCCAAAAATATCTAATAGAAGTTTGTTCACAACAAGTCATGCATATTATTAAACGAAGACCACTTAGATATACACCTTCAAAAAAATGTAAAGAACCAGATAATCATTCAACTATCACACAATGATCTCAGGAAGTCTTATTTTCATTAATCTCCACAATACATCATTACATATGGCTCAAAAGACACTTTTCCATAGTATGGAACTCACAACACTGATCAATACATAAAACAAAAAATATAACATACAGATAGCATTTCTACTAGCTCTGCAACAACATTTCAGTACTCTCTATTTTTCCCTTCTCGCTCGTCCTTTCTTATCTTTTTTCCCTCGCTAGGATTGCAAGTTTTCCCCACCTTCTTCCTCACCCGGTTTTTCCTACTGCTTGGTTGTTCCTATTGCTCGGTTGTTACTATTCTTTCCTCGCTCAGTTGTGACTGTTTCTTCTCGTCGTTCTTCCAACTCTGCCATGTTTCTATGAGTTGCTTCCTCTTTCCTCGTTGTCCCTCCCACAACTTACCAATGCTTATCTCCACAACTTGTCATCCTTCTAGCTTATCCAAAAATCTTTATTTCTTTAAAAAATGAAGGCCCTAACACTTTCCCTTATGGTCATGGTCAGTTAGCTTATGTCTTTTTTGTACTAATGGAAGTGGTCAACAAACTTGGTCATAGTGAGATCGATAGACCTTTTAATAATAGCCTTGTAAATATTGTCTTCTAAAACTAATAGAATGTTCCAACTTACCATATATATATATATATATATGGTAAGTTGGAACATTCTATTAGTTTTAGAAGACAATATTTACAATACAATACAATACAATACAATTCAAGCCTATTTCTCTTTGCAATGTGATCTACAAAATCATCTTAGTATTTCTAGTTCGTTGATTAAAGCCTCTACTGATGAACATCATTGGCCCTAAGCAATAAAGATTTATGGAAGGCATGAAAATCATGGATGCCATCATACAACCCATGAAATCGCTCATTCATTGCAAACCTCTCTCAATCGATGTATAATCACCAAACTAGACCTATCAATAGCATATGATTGCCTTAACTAGAAATATTTTCTCAATTTATTGGATGCTTTCAGTTTTTAAGCTGAATGGGTTAAATGGATTTTACCTTTGATCAAAAACCTATTCTACTCCATTTCCGTGAATGGCTGCCCCACCCACAACTTTCAAGATTCCAGGCTTCAGACAAGGTGACCCAATATCTCCATTCATTTTCATCATTACTACTGAGGGGTTAAGTCAATATTAAAAGTTGCAACAAGCCGCTAGGAACTTAGGAACCTCATATTTGGAACCCATGCCCCTCGCCACTAACTCGCCAACATTGTTTTTATGACAATATGTTGTTTAGGAATCCCACTCCTACGAAGGCTCGAAAATTTCACATTATCTTGGAAGACTTTAGGATTCATCAGGGATTGATATCAATGGGGATAAATCAAACATTTAATTCTTCAAAACCAATCGTTGTGTCTAATCTCATCTAGCTCACACTATAGGATACTCGATTGGCTCCCTCCCGAGTAAATATCTTGCAATACTTCTCACCATTAAATCTCTTTGAGTGGCATGTTAGAGGGAATTACTAGATAAGATAGATCAGAGGCTTGATAACTAGACATTCAAGGATTTAAACTTCATAGGCAGAGTTAATCTATTAAAGTTTGTCTTACAAGCTCTTCCAGTGTATCAATTGTTAGCACTCCCAACCCCCCAGTGCATTCTTAAAGACCTAGCCTCAAAGATTTAGAACCTTCTTTGAAAGGGAGTTCAAATAGGGAATAAATGGTATTTGGTTGCATGGGATAAGATATTCTTTCCCAAAATCAATGGAATCTTTGGGTTATGAGATCCAACAATCCTAAATAAGGTCATGGGGGGGAAATTGTGGTGGAGCTGGCTACAAGGTGGTTCATAATTATGGAAATATATATGGTCTCACATGTATGTCTGGAATCTGGATGCAACAACAATTATCAAGGGTAAACACCTTCCAAATTGGTCCTATATATATAATATGGTACAAAGAAACCACTCCCTCATCCAGGACCACAAATTTTGGGAACTTAGGAACAACCAACTGACTCTCTTCTGGGAGGAATCTTGGATTCAACGTCCATGAATCCAGGACAAAGAGGAGCTTAAATAAATTTAGGCATTCATATCATATAGTGGAGCCTCTAAAGTATCATACTTTTGGATGGACCAAAATCCCACATCAGAATGGCATGCATGGAAACATCTCGAGCATTGGTTTGTGCATCAGTAGTCACTCCCATGGGGTTCCCTACTTTTTGTGCTCCAGGAGAGAACCATTCATGAATGTCATGAAACTGACAAGATTCAATGGGGTTATCACACAAGTGGGTCCTTCTTTGTCAGAGAGGCTTACACTCTCCTATCGAGCTCGCAAAAAGTGATCCCTGACCCCCTATGGAAACACATCTCAGGAAATAAACTATGTCCTAAAGTATCCTTTTTCCTGTGGTTAATATGTCGTCAAAGGCTACTAACATGGGATCGTATTAGAAATAAATTATTCACAAGACCTTCGCATTGACCCCTATATTAGGTGGATGAGGAATCGTTAGAGCATATTCTTAACCAATGTTATTTCAAGGAGGACCTCTGGAACAAGGTGCTTATTTTGTTCAGGCATAATGATAGATCCCATAACCTTTCAAAGAATCACTTGAGATATGGTGCTTGAAACTATTTAAAAACTTGATTGTCAATAGAGCTTGGATCCTTTTCCTGGGATTGTTTTTGTAGAACATGTGGAAAGAGTGTAAGCAGGAATTATTTCATGATAAGAAACCTTCCTAAAGATAGATTTGGGAAATAATTAGACACAATGTAAAGGAAACTCTCCTAGCGGACATTTAGTATTGAGAAAACTGGAAGGTCGAGGGTTTGGAGGGAAGCATTATAACTAAGTTAGATCTTAAGGAGGGGATGGTGACAGTCAGGCCAAGCACCCCATCCACATTGGCTGATAAATCTATAGGTTCACCATCCTTCCTAAAGGGTTCACCAAGTTAAATTTATATGGAGCTTCAAAAGGGAACCCCAGTAAAGAAGAACTAGGAGGTGTCTTTCGTTCTAACCATAGTGCATCCGTAACGGTCTATGTTGAATCCTGCAAAATTTCAACCAATAATTTGGAAGAATTCCTCATGCTTGAGTGAGGCTTGAGCATAGCTCGACATGCAGGATTCTTCAATCTTCAAAATACTGGAGACTCCCAAATCACGTTTCTTTCATTCGTAAAATAATTAATATCCAAACTATGTTAGAGATAGTGCCTTGAGACCCTAATTGGGCGAATCCAATATCATATTTAGACATTTGCGTATGTCAGCATTGAACATACACAATGTGAAAGAAACCAAGTGGTGGATCAACTAGGAAATTGGAGTAGTGCACTTGTGGACCATTTTATCTTACAAACCTGGCCAACAGCACATCCTGATCGATTGATGGAAGAGTTGGGTCGAATCCTTGCGATGGACCTTAGAACCCCGATGGGGGTGGAAAAATTGAGGATAGTGGAGGTTGAGCCTAGCCTTAGTTGTGGTGTGGTATGCCACAACTGATCCATGTGAACCCATATAGTTGTGCTTGTGTTCATTCTAACGTAGGTCAATGGAAAATGTGAAGTCTATGGAATTCGATGGGAATTATTATGATACTATAGTGATGGAAGTTCAAAGCATGCAGCTCTGAGAGACACCATGACGATATGTTTTGTAGGGGGGATAAGGGGACTTGTTGTTCTTTGGATGACGTCAAAGGTGGATTTTGGTTGCAGGAGCGAGTGGTTAGTCATCAGTTCCTACATATATTTCGGCTTTCTCCATGGCGCCCTCCATATCAGGAAAACTTGTGTAACCCAACCCACTGATGACCCTCTTTTGTGTCTTGATTGAATTATGGTCTATTTTTGGGTACATTCATATTGGTGCTAGAGGCGTATCATGGAAATTCGAAGGGTATTCATGGAAATTCTTACCACAATTTCCTCTCGTTGTTTTGGGCCTGTGGTGTTGGGTGTCTCTTCAGCTTAATGGTGCAACAATGAGTAGTCTTGGGTGGGCCATCACACTCGAGCACCTCATCTCAGGAAGGTGTTCCTTGTGAAGGTCGAATTGGGGTGGGGCAACCAATACAGAGTAGGAAGATGGTCTAGAGGTGAAGTTCATTAAGCTTGGGGGAAGACTTTATCTCCATTTTGTACATGTTGCGGTGTTGCTAGTGTTACATTGGTGCTGGTGTTGCAAGTTTTTCAATGGTGTTGGTGTTTTAGAGGTGCCAGTGTTGGACGTGTTGTTGTGCGGTGGTGTTGGGGTGTTATTGGTGTTCGACATGTTGTGATGTGATGGTGTTATGGTCTTGCTGGTGTTGTGGTGGTGAAAGCGATCAAGAAATTGGAGAGGTTTTGTGTTACGATGTGCGCATGGAACCACGACGTAGCTAATGCTTTGGTGTAGGTGGAAGGCGGTTGGCCGTGAAACCCAAACGTCAACGTTGATATCGAAAACGGGAGGTGGTGGGGCCAAGCTTAGAGGAAACTAGGAGCTTGCAGGGACCCTATCATAAACATTTACCACCATCGAGGAAAAGGAATGATCCCTCTTGCACCACGAAAGTTCAATTACGTTAGTCTGTGAAATTGCAGTTGGAACCCTATGAGAAAATTTTTAGGGAGGATCATGAAGCGGTCATGGTATCCTTGGCTCAAATGCAATATTTCAAGTGCCAGCTTCGGGACTAGGTGGTGGTGGTATCGCAAGGACATATGTGAATTCTGAACAAGTTGGAGCAGTTGTAGGCTTAATGCACGTCTCATCTAGAGAAACATGTTAGATTCATGTATCGCCCCCCACCTCCACCTGGGACGGGTCCATACAAACCAACTTCTATCGACTCTAATGATTGAGTATGTGTTTTGGTGTTCTTTTCATTTTGTCAGTATTTTAGCATATATTTCCCTTATGGTTATGGTCAATTAGCTTATGTATTTTTTGGACTAATGGCAATGGTCAAAAAAACCATTTAGGGTGAGACCATAAGACATTTTAGTAATAGCCTTGGAAATATTGTCTTCTGCAGCTAAAAGAGTGTTCCAATTTACAAAAAAAAATTAACATTTTTATAAAAAATACCAATAGATTAATAAATAATAAATTTACAATATAAATGTCAATAAGGTTAGCTTTGGTCATTAGGTAGAATGGTTGTTATTTTTTTCGTACAATAATAATAACTATACAATGTTTAATCTCTACAATTATATACCTTTCAACATAATTATTTTAAGAAATTTATTTGAAAAGGTCAATCTGCTGCGAGTGAAATTATGATGAAAGATATTATGCTTCGGCTCACAGTTGGTAGAAATTAATTCATTGCATTTTGTATGGATGTGGTCACAACATTCAAAAATCATGTAGGTTGCAAAGTATTTTGGGGCATTAGGCACTATGTATGAAACATAATGCCATAATACTTGAAATTATTTTGTGACCTTCTCCAACTAATTCTGAAGATGATGTTTTTCCTAGAGAAATTAATCACGTTCTACTGTAACCACAAGGATCTACTTCCGCTATTGTTCATGTTCTATGGACAAATAATTATGCAACACATCTACTTGGTATGTGGCTATCTGAATAAAATTAAATAATTGGGTTGCAGACCATCCCAAGAGGTCATCCTGAATCATGATGGATGGTTCTGGAAATAAAATTTGCAATGGATGTCCACTGCAAATGGAATATTATGAATACCCGTGAGGAGATGTAGCCTACTACGAGGGTGCAATTGACGGCGGACTGGTGTGGATGGAAATGGTGAGGGTTGGAATCAAAGTGATGGGTTGAAGCAGTAGTGATATTGGATGGACAAAAAAAGTGATTGGATGTATAATTATAGGAGCGGTGACCATTAGAGGACCTAATTCGAACAATAAAGAAAAAATGTATGTGGGTGTGACTTCTATAGTGGTAACTGATGTAATGGTATGGATTACAGAGTCAACCTCCATCTCCATTTCCATTCTGAGAAGTGTTCTAGAAGGTATTGTATCTGAGATAGTAAAAGAAATAGAGGTTATGTGTGATGATGGAGTCTACGAGTTGGGTGACGTGACATAGGTTGAGGGTGGAGTTTCTTCAAAGATGGGTGAGGTGGATTGTGAATTTGGGTCTTCCAGAGTGATATCGAAATTTTTTCTGGTTGAGGCCATCTTCCTCATTTTAGCTCTGATTGGAGGTTTTGTGGCTTTTAGTCGTCGAGCAGCTGGGATTACTATCTCGAACTGGGAATGGGGTTCTATGACCAAATGTGCAGTAACTAGGGGAGTAATAACCATGATTTTTGTTGCCTTAAACTTTGAAATTCAGAAAAGGTAGGGAACAAACCTACTGATACCCCGATTCTAACCATTTGTTTCTTAATTGAATATATTTCTTCTCGAGTTACTTGATGATGGGTTGCAGTTCCTCTTCAGCCAATGGATTCCTTGAATCCATAGATGTCTCTTGAGGTATTGGCTTGGGCACCATCCCTTCAAAGGAGTATATGTGCTTTCCGTCACAAATTTCCCCCACAATGCCTAGCCATGAGATGAATTTGGTGTGAAATGCTTCTTTTGTCAGCATGAACTTCTGGGCCCTCTTTAGGAATGTTTCAGAATGTACACATACATGCCTTATCCAATTATGACAACGAATGACACCAAACCAGACCTCTTGCAAATAGTCATCAAGAAGTAGCTTTAGGATCATTTCCACAACCTTAATGGCATCCAAAATTTTCTTGTACCATCCTATGAAGGAAGCTTCATTAATTTCCTTACTACTTGCATCCTCTGAGGTTTTCCAGGGCATATACCTGAGAGTGAGTGGTTGATCTTCTCTGATTAGGGCCAAATCCCAACCCTATGGTGAGAACCATTTCCACATGGCCATTGCCACAATTAAATATCCATAGATTTAGGTAGTCACTCTTTTGTAATTTTCCTCACACACCTCAAACAATTCATGAATCAAGAAGCTGAACTAATTCAACTTTGCACCATGTACATAATGCTATGAAACTAAGATGGTATCAAGTGTGCTTTCATTCATGGTAAAATGGTGCATGAGCTTCCCTCCAATGATATTGCATGCAAACTTGACATTTTTATTTTTTATTGGTTCAATGAGAGCTCCTTTTCCTCCTCTCTTGGTGTTATACCTACCATACTATTTATCGTCTCATGTATTATTTTCTCGCTTCGAGGATTTCTAGAAAGCAATGGAAATTACATCTCCAGCCAATGATAGGAATGTTAACCTTTGGATTTCAACTCCATGCATTGGATGTTCCTTGTCCATCCATAGCGATTCCCCATGCATTGTACTGATAAGTGGCTTTGTGCACTACATTGAAGCCTCGGTAGTTCTGAACATGGGCAGACTCCTTAGATGGAACAATGTTCATCTTTGAATACCTATGAAACATTTTGTGACCTTGATGGATTTTCTTGCATTATCTTTAACTAGTGGTTCGATATATACTTCATTCTTGAGGGCCAAAAATTGGAAGGAGTTCGCGAGGTCATTATCGACCAACCCAGCTTTATCATAATTTCCATAAACTGGTTGTCTTTACGATTATGTCATAAAATTTATCTTCTGGAACTGATATTATGGTCCTCGTCATCTTCGAATGATGTTGATGGACACGAGACACAACGAGATTGGATTTGAGCTTGGGATAAATGAAAGTGGGAAAAAATTCTAGACCTAGAAATTATACCACCTTGGCTTCAGACTCTGAAGGACTAAGCATGGCCATGGAGATTAAGTACACAAGCTTGACACAATGTTTTCTAATGATATGAATTAACTAATTAATGCAGAAAATTTCCCCACTCAGCCTTAGAAATGATAATGTTGATGATGGCTGAGTTGGACCTGATTTGGATGACACAAAACTAGAAAAGGTGGGCGGATTTGATGGATAATTATGATGATGTGATGGGCATGCTTATGATTTGATGATTTTTATTACGGGAAATAGTTAACAAAAATTCAGACTGAGAATGGGAATTTTTCTCAATTATTATGACTAGGAAACCCTACACATGTGTCTCCCCTGAGCACAATTAGTTGCGGTGAGGAGGAACTTCATCCACAACTGGAAGGGCTCTGGCAGAAAACTTATTCATGACTAACTAAAACATAAATAATTGTCTGAATAGGAAAAATGATCCAAGTAATGACTAACCAACATAACTGACTCCTGCCTACTTCTACCTATCATCTCCTTTCAGAGATGTAATCAATTTTGAGTGGGATTGGTTGATCCCTGGATGGTTTTTGGTTGTGTCCCACTCACCCATATTGGTAGAAAAATACCATCGATTTGTGTGATCTTGAAAACTCCTAACTCCTTTAATTCCACAACAATGAACGACCCCAAAAAATGCATCTGCAACTTTCTTGGGAATTTGAATAACTTTCTGTCATATAATAGAACATCCCCTCTCACTGTGAATGATTTTTTCTTGATATTCGCGTCATTCAATTCCTTTTTCCTCTACTTTTAAAATTTTTGGTGGAAGTATGCCAAGAATATAGCTTCATGTAGCTACCATAGTTCCTCTAACCTCTTAGGAATTGACTCATCTTCGGTCATATGTGTTTCTTGAGAAATGAAAAGATTAGGAATCGTCAACTGAATGGGTACTATGGCTTCGCGCCCATATACCAGTTGGAAAGGTGTATGTTTATGTAACCATTGAATAATGATGTGGTAGGCCCATAAGGTAGCAGGGACCCTCTCATCCCAATCATTCCCTTTTGCTGAACACACTTTAGCCAATCCTCTTTCTACTATCTTGTTGAATGCATCCACTTTACCATTGGCTTGATGGTGATATGCATTCCTTATGTGGTGTTATATCATGAAGTTCTGTAGTAATGACAGGATTTTCTCATTAATAAAATGGATCCCTTGGTCATTAGTTAGGCTCCAGGGGTAGTTTAATCTGGTGATGTTGTTGTTGAAAATGAATCAGGCAACAATATTTGTGGTGCAGTCCTTCACTGTGTAGCCTCAACCCATATGGGGAGGTACTCTATTATGGTGATAATGTACCTCGCCTGGGAATGGCGTGGCGAAGGGTTCATAGGTCCCGCGAAATCAATTTCCCATTTCTCAAAATTCTCTAGTTCTTGTACTGGTTGCAATGGAAATTCATCTTGATGTGAGTTTCCAAACCTTCTGACAAACATCACACTTTTTCGCATATTCCTTTCCATCTTTGAAAACTGTGGGCCATGAAATACCTACCTGTAATACTTTCCTTGCGGTGCATTTTCCTCCAATGTGACCTCCCGCAACTCCTAAATGACACTCCCATAATACATCCTTCCTCTCATGAGCTGGTACAAATTTGCGCAAAATTTGATCAAGACCCAACTTGTACAATTGCCCCACAATTATCTGGTAATCTGTGGCCCAAAAAACCATGTGTCTTTGTTTCGTCGTGGTGTATTCCTCTGGTAATATCTCGATGGCCAAGAATTTCTCTATGTTTTCTTGGTAGTCTGGCATCACTTTAACTCGAAACAAATTAGCATCTGCTAACTGGTCATCCACAAATCCTCCACTTTCCCTTGATTCTAGACTTGAGAGGTGGTCGGGTCCCACATTCACATGACCTAGTTTGAAAATCACCTCAAATCTAAAGTCCTAAAATAATAAGGTCCACCTGCAAATTCTTCCTTCCAACATTAGATTGTTCACTAAGTACTTCAAAGCAGAGTGATCCGTCAAAAACTTGAATGGTCCCCCTAGAAGGGATTGTCAGAACTTCTGAAGCGAATATACCATGGAAAGCACCTCATGTTCTATTGTGGTATAGTTTTTCTCTATTGTTGATAACTTTATGCTTGCATAATATATAGGATTATTGAGGTTTCCTTCCCTGGCTGAGCTAAACCACTCCAAAAGCAATGTCATAGGAATCAATGTGGACATGGAACTGCTTGTTCCAGTATGGGAAAACCAATATCAGTGCACTAGCTAACTTTTATTTCGGTACATTAAGAGCAGCGACACATTCTTCGGTCCATGTGAATTGTTCAACTTTCTTGAGTAGCTTCTCCATTGGGGCGGTAATTAGATCATAGTTGCGTATAAACCTCCCATAATATCCTGTTTGATCCAATGTAGCCATGAGTTGTTTAACACTAGTTGTTGGTTACATTTTCACAATTGGCATAACCTTAGCACAATCCATACATACTCCTTCCTTGCATACAATATTACCCAGTATAATTCCAAAGGGAACACCAAATATGAACTTGTTAATGTTTAATGAAATTTGCAGTTGTTTACACTGGTCAAACATGACACAGAGCAAAGTGGATTATTTCTTAAATATACTATAAATGGTCTAATTGTCCATGTCAACTTCAAGGAACCTGTGTTTATAATCTCTAAAAGTAGCAATCACAATCTTGGAAAATATTGCTGACACGTTTTTTTTCCAAACGACATAACATGGTACGCATAAGAACCCCATTATGTGGTAAATGTAGTCTTATTCTTATCCTCCTCCGCAATTCGTACCTGATGGTCACCAGAAAACCCATTAGTAAACAAATAAGTGTGTTTCCTACTACAATATCTAGAACTTCATCACTGAAGGGTGTACGGAAAGGATCATGGACAGAAGGATTATTTAAGTTGCGGTAGTCAACACAAACTATAATATCCATGGCATCCTTCTTATTTTGGATCATAATTGGACTAACCCACTCCGCCTCATTAATTAGAAATATAATCCCTGCATCCAACATCTTATCTATCCCTTTCTTCACTTTCTCCTTCATCCTCAGGTTTAGTCGATATGGTAGATGCTTTACTGGTTTTACATCTGGATTAAGCATGATCTTAATTTCCCCTAACTCCCCATTTATTCCCTTCAATTCTTCAACAAACGAGGGAAACAATTCCTCATATTCTTTTATAAGATTGAATATCTCTTTAGTAGTTTTCTCATCCCAGTAGTCAGCAATTGAGGCTAGATTTCGCTTTTCTTCATTCCCTATGTGTTGAAGTTCAACAAGAAATTGCAACACTTACACTAGCGTGGGACCACGGGTCTTAGCAGCACCTACACTGGTGTTGGCTAAATTTGGTGCATGTCTATTTTAATTATCCCTTAATTAAAATGGACAATAAAATGCAATCTTATCTCAAAATCACTTGTAATAGTTAACTGAGTGTGATAAACTCAGTTATCTCATGAATTTCGAGTTGAGGATAGTTGGTGAGGCATGCAGAGTAATTCTAGTTGTAACAGAGTTCAAAGTGCAGTTGGTGCATTAGTTAATGCATGTTGTAATCAGTTAACTGAGTTAAGTGAGTTACAATCAGTTGTGTTAGTTGTAACTAGTTGTTGCACTAGTGAGAGATAAAGTGAATTAAATATTATTTAATTCACAATCAGTGATCTCACATGCAACTGATTATTTACTATTATTAGTTGCATTCATTTCAGTTCCAGTGGATTCCCATTTGAGACTAAGGTGAAAGGGATGTTAACTATCAGTTGTAGGATTATTGGGTTGCACCCATGCAACCAAACACCCATTAGATTGTCCATGATCCTTGCGCAGTTTAGGAAGGAAACAATTCATATCCTTTAGGGATTTCATTCATCAGGAATTGTGAAAGAAAGGCAAGTTGTTTAGAGGCTGAGAATTGGCGAAGTGTTGGCCAGTTTTGTCCGGGACAATGTGAGACAGATAGCTGAGTGTTGGATACTCTTGTGAGAAGAGGAAATTGTATTTGTTTCATGTATCCATGTTGAATATACAATAGAAGATAGTGGGGTTTTGAGTAGCAAGCTTTCCCCAGGAAATTATGTGTTCTGGTTCTATTTGATTCTTTCTTTACTTCATGTAATTGGTGATTGTGTTTAATCTCCGCAATTGATTTGTAGAATCAATTCAGTATCTAGCTTTAGTATATTGTTGGATCGGTTTGAATCCATGATATACATATATGTTGTATAATTTCTACATGGTATCATAGTACAGGAAATTACTGCAATAAAAACGAAGTTGAGCTTGTGACTGAATAGAATTCAAATTTGCAGAAGACTTTCTTGGTGCTACAGGTGAATCAAGATCGAAATCGCTTTCAATGGCTTGAGATTCGAGTATGCACTCGAGGGTAGCTCTAACTATATTTCTTGGAAGGACAGAATGGAGGTAGTACTTGAAGACAAATTCTTGAAGGAATTCATTGACAATGACATTCTCAAGCTCGTTGTGACCGATGCTGCAAAACTTGATGCTTGGCAAAAGAATGTTGCAAAGGTGAGGAGGATGCTATTACAGGGAGTACGATACCACATTTTTTTAAGTCTCCATGGAAAAAAAACACCATATGCTATGTGGAAAGTTTTGATGGATCTATTTTAGAGTATCAATGACCATAGGAAATTGGCACTGAAATATAAGCTCAGGAAAATTAAAATGGAAAAGGGGGACACCATTTCAAAATATCTAACAAATTTGGTCCAATGTCGGGATGAGCTGGGGAGCGTTGGAATAAAAGTCATAGATGATGAATTGGTGAGCCTAGCTCTTCTAGGACTTCCCAATAGTTGGCACAGTTATGAAGACTCTGTCAATGGAAGGGAAAAATTTCTAGATTGGGAACGATTGTGGTCGGATTTGGTGCAAGAGGAGTTTAGACGGAATACCAGAGATGGATCTTCATCAAAGAATGAATATGAAGAAGATTGTGCTTTGGATGCCAAGGCGAATAATGAGAAAGGAAAGAAATTTCATTCCAAAGATGAGTCTCGTAAAGATAGCAAGAAGCGCAATATATCCAGAGTGAAGTGTTTTCACTATCACAAGCATGGACACTATGCCACAAATTGTCCACAAAAGAATAAGAACAAGAAGGCTTCAGGATCTACAGCGGGTGAGGCTTTGGCCTCGCAATTTGAGCTTGAATTCCCACTCATTGAATGCATGGTGTCAAATCCAATGGGTTCATTGTGGTACTTGGATAGTGGTGCTTCCTTTCACATGATAGGAGGCAAGGAACTTTTTAGTAGCTTGGAGGAGAAGGACCTCCAGATTCATATCGAAATGGGTGATGACGGACAGTACAGTGCTACCGCGATTGGTGCTATTATCTTTCAGAGACAGTCAGGTAAACCCTTTCAATTACCAGACTTGAAGAAAAATTTGGTCTCAGTTGCAATGTTGGAGGATAGAGGCCATGATGTTGTTTTCAGTGAAGGTAAAGCATTCATGCGACACAAAACAACAGCACTAGCCAAGAAGATTGGGATTCGAGTTAAGAATATCTATAAACTTGATGTAGATGGATGCGCAACATTGATGGGAAAGGCAAAAAAATTGGTGAGCTCAGATGAGGGTGAGTTATGGCGCAGGAGATTGGGCCATCTACACCACAGAACCTTGAAAACCATGTAGCATATTTCTACATGACTTCCAATGGGAACACTTGGAAGAGATATTTGCACCAGTCACAAGGTACTCTTCCATTAGATCTATCTTTGCACTCTTAGTGCAGATGGGGTGTTGCATTCATCAGATGGATGTGAGAACTTTGTTTCTTAATGGAGTCATTGAGGAGGAAGTGTACATAAAACAACTAGAAGGTTTCAAAATATTTGACAGTGACTAGCATGTGTGCTGACTGAAGAGAGCACTCTATGTGCTGAAGAAAGCACCTCGTGCTTAGTACACTCGAATTGAAATTTATTTCACCCAAGCTTAACCAAAAGTGAAGCTGATGCAAACTTGTACTAGATTCTGGTTGATGGTAAGCTTTTTATTATTGTACTTTATGTAGATGATATAATCTTGACAGGTGATGAGAAACTGATACTTTCTTGCAAAGAGGACCTTGCAAGAGAATTTGAAATGAAGGACATGGGACTCCTTCATTATTTCCTTGGCTTGGAAATATGGTAGTAGGATGGTGAACTTTTTGTTTCTCAGGGAAAGTATGCCAAAGAGATACTGGGTAAGTTTCACATGGAGAGTTCTAAACCCATGGAGACTCCTCTTCTAGGAAATTGGAGGAAAGAGGATGCTACTTCTGGAGAAGTTGTTAGGAATTTACTGCAGGAACAAATAAAGAATTTATTGAGAGAAAATAAACATAAAGAACCCAACAACAAATCATGAACATAAACACATATGTTTATCCGGGAAAACCCCAAATCCGGGGAAAAATCGAACCAATGAAATTTCATTAACCATTGGCCAAAACCCTGGCCAATCCGGCCAAGTGAGCCTTCACCGCTCACCTCCAGGCCTCCATTACAATGAAGTCTTCCTAGCCTTTTTATAGGCTCCATTACATGCAATACCATGGGCTAAAACCATGGGTGAACAAAACCATGTGCCCCAAAACCACTACTATTTACCCTAGTCAACTTTGACTCTATCCCGAGTCAAGTTTACCTAACAATTCCCCCCTTAAACTTGACTTGGGGATTATTGACTAAATCTAGCCAAACCTGCTAAATGAGACAACCCCGCTCACTCTAGCTCTTCCCCCCTAAAATTTTTACCCAGGGTAACTGTAAACTTGACATCCCCCCTATCACCTAGGCCTAACCCAGACTTTACCAGTGATTACCCAGGGGTACACATGCCATACCAGGTCTTACAGTAGTATGCCCATTTACATGTAATAAAATTAAATTCATTATAATATATATATTTTTTTGTCTCATTGTTGCTGTCTTTGTACATATGAAATCAATGTCCATACAAAAATAACCCATCTACCGGATTACATGGGTCACTAGCCTCTGTAACCTCCAGTCCTCTAGGAATTCTCTTCAGATACATGGTTCATCAATTAATTAATCCACCTGCAAATATCCTCTCTCATTTTGGCGTTCTTCAAAGCATTTGATAGACACATTCTGTCAAACACTTTGCTCTCTTCAAACTACAAAAAGAAACCTTGATTGCAAACTGCTCTAATTTTCCTGAAAACTTGCAATCAAATGTTGTATCTATTTCACAAGATATTCTCTTGCAAAGTTAGAGACTCACATAGACACCATATTTTCACTTCACACATTCGACGCATGTGTCTCCTTGGTCGCATCACACCCAGTCCCTCATTTGACACATCCTGCGTTGTAGCACTGAGGTGGCTATGTTCTGTCTAGCCTGCATCGACAACTTCAATCTGCCCATTTCCTGAAGGACCAGAATGGGAGGCATCTAATGTCAAGGTTTTCAACCCCGTGTCATGATATTGGGCCTCTAGAGTATATGTTAACGCTAAAATTTTAAGATCAACATCAGATAAAGACTACAAATCCCTTCACCACAAGTCTAGCTTTGTCTAGCTTTGTAATGCTATTGTCTACAGGAAGTTAGTGGGTTCACTAATGTATTTGGTGAACACAAGACCAGACATCTTATATGCAGTTAGCCAACTGAGTCATGTTATGGTTAAGCCTACCAAGCTCTTTTGGAAGACGGGGAAGCATGTCTTGAGATATCTCAGAGGCACATCAAAGTATGGTTTATGGTACAAAAATACAGAGGGAGTGAAGCTTCAATACTTCACGGATGCAGATTGTGCAGGCAGTCCATCAGACACAAAGAGCACATCAGGCGGGATCTTCAGCATCAGATCGATATTGCTTTCTTGGTACAGAAAGAAGCATCGATCCGTGGCACTCAGTTCATCCAAGGAAAAATGCATGGCAGCAAGCCAAGTTCTATGTGAGGCCATCTGGATGAGAAAGATCTTGGTTGGTTTGATTGGTTATTAGATGGATCTGACAGTGATACATTATGATAACCAGAGTTGCATTAAACTCTCGGTTAATCCGGTATTCCATGATAGGTCCAGGCACATTGATATCTGGTACCACCATCTTAGAGATTGTGTTCAGAGGCACATAATGTTACTTTAGTACATTCCATTGGAAGATCAGGATGCAGATATTCTGACGAAGGCACTCACCAGAAGAAAATTTGAATACCATAGAGGCAGGATCGGGGTGAAGGCTAATCCCTTTCTTGTTGAGAGGGAGTGTTGAAGTTCAACAAGAAATTGCAGCACCAACACTAGTGTGGGACCAAGAGGTCGAAGTAGGACCTACACTAGTGTGGGACCACAGGTCTTAGCAGCACCTACACTGGTGTGGGCTAAATTTGGTGCATGTCTATTTTAATTATCCCTGAATTAAAATGAACAATAAAATGTAATCTTATCTCAAAATCACTTTTCATAGTTAAGTGAGGGTGATAAACTCAGTTAGCTCATGAATTTCAAGTTGAGGGTAGTTGGTGAGGCATGCAGAGTAATTCTAGTTCTAACAGAGTTCGAAGTGCAATTGGTGTATTAGTTAATGCATGTTATAATTATTTAACTCAGTTAAGTGAGTTAAATTCAGTTGTGCTAGTTTAACTAGTTATTGCACTAGTGAGAGATCAAGTGAAATAAATATTATTTAATTCACAATCAAATATCTCACATGCAACTGATGATTTACTATTATCAGTTGCATGCATGTTAGTTCCAGTGGAGACCCATTTGAGACTAGGGTAAAAGGGATGTTAACTATCATTTGTAGGATTATTGGTTTGCACCCATGCAGCCCAACACCCATTGGATTGCCCATGATCCTTGCACAATTTAGGAAGGCCAAAATTCCTATTCTTTAGGGATTGCATTCATCAGGAATTGTGCAAGAAAGGCGGGCTTTTTAGAGGCTGAGAATTGGCTAACTGTTGGCCAGTTTTGTCCGGGACAGTGTGAGATAGATAGTTGAGTGTTGGAAACTCTTATGAGAGGAGGAAATTGTATTTGTTTCATGTATCCATGTTGAATATACAATATAAGATAGTGGTGTTTTTAGAAGCAAGCTTTCCCCATGAGATTATCTGTGTTGTTGTTTGATTTGATTCTTTCTTTACTTCATGTAATTGGTGATTGTGTTTAATTTCCACAATTGATTTGTAGAAACGATTTAGTATCAAGCTTTAGTACATTGTTAGATCGGTTTGAATCCATGATATACATATATGTGGTACAACTTCTACATGGCATCAGAGCATAGGAAATTACTGTAGTAAAGAAGAAGCTAAGTTTGTGACTAAATAGAATTCAAGTTTGTAGAAGACTTTCTTGGTGCTACAGGTGATTCTGGATCGAAATGGCTTTCAATGGCTTGATATTGGAGTATGCACTCAAGGGAAGCTCTAACTATATTTATTGGAAGGATGGAATGGAAGTAGTACTCGAAGACAATGGCTTGAAGTAATTCATTGACAATTACATTCCCAAACCCGTTCTGACCGATGTTGCAAATCTGAATGCCTGGAAAAATAAATTTGCAAAGGCGAGGAGGATCCTATTGGAGGGAGTATGAGACCAAATTGTCTCAAGTATCCATGGTAAAGTGACACCATATGCTATGTGGATATATTTTACGGATCTATTTCAGAGCAGCAGTAACCATAGGAAATTGGCACTCAAAGACAAGCTTAGGAAAATTAAAATGGAAAAGGGCGACACCGTTCCAAAATATCTAACAAATTTTGTCCAATGTCAGGATGATATGGGGAGAATTGGAATAACATTCACGGATGATGACTTGGTGTGCCTAGCTCTTCTAGGACTTCCCAAGAGTTGGCACAGCTATGAAGACTTTGTCAATCGAAGGGAAAATTTTCCAAATTGGGAATGACTGTGGTCAGATTTGGTGCAAGAGGAGTTTAGACAAAATACTAGAGATGGATCTTCATCTAAGCATGAATATGAAGAATATTGTTCTTTGGATGCGAAGATGAAGAAGGGACAGGAAATAATTATCATTCCAAATCTGAGTCTGGTAAAGATGGCAAGAAGCGCGATATGTCCTAAGTGGAGTGTTTTCACTGTCACGAGCATGGACACTGTTATCACTCTAATAATTCCCAAAGTCATGAGGTTTTGATTTTATAGTTTTAAGAATATTAGAGGTAACCACAGACCTCCTTTCAAGCTCTAGGATCTAGCCTTCCTAAGGCTTAGAGAGGACTCTCTCTATAAGATTTAACTTTGTTTTTATTTTTGATTTTAGGCTAGTTATATGGGGCTATTGGTTTTGATATTTGGTTTGGTTTGGTGGGAAAAATCACTTAATGAGATGGATAGAGATAGATCTATTTTTCCATTGGGAAAATGGAGTCAACATGTCAAGAAGATAGGTCAGGATCAAGGTCTAAAGTCAAATATTTTCAGGGCAAGATGGTTGAGTCACTTAAGATCTTTGAGGTTAATTGGTGAAGTGGTTTAATCCAAATAAATATAAATCAAGTATTCTTTGATCCGGATAAGGAATGAAGACGAGAGAGGTCATTTGAAAGAGGGAGCAATTAAGGGTTCCCTACTCTGGAAATCAACAGAAAACATCAAAATGAAAACCAATAAATAACAGAGTGCTATTAAGAAATTCTGATATATCACTTCCTGATTTCACATTTAAATTTAGAACAAATGTATGTATGAATGGAAAACATAAGAAGATTGAACAATTTAACAGTAGAAAATACTTCACTTAAGTTAGCCCAACACATGAATCCTAAAACATGATGCTTTATTGATTTGATCCAGCCTTGATGATTTGAAAATTGGTACAAAAGCCCTTCAAGTACAAAAATATTGTCTATAGAAATCTTCAGCAATTTATTCCACAATAATACTTCAAAGAGTGAAGTATTTATACAAATTCTAAACTATAATATCTTGAAAAAATATCAAGATTGGTTTACAAATATCTCATATTGTTCTACATAAATAGAACTTAATAAAAGGACATTCAAAACTAATGAATCTATTTAGCACTATTTTTATGGATTGATGATGAAAAAGAATAGAAATTCGAATTTGATATCAACTCTTAGTTGATGATGAGGAATCCAAGTCATTAACTGTCTCCTTCCTTTGTGCATTTTGTTCCAGAAATTCTGCAAAATTGGGGTCCAGTGATACTTTTGTATAACTCAATATGATATATATATATATGTACAAAGTGAAAGAGGTTATTGTATTTCAATATGTTTCTGAGCTAAACCGCTCTCAAGTTTCTAAAATTCCGCTCCAGTTGTTCACAATAAGCTCTGCAAAACGATGTGTAAAACAGAATTTTGCATAATCTGAATATTAGGCTGTGAAAATGTGCATGTATCTCTCATTATCTAATACCTTTGTAAAACGTGAGATAGGTTTTTGTATATTGGCCTCTTAGGAACATAAACCTCCTCCCCTTTTGAAAAATTCATTTTGGATTAGTCACAATAGTTTCTGCAAAACAATGACTTAAATAGGAAATTTCTAGAAAATGTCCCTTCCTGCTATGTTTTTATCTTTTAACCTCATTGTTCTTTTAACTGTTTTTAATTTCACTTTGGATAAATTTCATTATTTATGGTGCAAATTTTTTCATCTCTGTTTAACCATTACCGCCTCCATATTTACTTTTACTATTTTTAACTTGACTGCTCTTTTTTTTCTGATTTGACTTCCACACTGACTTTTGGGCCTTTTACCATGATTTTATTCTCTAACTGCTCGTTTTAATGTATTTCTATTTATTTTTCTTTTGTCTCTATTTTTAGGACTAATCATATTGATTTTTCTTCGCTCCTTGATTATATCTTTAACCTTTAATCTTCTCTGTCTTCTAATTGTCTTTTCTTCTTATTGTGCCTTTTGTTTGTATGTGTTGTGTAGGTGTGCATTCTTTTGCTGCTGGAGGGTTTTAATAATCCACCGAGGATCATGATTCATCGGTGATTAAGCATGGTCTTTGCCTCTGGTCCTATAAATATGAAATAAACCCCTGGATCATCACCCAGTTTTTTATTAAAACATTTTTGGACCTTTGGAATGCTTTTATGCATTTCCACCATTAAACCTGCACATAAAACAAATAATTAAATCTTTAAATCATGTGTATAGGGATTTTCTGCGTTTATCAGGGGTTTTTTGGGTGTTTGGATTGTTGCAGAGGTATTAATGTGGGAGGGGAGGCTTCATCGCGCAGGTGAAAACCTTTGGGAATTTTGAATGAGGTCGACGATATTTAGATTTTGGCGTAGAGCGAAAAGTAGTTTTCAGGGGCAGGAAGGCGGTTTTCGCATGGTCAAGGAGGTGGTAATGCTTTTGGGAGTGGGCATGCGATTCTACTCATTGAATTTCGCGTGGAAGGGAAAAACCGCCCTTTTCGAAAATCTCAAAAGTGATAACCCCTACAGTATTAAATTTTCGATATGCACCGTGGGCCGTTAGATCTCACAGAGGGAGTGAAATTGGTTAGGATTAAGCAGAGAAGTTGCTCGGTGTATGGGTTTGGGGACCGGGAGATTATATGTGGCGGGATTGTTTATAATATGTTTAAACATAGTTTAAACATAATTTTAATGTTTTAATGTGACGGGCGGGATATGTGAATTTACACAGCAAATGGGTGATATTCATGTGTTTTATAACCCTTGGGCGGGGAATATACATATGTAATATATTTTAACCTGTGGGGAAAGCGGGATATATATCATGTGGGGTAATATAGCCATAGTTTAAAATTAATAAGTGGGTTTGGGGTATTTTAAAAATAAATTAATTAATATAAATACGAGGAGGGAATTTTATAAGGAATTAATAAAATAAATTAAATGTTAATATGAAAATGAATGTGATTAGAAATGTATATAAACACTAAGTAAAGTGTATTTTGAGTGTTTTTTGGCACATTTTTCATAATTATGGCCCCTTTTTACACTTACACTTAGGATAATTAGCATTTTGGATTTTTTGAATGTTTTTTTTATATGAAATGAGATTAGTTAAGGGGTGTTTTTACTTTCCCTAAGAAGAAAGGTGTTTTATATTAGGAAAAGGGATTTTTATTTTAGGAAATGGGTGATAATGTTGAGGAAATGAGTTTTTATCAAGGGAATCCAATACTTATTACCAATCATTTATTAAGCCTTGGGTTTGGTCCCAACAAAAGTTAGAGAAATGCTCTGAGCCTTATTAACTGAAGGTTTTTAATACTGGACTACTTTGAGGGGAGGGAGATTAGTAATTTCTCCATATGATGTTTTATTGCATGCCTTATGTAACTGCTTTCTACCTGCCCATCATTTATTCTACCATTTTTTCATTATTTGCATGGGTGCATTTGAGCTTGCAATCCTAAATCCATTTTTCTTTTAAAGCATAAACTATCTAATTCTAACCTTATTTCATCTAAGGGCTCATATTAAACTATTGAGTTCCTCATTTATTCTCTAAATATCTACTGATTTCTCAAGTTTAAATTGTTTGACAGATCTTTATTCTCTATCTATAAACATGAAAAGTAAAGCATGAAAAAGTTAAGATTAAACTATTTAACTCATCATGGATTATGTCATTTTGAACAAGTTGCACATAATCATTATTTTTGCAGTAAAAGTAAAAAGTAGTGGCATTTTGACTTGCATCACTTTCATGTCTTATTCTTATCTCTTTTTTATTTTTGGGGTCCATTTTTTATTCTTTTTTATCTTTTCTTTTCAAGTCCTTTGATCTTTCTTTTAGGAATTTTACCCTCTTTTCATTTTTATTATTTTCAAATATGGGAAAACAACTTGCAGAAAGAAAGGTATGTACATATTACAAGACATAATCAAAGTCAATTCAAAAATTATGAATCATATTATTATAGGATCCTAACAAACACTATGGAAAAAATTGTCCACAAAAGAAGAAGAACAAGAAGGCTTCAGGATCTGCAGTTGGTGAGGCTTTGGCCTCACAATTTGAGTTTGACTTCTCACTCATTGCATGCATGGTGTCAAGTGCAATGGGTTCGTTGTGGTACTTGGATAGTGGTTCTTCTTTTCACATGATAGGAGACAAGGAACTTTTCAGTAGCTTCAAGGAGAAGGACCTCCAGATGCATATCGAAATGGGTGATGATGGACGGTACAGTGTTAGCAGGATTGGTACCATTACCTTTTAGAATCATTCAGGTAAACCCTTTCAATTAAAATATCTAATGCATGTACCAAGCTTGAAGAAAAATTTGGTCTCAATTGCAATGTTGGAGGATAGAGGCTATGATGTTGTTTTCAATGAAGGTAAAGCTTTCCTGCGACACAAAACAACAAGAAAAGCCAAGAAGATTGGGATTCAAGTTAAGAATCTCTATAAACTTGATGTAGATGGCTTCACAACATTTATGGGAAAGGTGTACAAAGTGGTGAGCCGAGATGAGGGTGAGTTATGGCACAGGAGATTGGGTCATCTACACCATGGAGCCTTGAAAGTCTTGTAGCAGATTTGTACAGGACTTCCAATGGGAACACTTACTCAGTTAGACACATGAAAGGGGTGTACCATGGGGAAGTATGCAAAGGCCACCTTTCATGATAAGGAGAACCGAGCTTCGGAAATCTTTGAGAGAGTTCACTCAGACATCCGTGGATCATTATCTACTGCATCGACAACAAAACATAAGTACTATGTGATATTTTTTGATGAATTTTCTCGTAAGTGCTGGATATTCTTCATGTAGAAGAAAGATCAAACATTCTCAAAGTTTCTTGACTTTAAAGCACCGGTGGAGAAAGACACAATGAAGCAAGTGAAGGCTCTTAGGAGTGACAATGGTGGTGAGTACATCTCTAACGAATTCAAGAAATTCTGCAGCAAAGAAGGAATTCAAAGAGAATTGATAGCACCTCATAACCCACAACAGAATGGGGTTGTTGAAAGAAAGAACAGAACGATTGTAGGTGTAGCATGAGCAATGTTGCATGATCAGGGCCTACCATTTCATCTTTAGGTAGACGCATGCAACACAACGGTATATGTGCAGAACTGTTGTCCTAATCGGATACTTAGCATGAGTACACCATAAGAGGATTTTACTGGTAAGAAACCTGATGTTTCAAATTTTAAGATTTTTGGGTCATTTGTTTATGTGCATGTGACCAAAGATGCCAGGAAGAACCTTGAAACAAAAATTGAGACTGTGATATTTTTTGGGTACACTCAAACTCCCAAAAAATATTGGGTGTATTTTCCAAACAACAAAATGATTGTTGTGCGATGGGATATAAAATTTTATGAGGATAAAGCCATGTGGTTGTCCCTTGAGAGGGATCTATACTTGCATGCAGAGGAGGAACTCTTGGTTCCGAAGAATGAACCTCAAGATGTGGATCAACCACATGCGGAGGATCATGGAGTGGAAGAAAACACTCATGCAGAGCCATCCATCAAAAATGGAAGAAGGTGCACCACAGAAGTTGATAGATCGAGACTTGATGCAGCAGAGAATGTAGGAGCCCCTACTTCACTGCACAGACAGAGACATTCTCCTGACAGGATTATTGGACACATGGCTCTTATGAGCAAATTTATTGTGATTGAACATATTCCTTTGAGGAATAAGTGCAGCAACCAACTTGGGTTAATGCTATCATAGAGGAGTATGACTCCATTGTTAAGAACAGTGCATGGGAGGTAGTCCCAAGACTAGTCGACAAATCAGAGGTTGGATCTAGATGGAACTACATGGTAAAGAAAGATGCTGATGGGAGTGTGGAGAATTACAAGGCCAGATTTGTGGCCGAGGGATTCTCAAAAATTGAGGGGATTGACTATGAAGAGACCTTTGCACCAGTCGCAAGGTATTGTTCCATTAGATCAATCCTTTCATTCTCAGCGTAGATGGGGTGGTGCATTCATCAGATGGATGTGAAAACTACGTTTCTGAATGGAGTCATTGAGGAGGAAGTGTACATAGATAAGCCATAAGGTTTCGAAATCTTTGACAATGAGTAGCATGTGTGCCGACTGAAGATAGAACTGTATGGCCTGAAGAAAGCACCTTGTGCTTGGTACACTCGAACAGTTATCTCACTGGGTTTGGCTTCACCAAAAGTGAAGCCAATGCAAACCTGTACCAGATTGTGTTTGATGGTAAGATTTTGATTATTTTAATTTATGTAGATGATCTAATATTGACATGTGATGAGAAGTTGATGCTTTCTTGCAAACAAGACCTTGAAAGAGAATTTGAAATGAAGGACATGGAAACCCTTCATTATTTCCTTGGCTTGGAAATATGGCAGCGGGATGGTGAAATTTTTGTTTCTCAAGGCAAGTATGCCAAAGAGAGATTGGGTAAGTTTCACATGGAGAGTTGTAAACCCATGGAGACTCCTCTTCCAGGAAGTTGGAGGAAAGAGGATGCTACTTCTGGAGAAGTAGTGGATGCTACTGTCTACAGGCACTTAGTGCATTCACTAATGTATTTGGTGAGCGCGATACGTGACATTTTCTATGCAGTTAACTAGCTGAATCAAGCTATGGTTAATCCTACCAAGCTCTTTTGTAAGGCGGAGAACCATGTATTGAGATATCTCAAAGGCACATCAGAGCATGGTTTATGGTACAGACGGACAGATGGAGTGAAGCTTCAAGGTTTCACAGATGCATATTGGGCAGGAATTCCATCACACAGAAAGAGAAAATCAGGAGGGATCTTCAACATCAGATCGACATCAGTTTCTTGGTACAACAAGAAGAAGTTATCTCTGGCACTCAGTTCAGCTGAGGGAGAATACATGGCAGCAAGTCAAGCTACATGTGAGGCCATCTGGATGAGAAAGATCTTGGTTGGTTTGTTTTGTTCTTAGATGGATCCAAAAATGATACATTGTGATAACTAGAGTTGCATTAAACTCTCGGTTAATCTGATACTCCATGATAGGTCCAAGAACATTCATATCCGGTACCACCATCTTAGAGATTATGTTTAGAGGCGCATAATGTTACTTCAGTACATTCCCACAAAAGATCAGGATGCAGATATTCGGACGAAGGCGCTCACCAGGAGCAAATTCGAATATCATAGAGGCGAGACCAGGGTGAAGGATAATTCCTTTCTTATTGAGAGGGAGCGTAGAAGTTCAACAAGAAATTGCAGCACCTACACTAGTGTGGGACCAAGAGATCCAAGCAGCACCTACACTAGTGTGGGACCACAGGTCTTAGCAACACCTACACTGGTGTGGGCTATATTTGGTGCATGTCTATTTTAATTATCCCTTAATTAAAATGGACAATAAAATGTAATCTTAACTGAAAATCACTTGTAATAGTTAACTGAGTGTGATAAAATCAGTTAGCTCATGAATTTTGAGTTGAGGGTAGTTGGTGAGGCATGCAGAGTAATTCTAGTTGTAACAGAGCTTGAAGTGCAGTTGGTGCATTAGTCAATGTATGTTGTAATTAGTTAACTCCATTAAGTGATTTAAAGTCAGTTGTGCTAGTTGTAACTGGTTGTTGCACTAGTGAGAGATCAAGTGAAATAATTATTTAATTCACAATCAATGATCTCACATGCAACTCATGATTTACTAGTATTAACTACATGCATGTCAGTTCCAGTGGAGACCCATTTGAGACTAAGGTGAAAGGGATGCTAACTATCAGTTGTAGGATTATTGGGTTGCACCCATGCAACCAAACACCCATTTGATTACCCATTATCCTTGCACAGTTTAGGAAGGCCAAAATTCATATTCTTTAGGGATTTCATTCATCAGGAATTGTGCAAGCAAGGCAGGTTGTTTAGAGGTTGATAATTGGCTAAGTGTTGGCCAGTTTTGTCTGGGACAGTGTGAGACAGATAGTTGAGTGTTGGAGAATCTTGTGAGAAGAGGACATTGTATTTGTTTCATGTATCCATGTTGAATATAAAATAGAAGATAGTGGGGTTTGAGTATCAAGCTTTCCCCGGTAAATTATCTTTGTTGTGGTTTGATTTGATTCTTGCTTTACATCATATAATTGGCGATTGTGTTTAATTTCTGCAATTTATTTGTAGAAGAGATTCAGTATCTAGATTTAGTACATTGTTAGATCATTTTGAATGCATGATATACATATATGTTGTATAATTTCTACACTATGTTGTTTTTCTACAACTTCAAGGGAAGTAGATGCATACCTTGAGTTGTTGATCCATCCTTAACACCTCGTTCCCACTCTGCATCATTGAAGGCCAAATGTTGCTACTCCTCCTGATCATCCTCATTTGGCTCACTGTCTGCCTTCCCACAAGATACCACTTCATGATATTCCGACTCATATATGTACTCTAGAGTAGCTTGATATGTGCACACATCTATTAATTGTCCAATTGTAAGTAGAATCTGCTTAACATCCTGTAGAGCATTGGTAACCCTTTCATAGGTATCTAAGAAGGAAAATTTGCTAGCAATTTGGCTTCCCAATCACTCCCAATCACCAGCCTGTCTCCTTTTTTCTTCCTTTACGTATCATTATTTATGGACGGTCCCAAGTGTATGCACAAGTCATGCATCCATAATTCTCTTGGAATTCCTTCTCTGCCCAAATGAACTTCACATTTCTGCAAGTGTTTACGAGGGTCAGAGTTGCCACTATATTTTATAAATTCTTGTGGGCCCCCACCTGAATGTCCAAACCTAACTCTCAATATTGTCTTTATTTCTCCCCATCCCCTGAGATAGTTGTGGGGAACTCCCCACCACCTAGACGATGTTGCTTGTAGGGTGACATTACATGCACATTGTGTTCTTCGGGGACAATTGCATCAACATTATTAATAAAAGTATAAACTAAATCCATATCATTGAAGGTGGATTAGTCTCTTACCTTAGTTCGGATCCATTCAATCCCACGGATTGTACCGCAATGCTTGGCATTGACCTTGTATCCACCCTGTTACTAGTCATCCCACGTAGCTTTTGAGCCAACCTCTGAACTCTGAATACTTCTCTAGCTAATTGATCCTTCCGTAGTTGGGTTGATATAATCTTCCCTTCTTCCTATTGTTAGCTCGTATAATTGATCTAATACTTCTGGCTCTTTTGCTACCATCTGTTGGTTCTGTGAATCTCGTTCTTTGATAAGGGTCTAGGGGCTAGATTACTCTTTACCCCTTCTACTTCAAAGGTCACCAGTTCTCTCTTCATATCAATCACTGTGTATTTCTCAAAGGGCCAATCTATTCCCAGAAGTGCTCGATAAGGGTACTTATCTCCCATTATGTTTCTATTGCTCGACTGTTACTATTCTTTCCTTTCTCGATTCCGACTCTTTCTTCACTCCATTCTTCTACAATTGCTAGTTTTCTACGAGTTGCTTCCTCTTTCCTCATTGTCCCTCCCGTAGCTTCCCAACGCCTATCTCCAAAGCCTGTCATCCTTCTAGCTTATCCAAAAACTCTTTAGTTCTTTCAAAAACGAAGGCCTCAACACTTTCCCTTATGGTCATGGTCAGTTAGGTTAGTCTCTTTTGGACTAATGGCAATGGTCAACAAACCCGATTAAGGTGAGATCGATAGACCTTTTAGTAATAGCGTTGTAAATATTGTCTTATGCAACTAATAGAATGTTCTCACTTAATCTATATATATATATAACATTTTTATGAAAAATACCAATAAATTAATAAATAATAAATTTACAATATAATGTCAAATAAGATTAGCTTTGGTGATTGGGTAGAATTATTGTTATTATTTTTTATATAAGTTCAATTAGATGTGGGTGATGTCATTATGAGAAATATTATTGTAAGGGCTAGATACCTACAAATATTATTGTATTAAAAAATACAATAATAAAATTTATACAATGTTTAACCCATGCAATTATATACACTTCAACATAATTATTTAAAACATTTATTTGAGAAAAACAATAACATCATAATGAAAAATATCATTATAATAACTACATATATATAAATATTATTATATTATAAGAAATATACTATATTTAACTCCTCCAATTATATAACTTTCAACATAATTATTTTAAGAAAGGAATGTTAATTTTAATGATCAGAATTCAATATTACAATTATTTTCATTATAAGTTTTTTAATTATGAATATTAAATTTTTAAATTTTTTTTTTTTAAATTATAAAAACACCTTGATGAATGGTTAAAATTGTAAATTTTAATAGTCAGAATTCAATATTACAATTACTTTTTTCATTAAAAGTTTTTAAATTATAAATATTAAATAATTTAAATATTTTTTATTTTTTTAAGTTATAAATATACCGAAATTATATCCATAGTATTAAAACAGTGATAGTTGATCACATGGGACTTTTTCAACATGACAAAATAAATTGGTCTTCGATCATGTGTTTCAAACCAAACCAATGACAATGATCAACAAACCTAGTTAGGATCAGATGATAGACCTTATAAATATTGTGTTCTGCAACTAATGGGATGTTCTGACTTAAATATCGTTTTTTGAAGTTATAAATATACCCAAATTATATTCATAATATCAAAACAACAATAGCTGATCACAGGGACTTTTTCAACATGAATAAATAAACCGGACGCTCATGGGTTACTGTCATGTTGCCCCAACGCTCTCCGACAGCAACGCTCTCCGACAGCAATAAATGAAAGACAGAAAAATCCTGCGTGTATTTATATTGAATTCATGTAACTAGCAGTTCAAACGAATTCACCTCTTCGTTTCTTCTCTGGCTGCTGCTTCTTCTGCTTCATTTTCTTGAAGTCGAATTCGTGTTCAGCTTGCATCTGAGCTCGCAGGGATTCTATTTTCATTACTTTCTTATTGTGAATTTTGCATCTGAAGATTCATGGCAACTACTTTGACCAGTTCGATCAGGATCGGGGCTACTCTCATTCCTTCCACCCACCAAAATCAGGCAAGAATTTTGTTAATGACATTCTTAAATAATTGAAGAATTAGAATACAGAATTCTATTTTTATATCAATTCTGCATAGTTTCATGAAGTTTAGAACCTTCTGTTTCAATTAATTCTGCATGGTTTCTTGGAGTTTCTGAACCTTACCTTTTTATTCTTGGCTATTGTTTGGTTTCTTTGCATGGTTTCTTGGAGTTTCTGAACCTTTTTATTGTTTGGTATTGTTTGGATTCTTGCTTGCCAAAACGAATTCAGCACAAATTTTGATTTGGGTATTTGCTGTATGGATTGAAGCATCAGTCAATGTGGATCGAACCCATGACCCAATCAAAAATTTCGGTTTCTGACGTTGTTTGACTGAACTTGTCACCCGGGCGGCGCTGATTAACAGCTGGCGTGTATTACTCGCAATTACACATATCTGATTTCTTTTCGATATTAAAGTCATATTTACTTTTAAAGCATATCTATATCATGAAATTTAGGTGTTTCTAAACATTAAATTTATTATTATTATTATCATCTAATTTTAAGGTCATGTAAAGTCAAACAATAAACACATATCTGATTTTTTTTGGATATTAAAGTCATATTTACTTTTAAAGCATATCTATATCATGAAAGTTAGGTATTTTTAAACATTAAACTTATTATTATTATTATTATCTAATTTTAAGGTGATGTAAAGTCAAACAATAAATTGGTGTATAAGATACTATTGTTAGTTTGTTGGATAAGGGACTTATTTCTCGTTATCTATTTGACTATTAAGCTTACTAAGGCATACATACTCTATCATCTTCTGGTTTTTGAACCTGTAACTTTTTAAAAAGAAACTCATGCTTTTAACCATTAAACCCAATCAAACTGTATACTTCTATTATGAACAAAATATATTTATTCGTAAATAACCCAAGTAAAGTCATGAAAAAGTATTTATTTGTAGAATAAACCAAAGGACTTTTCATTGTTAACATATTAAAATAGATAAATTGAAAAAGATTATAAATATAAAAGAGATCGACTTTTATATAATTTTATTTTTATAAATATAAAAAAGATTAACTTTGAGTTGAGTATGGTTTTTGTTTATGAAAAGTGTTTTATATTTTATATAAAGAATATACATGTTTTAGTTTTTAGAACATTATTTAAACAAATACTGTATTGACATGAACCTGTCATATATATAAATTGAATAGAAGTATTATTTTAAGATGAAACTATACCAATATTTTTCTCAAACACTTAAAATAAATACTTTTTATTTAATATGAAAATTAATATAATATTAAACAAATTGAAAATTAATATAAAATTAGGTAAAATAATAAAATAAATTTGTATCATAAGATTTTTTAATAATTTTTATATACTAAAGTCTCTATTCTATATTTTATTAGCTATTTAGAATTTTTTTTGTGATTGATTATTTGATTATAATAAATGACTAAAATTTCCCTACAAAGCTTATTTAAAAGTTTAAGCTTATTTTTACGGTTGATTATTTAATTGTGATCAATATTAGAACACTTCATTTATATGGAAGATGAATTCATTTACAATTTTCTCTTTTTTGGCTATTTAAAGTTAATTGCTGACTTTGCTCCCTCATAATTGGATAATGAAATTTGTTCAACTATTTCATTAGAAATTTTGTCATCTTTGAGAGGGCATTTGCTTCTATCTTCATTGTTGTTGTTCGGGATTTTCTTTGTTATTCATCTGTTTGCAGAAAAGTTCCTAGGTGCATAGTATTTTCTAACAGATTCTTCATGACCCTTTGTCAGGTTGCCTGTACATTCCAGGGACTCAAGGTTGTGTCTTTTACTCCACAAGAAAGAGCTTTTCCTTCACTGCAGTCAGCAGCAAGCTCTTCTTCTGCTTGCCCTGTATTTTGTGTGGTATGATTAATTCTTCTCTTTCTATCTAGTCTTTTATTTGGTGGTTCCTCTGCATTTCTTTAATTATGTTGTATTTATAGTAGTTATAAAGCGATTTTTTGTTTTCAATATAGATTTTCAAAATATTTTAAAATCACATAAATAAATTAGTATTTTGATGTGATTTTCATTAATCAAATTTCAAAATATTATATTTTGAAATTATGTAAATAAATTAATATTTTGATTGGATTTCCATTAATAAGATTCCAAAATATTTGGAATAAAATTCATATCACTAACTCCACTTTTTCTTCACAGGCCAAACCAGAGACGGTGAAAAAGGTATCTGGAGTTGTGAAAAAGATGTTGGCATTGTCCGATGATGTCTCTGTGACACCTGAGTCTAACTTTTCTGAAATGGGGGCTGATTCCCTTGATATGGTATCCTTTTTCTTTTGTGCAAAAGAATTTGGTATTTTAGCCCGTCATTATTTTGTTTCTGCACTAAAAAATCACACGTTTTTCTTTCAGTTGGAGATACTAATGGTTCTGGAGGAAGAATTTCAAATCATCGTACAGGAAGAGAAAGGACGCAAAGACAATATCATAACCGTGCGGGGGGTAGCCGATAAGATAGAGAAATATTTGGAGAACGTAGATTGACAACAAAGCCACCCAAATACCCTCACTCTTTAGCAAGGGATTTATATTATTTTTTATTTATTTATTAGAGAGTTGCGAGATTAGAACTTCGAACATATAAATTGTTATTTTTCTATTTATAAGGTCTCTCTGACTTTAGAACTACTTACACATAAATAAATACTATTTTAAAATGGAAAAGGATATGTTGTTGGAAACAAATATGTATAGTTATACACGGAGAAGTTGTTTATGTGTTATTTTTCCATACTGGTAAACATTATTTTATATTTTCTTTTGAAATTATGAATTTAATTATTAAATTGTATTGAGAATTATAACAAAGTTAATTAATTTTTATTTTTTTTTATATTTTAAAGATCTTAGTTTATTTTTATTTACTATATAATTTATTTTGATGATGTATATGGAAATAATAATTTATTATATAAATAAAATATCTTTATATTTAAGAGTTATTATATATACAAATAAAATGAATAACATGTCATATTTGTGTGTTAAGAATTATATAAATGAGGATCTTCATTGGTTTTATTAGACATGAATATGTGCATTAAGTGGTTGAAGATGAAGATAAAAATAAGGAGCTAGAAAAATGGATATGTTTTTGTTTATGTATCTCTCACCACCATAAAAGCCAACCAACCAAGTCATCCAACATGTAGAGAAAAAGAGGTAGCCATACACAACTATGACATACTAAATTGGTAATATTTCAAAAGGAAAACTTTGGCATTAGAACCTATTTTCTTCTCCAAAGCACAATCAAGGCTCCTAGGCCCATCCCTTTTTTGAAAAATAGCCTAATGGCCCTTGGAATACCACTTGGGCTTCAAGTTCCCAAGGCATGTGTCATAGTTGTCATGCTTGAGGCCTAGAATGTTCATTTTCATGCATAATGCCCTCGTTTTCCTCTTCAACCATGGTCTACATGCATAGACACATCACGAATACCAAAAACCAATTAATGGAAAACATATTCCACATAGAGGCTTAAGATCCCATGGAAAGATCCTATAATTTCAATGCATCAGTCACCATGCTTGAGTGCAACAAGCTTCTTTACAATACTGAATTCCTCATTATATTTACCTTACCATTGTCAAGATGAAAAGGCCCATTAGTATTCCTGAAAACATCATAATGCCCCTTAGTCAACTACTCATAGTTGAAATATTCCTAAGATATGTAATGTTTTGTTGATCCTAAGTATTTTTCACGAGCACAAGGCCCATTAGTATACTCTTATGACCTTCATTAGATCTCTAGACACATTATTGGTACAAAATTAACCTAGTGATGGTGCCCATATCACCCTTGGATGTGATTAATAACCAACATAGATTAGATTTGAAGTTTTGATGATATAGATTGGATCATTGTATTACTTGTCATTTCTCTCAATGCTTTCAAGGCAGAAAAATAAAAAAGATAAACTTACAAGAGAAAATTTAGCATGAGACCAATTTGGAGAGTGGGGCTCAGAAACCTTTTAAGGGCAATTTGAATCCTTAAATGATGTTTTTACACGGTCAAACTTTCTCGCTTAAGTTTGACACCCTTTGATGTTGTTCTAAGCACAAAGAGCTTTCCAATGGTCTAAGAAGTATATCAATCAAAGTTCAAATGAAAAAGTTATGCTTCCCAGAAGTTGACATGTCGTGATTGACCACCATATCTCAAGAGTATGCCACGTTAACCCTCTTTACTCATAGAAAGGTTCTAGCCACATGGGTATGATAATAAATACTTTAGAGGGTTTTAATTTAAACTCATATTGAAGGTTGAATGGGTCAATTTTCACACCAAGTCAATTATGATTTTATGTTATAACTAGGCCACTAGGAGGAAAATGGGTTTCGTTCTATTTGCTTGCATTTTGTTCCATAGTATAGCAAAGTAGCTAAGTGTGGATAGAGAGAGATAATAACAAAGGGATATTTTGTTATATAGTAGCCTATGGTCCATAGGTCTTAGCCAACTCCATAGAGACTTCCTTCTCCTTTCTATTTGCATCAAGTTGATCAAACTTGAGAAGGTTCAATAGGACTTAAGGCCATTGTTTCAACCTAACAATGTTTATGCCTAGAAACACATTTCAAGTGCAAAAATACTACCATAGTGCATGTATTTCACTCGAAGGCCAAGGGTTCCCTATAATGCATGTTGGTGCGAGTAATTTTTTAAGGCTCTTAATGTCAAGAACCTTCAATAAGATCCTAAGAAACATGATTTCATTATTTGAAGATGGTGAAGACCCCACAAACCATCCACAATCTCGTGCCCTGCTATGAGGACATGTTCATGGTGCTCGAGCCTAAACATCTTTGTTTAGGCCATAATGTTATTATTTCGCTCTCTAGACTAATTTTAAGGGACTAGGGATTCTTTGTATCCAAAAAAAGTTGTGGTTAAGGCCTCATTACCAAAAAATAATGCGTGAAACACCTAATTGAACCCATATCTAGCTCCTAGGGTAAAAACACCCTAGTGAGAGATCGTTTTTCCATGTCTAGGATTTGTTCATGGAACTGTAGCTCAAGATGGTTAAATTAAGGATTAGGGACATTATTTACCTACTCGTGGCACTTGTATTTGAATCAAAATTCTATTAAGAAACACTATAAATGACTCACATGTTGGTTTGAGGACTTATTCAAGGCTCTTAAGGTTGAGAAGATTCAACATTATCCTTGTTAGCCCCACCCAAACTCCCTTATAGTTGAATAGGTTGAATTATTTAATGTATTAAGGGCATGCTATTTTAGATAATGTCCAACGTGGTAATAGTGTGACATCAATACATGTAAATGGTTTCATTAAAGGAGATCTAATAGCCAATGGCTAAGGCCTCTTTTATGGAGTTGTATTTGGTGGTTACTGTTTTGGTCAATTAACTGCTATAAATAGTAGCAAAATCTATGTAACAGGCATTTAAGTGAATATTCTTATATTCAAATGTCTACTCGTATTGGAGGTTCCCCTTAAAGAAGCTAGTGAATATTGCATCTACTTATAAAAACGAATAAAGGTTTTCTTATTATTGTTATTTTCCAATTCTAGTTCCATTTATTTAATTTCTAAAGTTGAATTTACATATGTCTTACTATGTTAAATTAATTCCCACAACCATATGGCATATTCCTTTTATTTTTCTCTGAATATTTGGTTTTCTCTAAAAATAACACCAGAAGTGGTATTAGAGTCTTTCCTGGCCAACACACAATCCATATTTTAGCAAATTTCCTTTTGGCTATAGTTTTGTTTTAACATATTGAAATAACACAAATATTTATCATTAAGTAGGTAAACATGTAGGTGAGGAAGGAGCGAGAGGGAGTCTAAATTATGCTTGAAGTTTTGGAAATTTAACAAACCAAAAGGTAGAAGCACTAGCACTTTGTAAGAGTCTGAAGATAGCTTTGCAATCAAACTGGAAAAATTTGAGGGTCTTAGGGAATTCAGCGTTGGTTATCAGAAAGCTCAGGAATGTTTACCATAAGGCGGGTACTCCCCACAACTCCCTTTGGATCAGAATCACAGAGCTCGTTAAAAAAATTGATCACATTAAAGCATTTCATAACTTACGAGGCCAAAACACCTTGGAAAATAAAATAGTTAATTTCAGAGCCCATTTTTCTCAAGGCTGAATCAAAATGAGAGGGGAATATTTTCATCACCCCATTTCATGATTAAGTTAAGTATAATTTTTATGTGGATCAGTGACACGATGCAGGAATTAATTGGCCATGTGTTCTTCATGTGGAAGCTCGTGTTCTGCACACATGCTCCTTTTATGCAGTAAATACAAGTCACCCCTCACAATTCCCAATACTCTCCTCCATTTATGGGCATGTGGGATCAGAGGTGGATGAAAGGTTCACTCTCCTTAGCGAATATGGGTATTAATTCCAGAGGTGATCGTCGAGACGCAGGTGGCGCATAATTAGGGTTTGGGTTAAAATTAATTTCTCTTTTATGGGTCAATGTTGTGCTTAATAGTTTGCAATTTGTCTATATTTTATAGAGTTTATATTAGCTTCAATAGGGTTAATAGTTTGTCTAGTAGAAGTTTGGGGCTATTTGTAGTGAAGTCACGATACCCCCATTTTTGAAGTCACGATACCCCCACTTTTAAGTTTTTTATTTTCATAATAATAATGGGGACCATTTTCTTAAATTTTAGCTAAATCATCTTTTAATATTTTTATTTGGTTGAGTGTGTCACAATTTTGTGATATTTTCATTTTTTTCAGATTTCCTTTCTGATTACTTCATTGCGTTTAAATTTTCAATAGTTTTCTATTTGTTCTCGTTTAATCTCATTTGGATTCACGGTTTGTAAATAGTACTCATCCAAAATTGGATCATTTTTACCTCTTAAACTAAAAAATATACAAAATATATATTATTTTAATTTTTTTAAATCAAGTAATACTTAATTGTAAATATTAATTTTTAATTAATTTTTATTAATCTTTATTTTATTAAAGATACTACAGAATATTTAGGGTAAGTTAGAACAATTAACATTATGTCATATCCTTGCAGAAAACAGTCAAAATTCCAAATTAGAAGAATTTTTTAAAATAGTTGCAGTTCTTTTTAATTAACTAAACCTCTGAAATCCAACCCCTAAAACTCCTTATCTTTCATTCCTTTCCTTTCCTTGCTCACCTCGTGACCTCGGAATACATTCATTTCGTAACTCATTAATAATTCAACTCCCGAAATCTCACTGCACCTTTGCACCTTGAGATTTTGAAGCTCATAAACATCGTAACCCATTTAAAAAAACCCTTCTGAAATTCATATCCCCAAAATCCTTATATTTCCCACTACTTATCTCCTCCTTATACCTCCCTTTTATCCCTTATTCCTCCCAACACCATCATTTCATATCTCCTTATAACTCCCAACCATCCTCCATTTGACTTTATTATGGGCTCTTTCACGAGACCCAAAGCAACTATATTGTTGATCGAAACTTGTTTTTTTAATAATTTTAATTTTAATATTTATTATATGTTTTATTAAATTAATTTATTGTTTAATTAATTATTTTCATTAATTTATAATTATTAATTAATTAATTTGTATATAATTAATTAATTTTAATTATATATAATTAATTTGAATTATTAATTTAGTTTAAATTTGTTTTAGGTATGTATTTTTCTAAAATTTTGGCAATTTTGCCACTTTATTGGTGAAGAGGTATATTTCAAGATTTACTTAACTAAATGAAACTCATAATAGCTCGTTGGAAAGTTAAGACGGACGATAATAATTTGGAAATGATAAATTTAGCATATTTAATCATTTAATGGCCCAAAAAGTCAATAGAAAACATAGTGACGAATTGTTAACAATAATTAGTGTTTCTTAATTTGATTTGGGAAAATTTTATTAACTTGGGAAAACTACTTCAACTAATTCATTCCCCAACAATAGTCAAAATATAATCAAATCCATTTAAAGTAATGGTGGCTTGAAATTTCGTAGCCATTTGGAGCCATTACACAAATGGATAAGAATATGATTTGGGACTCTAACTGGGTGGCCTTCCCTGATGTTGATGAAGTCATTTTTGACCATCAACATTTTTGGCACTAGGAGTTTTTGTATTTTAAAGTTTTTATTTAATCACAAGGGATCCTCCCAAATTTCCCATTTGGAGTTGTATCTTTGAACATGCATCTACCAATATTCCACCGAAAATAGTTAGACACTTGTCAAAGGTAAAATTTAACGGTAAAAATAATGCTTCTGCATTTGATCATGCTTTACAATTTATTCAAAATTTTACAAATTCTACTTTTCATGATTTTTATGAAAGTATTTTATGCATAATTTTTACTCTTACATTCTTGGTAAAAGCCAAAAGATGGTAGGAATCTCTTACAATGGCCTCTATTAACAGTTGGGATAAAATTATTACAAAGTTTCTTTATAAATTTGACATTTATTATTATGAACAGATATGTGATAAAATTCAAGATTTACGAAAGTTTGAAAATGAATCTATCATAGATTTTACTGTTAGATTTCGATTCATTTGGTTAAGATTCAAAGTTGAAGATAAACCTTCAGATATTGAATTGATGGAATGGTTTGAATGCTTTTGTTCTCTTCCATGTATTCATAATCCACATGAGACAATTTCAAGTTTTGATGAATGTTTTTCAGCTTCTATTAACACGATTGAGCATTACGATGTGGAGATGCATGTTAATCATGATAAAGTTTCCTCGACTATGCATGTTAAATCCATTCATTTAGTGCACACTTCCTACAATATTAATAATAGCTTTGATGCACTCTCATATTTTAATGAATCACAATCATAAATTTTGGAGAAATTTTTTAATCAAATGCAAGAAGATATCAACAACAAACTTGAAGAAATCGTTGCCATAAAATCTAAAAATCAACATGAAATGAAATGAGAAAATCAACAAGAAAATCAATAAGCACAAGCATGAATTGAAGGTGTACAATTCACTCTAGAAATTTTTGAATTTCATCATGTTGATTAAATGAAAAATTCAAGGCAGCCAAACAATAGTCTTCAAGAAGGTTTAAGTAGCCAAATGAATGATCAAAAATCTGAAATTTTTAATGGAGAAAATGCACAAGAGTTTGCAAATAAACATATTTACAAGTTCATTTATTCTAACTCTCATTTTTAACTTTATCTTGATATTTGTGCTGATATGAATTCATCTTCATTTTTCATTAATGTTAAAGACTAATATAAACAAAATGCCTATTAGTTTTTTATCAAGGGAGAGAGACAATTATTGATTATTCTTTTAGTATGGATGAAAATGTGATCAAGAATCTTATGGGAATGAAGAGAATTTTAGTGAATGTCATGAAGTTATTTATGATGATTACTTTGATATTAAAGATGTTTATCTATATTACTCCTCATTAAATCTTCATGATCATTGTCAAATCCTAACTGAGAATGAAGAAAACTCTAATGCAGAAAGTGTTGCAATAAATTCTCATTTTCAAAAAATTAATCATTTTTAGTAATTTCAAAATTCAAAAATCATTCTTATGATGTTCAAGTTCTTGCTCTTATTCATAGCCTTGACATTTTCCTTCTTTCACAAGTTGATGCCGATGACCTTTCCAATTGTACTATCTTGGCTAGTTCTTGTGAGAAGGAAATTGTTTCAAATCAACCTCAGTTGTGTTCTAATATTAGTTATAATAGTGGTGTAAATTATTAGTTCGTTTCACTGTTGCTTTATTTCATCTCTTTTTAATATTTCATATTTGTTTCATGTTTGCATTTTTCAAATTTAAATGTCATTTGTTGGAATATTGAGCAATTAAGTGTAGAAAATCCGTAATGTGCATTAATATAATGTGAAGAAGTATCTCAAAATTTATATTATAACCATCCAGATATTTTGATCTTCCAGTTACATTTGTTGGTCATATTTTATCAGCTTATTTTTCCTTCTAGAGTGCACCTTCAACATGAATCAATAAATAAACCGGACGCTCGTGGGTTACTGTCATGTTGCCCCAACGCTCTCCGACAGGAACGCTCTCCGACAGCAATAAATGAAAGTTCCGGAGAAAATTATGCCGTTGTTGGATCAGATGGTTATTACAATGTTATTACTGTAGCTAATGGGGATGTTCCAGGTTAAATATCATTTTGAAGTTATAATATACAGGTTGCTATTCAACTATCAAAATAACGGCCACAGCTGAAATCAGGGACTTTTCAACATGGTTCTATTACGTCAAACCGGACGCTATGATTCCGCTGTCAGCATTGCACACCAACACAAAACGCTCTCCGACAGCAACGCTCTCCGACAGCAACAATAAGTGAAAGAACAGAAAAAAAATCTGGTGTCATTTATATTGAATTCGTGTATTAGCAGTTCAAACAAGTTGCCTCTTCAAGTGCTTTATTAAGCGCATGTGTTTATTTGTTTGCAAGTGGAATTCGTATTAACATCAAATATAACGAGGATTCTATTTTATTCATATTATTAACGATTTTTGCATCTGAAAGATTCTGTGTGCTTGTTGGGTTCAGTCAGGATCAGGCTACTATCTCAATTACTTCACCACAAAATCAGGCAAGAATTTTGTTAATGACATTCTTAAATAATTGAAGAATTAGAATACAGAGTTCTATTTTTATATCAATTCTGCATAGTTTCATGAAGTTTAGAACCTTCTGTTTCAAATTCTGCATGGTTTCTTGGAGTTTCTGAACCTTTTTATTGTTGGGTATTGTTTGGTTTCTTGTTTGCTAAAACGCATTCAGCGCAAATTTTGATTTGGGTATTTGCTATATGGATTGAAGCATCAGTCAATGTGGATCGAACCCATGACCCAATCAAAAATTTCGCTTTCTGAGGTTGTTTGACTGAACTTGTCACCCGGGTGGCGCTGATCAATACATCGTTGCAGCTGGCGTGTATTACTCGCAATATCTAGCCTTCATAATCAAATCTTAAAAATCAGATTACACATATCCGATTTCTTTTCGATATTAAAGTCATATTTACTTTTAAAGCATATCTATATCATGAAATTTATGTATTTTTAAATATTAAACTTATTATTATCATTATCTAATTTTAACGTCATGTAAAGTCAAACAATAAATTGGTGTATAAGATACTGTTATTAGTTTGTTGGATAAAGGACTTATTTCTCCTTATCGATTTGACTGTTAAACTTACTAAGGCATACATACTATATCATCTTCTAGCTTTTGAACCTGTAATCTTTTAAAAAGAAACTCATGCTTTTAACCATTAAACCCAATCAAACTATATACTTCTATTATGAACAAAATATATGTATTCTTAAATAACCCAAATAGAGTCATGAAAAAGTATTTATTTGTAGAATAAACCAAAGGACTTTTCATTGTTACCTATTAAAATAGATAAATTGAAAAAAATTATGAATATAAAAAAAATTGACTTTTATATAATTTTATTTTTATAAATATAAAAAAGATTAACTTTGAGTTGAGTATGATTTTGTTTATGAAAAGTGTTTTTACATTTTATATAAAAAATATACATGTTTTAGTTTTTAGAACATTATTTAAACAAATATTGTATTGACATGAACCTCTCATATATATAAATTGAATAGAAGTATTATTTTAAGATGAAACTGATGCCAATATTTCTCTCAAACACTTAAAATAAATACTTTTTATTTAATATGAAAATTAATATAATATTAAACAAAATGAAAATTAATATAAAATTAAGTAAAATAATAAAATAAATTTGTATTTTTAAGATTTTTTAATAATTGTTATATTACTAAAATCTCTATTCTATATTTTGTTAGCTATTTAGAAATTTTTTTTGTGATTGATTATTTGATTATAATAAATGAGTACAATTTCCCTCCAAAGCTTATTTAAAAGTCTAAGCTTATTTTTACTGTTCATTATTTAATTGTAATCAATATTAGAACACTTCATTTATATGGAAGATGAATTCATTTACAATTTTTTTTTTTGGCTATTTAAAGTTAATTGGTGACTTTGCCCCTAATAAGTGGATAATGAAATTTGTTCAACTATTTCATTAAACACTTTGTCATCTTTGAGAGGGCATTTGCTTCTATCTTCATTGTTGTTAGGGATTTTCTTTGTTATGCATCTGTTTGCAGAAAAGTTCCTAGGTGCATAGTACTTTCTAACAGATTCTTCATGACTTTTTGTCAGATTGCCTGTACATTCCAAAGAACCAAGGCTGTGTCTTTTACTCCACAAAAAAGGGCTTTTCCTTCACTGCAGTCAGCAGCAAGCTCTTTTTCTGCTTGCTCTGTGTTTTGTGTGGTATGATTAATTCTTTTCTTTCTATTTGGTGGTTCCTTTGCATTTCTTTAATTATGTTGTATTTATAGTAGTTATATGGCGATTTTTTGTTTTCATTATAGATTTTCAAAATGTTTTAAAATCACATAAATAAATTAATATTTTGATGTGATTTTATTAATCAAATTTCAAAATATTATATTTTGAAATTATGTAAATAAATAATATTTTGATTAGATTTCCATTAATAAAATTCCAAAATATTTGCAATAAAATTCATATCACTAACTCCACCTTTTCTTCACAGGCCAAACCAGAGACAGTGAAAAAGGTATCTGGAGTTGTGAAAAAGATGTTGGCATTGTCCGATGATGTCTCCGTGACACCTGAGTCTAACTTTTCTGAAATGGGGGCTGATTCCCTTGATATGGTATCCTTTTTCTTTTGTGCAAAAGAATTTGGTATTTTAGCCCGTCATTATTTTGTTTTACTTTCAGTTGGAGATGCTAATGGTTCTGGAGGAAGAATTTGAAATCATCGTCCATGAAGAGAAGGGACGCAAAGACAATATCATAACCGTGCGGGCGGTAGCCGATAAGATGGAGAAATATTTGTAGAAAATAGATTGACAACATAGCCACCCTAATACCCTCACTCTTATATTATTTTTTATTTATTTATTAGGAAGTTGGGAGATTAGAACTTCAAACATATAAATTGTTATTTTTCTATTTATCAGGTCTCTCTGACTTTAGAACTCCTTACATATGACTAAATATCATTTTAAAATGGAAAAGGATAGAATTTCTTACATATCAATAAATATTATTTTAAAATGGTAAAGGATATGTTGTTGGAAACAAATATGTATAGTTATACAGGTAGAAGTGGTTTATGTTTAATTTTTCTATACTTGTAAACATTATTTTATATTTTCTTTTGAAATTATAAATTTAATTATTAAAATTATATTGAGAATTATAACAAAATTAATTAATTTTTTATAGATATATATATTTTAAAAATTTTAGTTTATTTTTATTTACTATAATTTATTTTGATGATGTATATGGAAATAATAATTTATTATATAAATAAAATATATTATATACACAAATAAAATGAATAACATGTCATATTTGTGTGTTAAGAACTATATAAATGAGGAGTTTCATTGGTTTTATTAGAGATGAATATGTGCATTAAGTGGTTGAAAATGAAGATAAAAATAAGGAACTAGAAAAATGGATAAGTTTTTGTTTATGTATCTCCCACCACCATAAAAGTGAACCAACCAAGTCATCCAACATGTAGAGAAGAAGAGGTAGCCATACACAACTATGCAAAAGTGTTTTCATCATTAGTATTATGACATACTAAATTGGTAATATTTCAAAAGGAAACATTGGCATTAGAACCTATTTTCTTCTCCAAAGCACAATCAAGGCTCCTAGGCCCATCCCTTTTTTGCAAAATAGCCTAATGGCCCTTGGAATACCACTTGGGCTTCAAGTTCCCTAGGAATATGTCATAGTTGTCATGCTTGAGACCTGGAATGTTCATTTTCATGCATAATGCCCTTGTTTTCCTCTTCAACCATGGTCTACATGCATAGACCCATCACGAATACCCAAAACCAATTGATGGCAAACATATTCCACATAGAGGCTTAAGATCCCATGGAAAGATCCTATAATTTCAATGCATCATTCACCATGCTTGAGTGTAACAAGCTTCTTTACAATACTGAATTCCTCATTATATTTACTTTACCATTGTCAAGATGAAAAGGCCCATTAGTATTCCTGAAAACATCATAATGCCCCTTAATCAACTACTCATAGTTGAAATATTCCTAAGATATGTAATGTTTTGTTGATCCTAAGTATTTTTCACGAGAACAAGGCCCATTAGTATACTATTATGATCTTCATTAGATCTTTAGACACATTATCGTTACAAAATTAACCTAGTGATGGTGCCCATATCACCCTTGGAGGTGATTAATAACCAACAAAGGTTAGATTTGAAATTTTGATGATATAGATTGGATCATTGTATTGCTTGTCATTTATCTCGATGCTTTCAAGGTAGAAAAATAAAAAAGATAAACTTACAAGAGAAAATTTAGCACGAGACAAATTTAGAGAGTGGGGCTCAGAAAACCTTTTAAGGGCAATTTGAATCCATAAATGATGATTTTACAGGGTCAAATTTTCTCACTTAAGTTTTACACCCTTTGATGTTGTTCTACGCACAAAGAGCTTGCCAATGGTCTAAGAAATATATCAATCAAAGTTCAAATGAAAAAGTTATGCTTTCGAGAAGTTGACATGTCATAATTGACCACCATAACTCGAGAGGATGCCACGTTAACCCTCTTTACTCATAGAAAGGGTCTAGCCACATGGGTATGATAATGAATACTTTAGAGGGTTTTAATTTAAACTCATATTGAAGGTTGAATGGGTCAATTTTCACCCCAAGTCAATTATGATTTTATGTTATAACTGCCACTAGGAGGAAAATGGGTTTCATTCTATTTGCTTGCATTTTGTTCCATAGTATAGCAAAGTAGCTAAGTGTGGATAGAGAGAGATAATAACAAAGGGATATTTTGTTATATAGTAGCCTATGGTCCATAGGTCTTAGCCAACTCCATAGAGACTCCCTTCTCCTTTATATTTGCATCAAGTTGATCAAGCTTGAGAAGGTTCAATAGGACTTAAGGCCATTGTCTCAACCTAACAATGTTTATGCCTAGAAACACATTTCAAGTGCAAAAATACTACCATGGTGAATGTATTTCACTCGAAGGCCAAGGATTCCCTATAATGCATGTTGGTGCAAGTAATTTGTTAAGGCTCTTAATCTCAAGAACCTTCAATAAGATCCTAAGAAACATGATTTCATTCTTTGAATATGGTGAAGACCCTACAAAACATCCATGATCTCGGGTATTGCTATGAGGACATGTTCATGGTGCTCGAGCCTAAACGTCTTTGTTTAGGCCATAAGGTTATTATTTTACTCTCTAGACTAATTTTAAGGGACTAGGGATTCTTTGTATCCAAAAAAAGTTGTGGTTAAGGCCTCATTACCCAACAATAATGCGTGAAACACCTAATTGAACCCATATCTAGCTCCTAGGGTAAAAACACCCTAGTGAGAGATCGGTTTTCCATGTCTAGGATTTGTTCATGGAACTGTAGCTCAAGATGGTTAAATTAAGGATTAAGGACATTATTTACCTACTCGTGGAACTTGTATTCGAATAAAAATTCTATTAAGAAACACTATAAATGACTCACATGTTGCTTTGAGGACTTATTCAAGGCTCTTAAGGCTGAGAAGATTCAACATTATCCTTGTTAGCCCCACCCAAACTCCCTTATAGTTGAATAGGTTAAATTATTTAATTTATTAAGGGCTTGCTATTTTAAATAATGTCCAATGAGGTAATAGTGTGTGACATCAATACATGTAAATGGTTTCATTAAAGGAGATCTAATAGCCAATGGCTAATGCCTCTTTTATGGAGTTCTATTTGGTGGTTAGGGTTTTGGTCAATTAACTGCTATACATAGTAGCAAAATTTATGTAATAGGAATTTAAGTGAATATTATTATATTCAAATGTCTATTCGTATTGGAGGTTCCCCTTAAAGAAGCTAGTGAACATTGCATCTACTTATAAAAATGAATAAAGGTTTGCTTATTATTGTTATTTTCCAATTCTAGTTCCATTTATTTAATTTCTAAAGTTGAATTTACATATGTCTTGCTATGTTAAATTAATTCCCACAACCATATGGCATATTCCTTTTATTTTTCTTTGAATATTTGGTTTTCGCTAACTGGAACACCACAAGTGGTATTAGAGTCTTTCTTGGCCAACACACAATCCATATTTTAGTAAATTTCTTTTCGGCTATAGTTTTGTTTTAACATATTGAAATAACACAAATATTTATGATTAACTAGGTAAACATGTAGGTGAGGAAGGAGATAGAGTGAGTCTAATTATGCTTGAAGTTTTGGAAATTTAACAAACAAAAAGGTAGAAACACTAGCACTTTGTAAAAGTCTCAAGATGGCTTTGCAATCAAATGGGAAAAATTTGAGGGTCTTAGGGAATTCAGTGTTTGTTATCAGAAAGCTCAGGAATGTTTACCATAAGGCAGGTACTCCTCGCAACTCCCTTTGGATCAGAATCACAGAGCTTGTCAAAAAAATTGACCACATTAAAGCATTTCATAATTTACGAGGCCAAAACACCTTGGAAAATAAAAAAGCTAATTTCAGAGCCCATTTTTCTCAAGGTTGAATCAAAATCAGAGGGGAATATTTTCATTGCCCCATCTCATGATTAAGTTAAGTATGTTTTTTATGTGGATCAGTGACACGATGTAGGAATTAATCGGCCATGTGTTCTTCATGTGGAAGCTCGTGTTCTACACACATGCTCCTTTTATGCAGTAAATACAAGTCACCTTACCTCACAATTCCCAATACTCTCCTCCATTTATGGGCATGTGGGATCAGAGGTGGATGAAAATTTCACTCTCCTTGGTGAATATGGGTATTAATTCTGGAGGTCATCATCAAGATGCAGGTGGCACATAATTGGGATTTAGGTTAAAATTAATTTCTCTTTTTATGGGCTAATGTTGTGCTTAATAGTCTACAATTTGTCTATATTTTATACAGTTTATATCAGCTTCAATAGGGTTAGTAGTTTATATAATAGAAGTTAGTGGTTGAAAATGAAGATAAAAATAAGGAACTAGAAAAATGGATATGTTTTTGTTTATGTATCTCCCACCACCATAAAAGTGAACCAACCAAGTCATCTAACATGTAGAGAAAAAGAGGTAGCCATACACAACTATGAAAATGTGTTTTAATCATTAGTATTATGACATACTAAATTGGTAATATTTCAAAAGGAAAACATTGGCATTAGAACCTATTTTCTTCTCCAAAGCACAATCAAGGCTCCTAGGCCCATCCCTTTTTTTCAAAATAGCCTAATGGCCATTGGAATACCACTTGGGCTTCAAGTTCCCAAGGAATATGTCATAGTTGTCATGCTTGAGACCTGGAATGTTCATTTTCATGCATAATGCCCTTGTTTTCCTCTTCAACCATGGTCTACATGCATAGACCCATCACGAATACCCAAAACCAATCGATGGCAAACATATTCCACATAGAGGCTTAAGATCCCATGGAAAGATCCTATAATTTCAATGCATCATTCACCATGCTTGAGTGCAACAAGCTTCTTTACAATACTGAATTCCTCATTATATTTACTTTACCATTGTCAAGATGAAAAGGCCCATTAGTATTCCTGGAAACATCATAATGCCCCTTAACCAACTACTCATAGTTGAAATATTCCTAAGATATGTAATGTTTTGTTGATCCTAAGTATTTTTCACAAGCACAAGGCCCATTGGTGTACTCTTATGACCTTCATTAGATCTCTAGACACATTATTGGTACAAAATTAACCTAGTGATGGTGCCCATTTCACCCTTGGAGGTGATTAATAACCAACAAAGGTTAGATTTGAAGTTTTTATGATATAGATTGGATCATTGTATTGCTTGTCATTTATCTCGATGCTTTCAAGGTAGAAAAATAAAAAAGATAAACTTACAAGAGAAAATTTAGCACGAGACCAATTTGGAGAGTGGGGCTTAGAAAACCTTTTAAGGGCAATTTGAATCCTTAAATGATGCTTTTATAGGGTCAAAATTTCTCGCTTAAGTTTGACACCCTTTGATGTTGTTCTACGCACAAAGAGCTTTCCAATGGTCTAAGAAATATATCAATCAAAGTTCAAATGAAAAAGTTATGCTTTCGAAAAGTTGACATGTCATTATTGACCACCATAACTCGAGAGGATGCCATGTTAACCCTCTTTACTCATAGAAAGGGTCTAGCCACATGGGTATGATAATGAATACTTTAGAGGGTTTTAATTTAAACTCATATTGAAGGTTGAATGGGTCAATTTTCACCCCAAGTCAATTATGATTTTTTGTTATAACTAGGCCACTAGGAGGAAAATGGGTTTCATTCTATTTGCTTGCATTTTGTTCCATAGTATAGCTAAGTAGCTAAGTGTGGATAGAGAGAGATAATAACAAAGGGATATTTTTTTATATAGTAGCCTATGGTTCATAGGTCTTAGCCAACTCCATAGAGACTCCCTTCTCTTTTGTATTTGCATCAAGTTGATCAAGCTTGAGAAGGTTCAATAGGACTTAAGGCGATTGTCTCAACCTAATAATGTTTATGCCTAGAAACACATTTCAAGTGCAAAAATACTACCATGGTGCATGTATTTCACTCGAAGGCCAAGGATTCCCTATAATTCATGTTGGTGCAAGTAATTTTTTAAGGCTCTTAATGTCAAGAACCTTCAATAAGATCCTAAGAAACATGATTTCATTATTTGAAGATAGTGAAGACCCCACAAACCATCCACGATCTCGTGTCCTGCTATGAGGACATGTTCATGGTGCTCGAGCCTAAACATCTTTGTTTAGGCCATAAGGTTATTATTTCACTCTCTAGACTAATTTTAAGGGACTAGGGATTCTTTGTATCCAAAAAAAGTTGTGGTTAAGGCCTCATTACCAAAAAATAATGCGTGAAACACCTAATTGAACCCATATCTAGCTCCTATGGTAAAAACACCCTAGTGAGAGATCGTTTTTCCATGTCTAGGATTTGTTCATGGAACTGTAGCTCAAGATGGTTAAATTAAGGATTAAGGACATTATTTACCTACTCGTGGCACTTGTATTCGAATCAAAATTCTATTAAGAAACACTATAAATGACTCACATGTTGGTTTGAGGACTTATTCAAGGCTCTTAAGGTTGAGAAGATTCAACATTATCCTTGTTAGCCCCACCCAAACTCCCTTATAGTTGAATAGGTTGAATTATTTAATGTATTAAGGGCATGCTATTTTAGATAATGTCCAATGAGGTAATATTGTGTGACATCAATACATGTAAATGGTTTCATTAAAGGAGATCTAATAGCCAATGGCTAAGGCCTCTTTTATGGAGTTCTATTTGGTGGTTATGGTTTTGGTCAATTAACTGCTATACATAGTAGCAAAATCTATGTAATAGGAATTTAAGTGAGTATTCTTATATTGAAATGTCTATTCGTATTGGAGGTTCCCCTTAAAAAGCTAGTGAACATTGCATCTACTTATAAAAATGAATAAAGGTTTGCTTATTATTGTTATTTTCCAATTCTAGTTCCATTTATTTAATTTCTAAATTTGAATTTACATATGTCTTGTTATGGTAAATTAATTCCCACAACCATATGGCATATTCCTTTTATTTTTCTCTGAATATTTGGTTTTCGCTAACCAGAACACCACAAGTGGTATTAGAGTCTTTCTTGGCCAACACACAATCCATATTTTAGCAAATTTCTTTTCGGCTATAGTTTTGTTTTAAAATATTGGAATAACACAAATATTTATCATTAAGTAGGTAAACATGTAGGTGAGGAAGGAGAGAGAGGGATTCTAAATTATGCTTGAAGTTTCGGAAATTTAACAAACAAAAAGGTAGAAGCACTAGCACTTTGTAAAAGTCTGAAGATAGCTTTGCAATCAAACTGGAAAAATTTGAGGGTCTTAGGGAATTCAACGTTAGTTATCAGAAAGCTCAGGAATGTTTACCATAAGTCGGGTACTCCCCGCAACTCCCTTTGGATCAGAATCACAGAGCTCATTAAAAAAATTGACCACATCAAAGCATTTCATAACTTACAAGGCCAAAACACCTTGGAAAATAAAAAAGCTAATTTCAGAGCCCATTTTTCTCAAGGTTGAATCAAAATCAAAGGGGAATATTTTCATCACCCCATCTCATGATTAAGTTAAGTATAGTTTTTATGTGGATCAGTGACACGATGCAAGAATTAATCGGCCATGTGTTCTTCATGTGGAAGCTCGTGTTCTGCACACATGCTCCTTTTATGCAGTAAATACAAGTCACCTCGCCTCACAATTCCCAATACTCTCCTCCATTTATGGGCATGTGGGATCAGAGGTGGATGAAAGGTTCACTCTCCTTAGTGAATATGGGTATTAATTCCAGAGGTGATCGTCGAGACACAAGTGGCGCATAATTGGGATTCGGGTTAAAATTAATTTCTCTTTTTATGGGTCAATGTTGTGCTTAATAGTTTGCAATTTTTCTATATTTTATAGAGTTTATATCAGCTTCAATAGGGTTAGTAGTTTGTCTAGTAGAAGTTTGGGGCTATTTGTGGTGAAGTCATGATACCCCCATTTTTAACTTATTATATTTTCATAATAATAATGGGACCCTTTTCGTAAATTTTAGCTAAATCATCTTTTAATATTTTTATTTGGTTGAGTGTCTCACAATTTTGTGATATTTTCATTTTCTTCAGATTTCCTTTCTGATTACTTCATTGCGTTTAAATTTTCAATATTTTTCTATTTGCTCTCATTTAATCTCATTTGGATTCACCGTTTGTAAATAGTACTCATCCAAAGTTCGATCATTTTTACCTCTTTAACTAAAAAATGTACAAAATGTATATTATTTTAAGTTTTTAAAATTAAGTAATATTTAATTGTAAATATTAATTTTTATTAATTTTTAATTAATTTTTATTAATCTTTATTTTTATTAAAGATAAAACAGTGAACTGCAGTCAAGATTGGAGAACAATTAGCATTATATGTTATCACTTCTGAAAAGTGAATTAAAATTCCAAATTAGAAGAATTAATCACAAAGTAGTCAATGTAATTTTTATAAAGTTAGACCTTTTGTTATATCACAAAATAGTTGCAGTTCTTTTTAATTCACTGAACCTCTAAAATCCAACCCCTAAAACTTCTTATCTCTCATTCCTTCCTCATTCCTTCCTCACCTCATGACCTCGGAATACATTCATTTCGTAACTCATTTATAATTCAACTCCCGAAATCTCACTGCACCTTGGAACCTTGGGATTTTGATGCTCATAAACATCGTAACCCATTTAAAAAAACCCTTCTGAAATTCATATCCCCAAAATCCTTATATTTCCCACTACATATCTCCTCCTTACACCTCCCTTTTATCCCTTATGCCTCCCAACACCATCATTTCATATCTCCTTATAACTCCCAACCATCCTCCATTTGACTTTATTATGGGCTCTTTCACGAGACCCAAAGCAACTATATTGTTAATTGATTTTTTTTTTTAATAATTTTAATTTTAATATTTATTATATGTTTTAATAAATTAATTTATTGTTTAATTAATTATTTTCATTAATTTATAATTATTAATTAATTAATTAATTTGTATATAAATAATGAATTTTAATTATATATAATTAATTTGAATTATTAATTTAGTTTAGATTAGAATTTTTAATTAAAATTTCTTAAATTTGTTTTAGGTATCATTTTTCTACAATTCTCGCAATTTTGCCACTTTATCTGTGAAGAGGTATATTTCAAGATTTACTTAGCTAAATGAAACTCATAATAGCTTGTTGGAAATTTAACACCGAGGATAATAATTTGGAAATGATAAATTTAGCATATTTAATCATTTAATGGCCCAAAAATTCAATAAAAAACATAGTGACAAATTGTCAACAATAATTAGTGTTTCCTAATTTGATTTGGGAAAATTTCATTAGCTCGAGAAAACTACTTCAACTAATTCATTCCCCAACAATAGTCAAAATATAATCAAATCCATATAAAGTAATCATGGCTTGAAATTTCGTTGGATTTTTTTTATGCTAATTTAGAAATTTCATGAGAGTTTGTTTTTCTAATTAATCTTTTGGTTGGTAAGTAATAGACAAACTATAAGCTAGTAGGGGGAGAGAAGGGGTAAATGGACCCAATTGAGACATTTGGAGCCATTACACAAATGGATAAGAATCTGATTTGGGACTCTGACTCGATGGCCTTCCCTGATGTTGATGAAGTCATTTTGGGCCATCAACATTTTGGCACTAGAAGGAGCACGTGACGACTTGTTTTCTTTTCGAGTTTTTGTATTTTAAAGTTTTTATTTAATCACAAGGGATTCTCCCAAATTTCCCATTTGGAGTTGTATCTCTGAACATGCATCTACCAATACTCCACCGAAAATAGTTAGACACTTCTCAAAGGTAAAATTTAACGGTAAGAGTAATGCTTCTGCATTTGATCATGCTTTACAATTTATTCAAAATTTTAGAAATTCTACTTTTCATGAAATTGATGAACGTATTTTATCCATATTTTTGACTCTTACATTCTTGGTAAAAGCCAAAAGATGGTGGGAATATCTTGCCTCTATTAACAGTTGGGATAAAATTATTACAAAGTTCCTTTATAAATTTGACATTTATTATTATGAACAGGTATGTGATAAAATTCAAGATTTACGAAAGTTTGAAAATGAATCTATCATAGATTTTACCGTTAGATTTCGATTCATTTGGTTAAGATTCAAAGCTGAAGATAAACCTTCAGATATTGAATTGATGGAATGGTTTGAATACTTTTGTTCTCTTCCATGTATTCCTAATCCATATGAGACAGTTTCAAGTTTTGATGAATGTTCTTCAGCTTCTATTAACACGATTGAGCATTACGATGTGGAGGTGCATGTTAATCATGATGAAGTTTCCTCGACCATGTATGTTAAATCCATTAATTTAGTGCACACTTCCTACAATATTAATAATAGCTTTGATGCAGTCTCATATTTTAATGAATCACAATCATAAATCTTGGAGAATTTTTTTAATCAAATGCAAGAAGATATCAACAACAAACTTGAAGAAATCGCTGCCATAAAATCTAAAAATCAACATGAAATGAAATGAGAAAATCAACAAGAAAATCAATAAGCACAAGCATGAATTGAAGGTGTACAATTCGCTCTAGAAATTTTTGAATTTTATCATGTTGATTAAATGAAAAATTCAAGGCAGCCAAACAATAATCTTCAAGAAGGTTTAAGTAGCCAAATGAATGATCAAAAATCTGAAATTTTTAATGGAGAAAATGCGCAAGAGTTTGCAAATAAACATATTTACAGGTTCATTTATTCTAACTCTCATTTTTCCCTTTATCCTGATATTTTTGTTGATATGAATTCATCTTCATTTTTCATTAATGTTAGTCTATAAAATAGAACGACTAATATAAAAAAAATTCCTATTAGTTTTTATCAAGGTAGAGAGACAATTATTGATCATTCTTTCAGTATTGATGAAAATGTGATCAAGAGTCCTTCTTGTTTTAATGCATCTTATGGGAATGAAGAGAATTTTAGTAAATGTCATGAAGCTATTTATGATGATTACTTTGATATTAAGCATGTTTATCTATATTACTCCTCATTAAATCCTCATGATCATTGTCAAATCCTAACTGAGTATGAAGAAAATTCTAATGCAAAAAGTGTTCCAGTAAATTCTCATTTTCAAAAAATTAGTCATTTTTAGTGATTCCAACATTCAAGAATCCATCCCAATTCATGATTCTTATGATGATCAAGTTATTGCTCCTATTCATAGCCTTGACATTTTCCCTCTTTCACAAGTTGGTACCAATGACCTTTCTAATTGTACTATCTTGGCTAGTTCTTGTGAGAAGGAAATTGTTTCAAATCAGTCCCAATTGTGTTGTAATATTAGTTATAACAGTAGTGTAAATTATGAGTTCGTTTCACTGTTTCTTTGTTTCATCTATTTTTTATATTTCATATTTGTTTCATGTTTGCATTTTTCAAATTTATATGTCATTTGTTGGAATATTGAGCAATTAAGTGTAGAAAATCAGTAATGTGCATTAATATAATGTGAAGAAGTATCTCAAAATTTATATTATGACCATCCAGATATTTTGATCTTCCAATTAAATTTTATGGTCATATTTTATCAGCTTAATTTTCCTTCTAGAGTGCACCTTCAACATGAATCAATACTTATGAGTGCATTGATCCAATATGACCAGCTACCTAATCGAATTGAATATTTTCTGACATATGCACCAAGCCTCCATCTGAACTTCACTGATCCAGTTCAAAGTTGTTTGGAAGCTTCATTTTGACAAAACATTGTTAATAGTTTTCCTTTTGTACATAAACCTAATGTTTTTTCAACCTCTATTTCATTTAACCTCTTACATTCTCTATTAAATGTTAATCCATATACATATGATCTCTTATATATTTGGTTGGAGGAAAAGTTTCAAGAGAAGGTGATTGTAAATAAATTGTTTTTTTATAAATGTGTTAGCAATAAGTATACATACTGTATTTAGATTTATTTATGTTGGTATAATGATAATTGTATTTTTGTTTCTAATGTTTGACCTGTAAATAAATGTAGGAAATAAAATGAGAGAATGGTTACATTGGAACTATGATTTCACCTAATTTCAGTTAGCTCCTTAGATTAGGTTTAGGGATAGATTATTTTAGATTTATATTCGTTTCATGTTTGTATTTATTTCATTATCTCATATTTCTAATAAACATGTAAGGATCCTATGATTCTTCCTTCATATTTACTCCATTTTCTAACAAAGAGTTTTCAAAAAGTATGATTGTTTAAATTACGCTAACAATGCACTTCCTTATTCTTCTTGATGAAGCTTCATCACATTGTTGAAATTTGCAAAGAAAATTAGGAAGGGTGAGGTTCCAAAGAATATTTATAATTGAAAGTGCTCTTGAGAAATTCAATTTTCAATTCACAAATATTTCTATAAGATCACTTTTCCCACTCTTGTCCCTCAATGTTATTATGAAGAAAATACAAATAAAGAACTCATATTTAATGGTTAATTTAGATTAAATAATTATATGATGTTAGAACATATGAAAAATTGAAGATAATACATGGGAGAATGTCAAGATATATAAGGTACTCTTACAATTAGACTCTTCCACATTTTCATAAACATGTTCGTCTTCATCTATTGTTATTTTTCTCTTTTTCATGGTTTGCTTCTTATTTTTGTTTTGGTTATTTTGAAGGTCTTCATTGGCTTGATTTGGAGACTTGATTTTTATTAGCAAATTTAATTACCTTTAGAAATAAGTGATCAACTAGTATTTTCTAATCCACAACATGTTCAGGTAAGTATTTTCTTTCTCATCATAAATACTTATGATTTTATCTCTATATTAATGCTTCTATTTCTTTTGCTTTACAAATTTACGATATGAGAAAATAATCATTTACGAAGCTGAAATAAAACACTTGGCTCCTTCTTGTTCATATTTTTCGTGGATCTACAAGTTCTCTCATTTTAAATTAGAGAAGGCCCATAAGCAAAGGAAAATCAAACAATAAATTCTTGTAGAGAGTTGTGAAAGTGCTCCTATACAACCTTGCCCATTCTAAATCTTATATTTGTTGAGTTGAGTTGAACCATTGCATCGCACTCTTTCATCTTATTTTCACTTTAGTAACATTTCTTCCTCCTGAAATGATATAGAGACTCTAACTAGTAAATCTCAGAGTATTAAACCTTCAATTTTTGTTTAGTTTTTAAGATAATAATCTTTCTGAGATATTTTTTTCATGACTTCGAAATTGCAGGTTTCTCGGACTCTCGGGTCTGTATTAAACCAGAAGTATTTTAAAATATTTTCTTAGATTTATCATCAGAGAACTCAATACTTCAGAACCTTGGAAACACATTTTATCAAAAGCATTTTAAAATACGTTATGATATTTCTAGCCCGAGATCCATGTGGCCCTTTCCTCGATCATCACACCCATTTTTTCTGTTTTCACAATAAAATTCTTGACTAAGAAAATGGCCCCCACTTCACTATCTTCGCTTGGACCTTTCTATTTAGGAACCTCGTAATTCATTTTAAATTACAAAATAGCATCTGATATTTCCCATATGAAATTTATTCCCCCTCACTTATATTTATTGATCTCTGACTCCTTTTCTCATAAACATATTTTAAAAACATACTAGATTTATCTCCTGAGATTCTTATTTACCTGTATATTAAGCCGGCCTAATATCTTGGACCTGTGAGATATCAAACAATTCTAATCGCATAGGCATTGGTCCAAATAATTCAGTTCGACTTAGTCACCATGCTCACAGAGAATCCTTATTGATTACATTTTTATCTCATGATTCTTTATTCAATCATGAATTCCATGTTACTTTGGTGTTCGAGAAACTGGATCTGTTTTTTAATTATAATTTAGTCCAACATCCAAGCATTCATTTCTCTATATGACTTAGTAACTTTAGAGATATCCATTCCTCATGGTGTGTGCACATGGATCTCATCATTGTGCCTTAATTCAACATACATCCTCCCATGTATAGTTGGACCTCTTTTTACTATTAATGGAAATCTTCCTGGGTAATGAAAAATTTCATCATTTGTGGCTCACTTATGTTTTTATCCTTGTCTCACTATTGGATGCCCATTTCATCATCCCAGTCATATTTTAGTGTGCATAATTTTTTATCTTTTCAATGCACTCTTGAGCAACCAGTATGGTAATGCAACCAATTGGTAAATAAATTCGGAACATGCAAAAGTAATGGATTATGGTCAATTCATGTTTGAATTCAGTTTATGTTTTAATTTTTTATATATTGCTCCATATTTAGCATACAAAATTCAAGTTCTATCCATATGCACATAAGTGTTACATAAGTTGGGACTTGGATATGTTTATGTTTATGTATCTGCCATGACCATAAAAGTGAACCAACCAAATCATCCAACATGTAGAGAAAAAGAGGTAGCCATACACAACTATGCAAAAGTGTTTTCATCATTAGTATTATGACATACTAAATTGGTAATATTTCAAAAGGAAAACTATGGCATTAGGACCTATTTTCTTCTCCAAAGCATAATCAAGGCTCCTAGGCCCATCTGCTTTTTGCAAAATAGCCTAATGTCCCTTGGAATACCACTTGGGCTTCAATTTCCCAAGGCATGTGTCATGGTTGTCATGCTTGAGGCCTAGAATGTTCAGTTTCATGCTTAATTCCCTTGTTTTCCTCTTCAATCATGGTCTACATGCATAGACCCATCACGAATAGCCAAAACCAATTAATGGAAAATGTATTCCACATAGAGGCTTAAGATCCCATGGAAAGATCCTATAATTTCAATGCATGATTCACCATGCTTGAGTGCAAAAAGCTTATTTAAAATAACAAATTCCTCATTATATTTACTTTATGATTGTCAAGATGAAAAGGCACATTAGTATTCTTAAAAACATGATAATGCCCCTTAGTAAACTACTCATAGTTAAAAGATTCCTAAGATATGTAATGTTTTGTTGATCCTAAGTATTTTTCACGAGCACAATGCCCATTAGTATATTCTTATGACATTCATTAGATCTCTAGACACAATATTGGTACAAAATTAACCTAGTGATCGTGCCCATATCACCCTTGGAGGTGATTGATAACCAACAAAGGTTAGGTTTGAAGTTTTCATGATCTAGATTAGATCATTGTATTGCTTTCCATTTATCTCGATCCTTTCAAGGTGGAAAAATAAAAAATATCAACTTACAAGAGAAAATTTAGCACAAGACCAATTTGGAGAGTGAGGCTCATAAACCTTTTAAGGACAATTTGAATCCTTAAATGATGATTTTACAGGGACAAAATTTCTCGCTTAAGTTTGACACCATTTGATGTTATTCTATGCACAAAGAGATTTACAATGGTCTAAGAAATGTATCAATCATAGTTCAAATGAAAAAGTTATGCTTCCCAGAAGTTGACATGTTGTGATTGACTGCCATAACTTGAGAGGATGCCATGTTAACCCTCTTTACTCATGGAAAGTGTCTAGCCATAGGGGTATGATAATGAAGAATTTAGAGGGTTTTAATTTAAACTAATATTGAAGTTTGAATGGGTCAATTTTCATCCCAAGTCAATTATGATTTTATGTTATAACTAGGCCACTAGGAGGAAAATGGGTTTCTTTCTATTTGCTTGCATTTTGTTCCATATTATAGAAAAGTAGCTAAGTGTGGATAGAGAGAGATAATAACAAAGGGATATTTTGTTATATAGTAGCCTATGGTCCATAGGTCTTAGCCAACTCCATAGAGACTTCCTTCTCCTTTGTATTTACATCAATTTGATCAAGCTTGAGAAGGTTCAATAGGACTTAAGGCGATTGTTTCAACCTAACAATGTTTACGCCTAGAAACACATTTCAAGTGCAAAAATACTACCATGGTGCATGTATTTCACTCGAAGGCCAAGGATTCCCTATAATGCATGTTGGTTCGAGTAAATTTTTAAGGCTCTTGATGTCAATAATCTTCAATAAGATCCTAAGAAAAATTATTTCATTCTTTAAAGATGGTGAAGACCCCACAAACCATCCATGATCTCGTGTCCTAGTATGAGGACATGTTCATGGTGCTCGAGCCTAAACATCTTTGTTTAGGCCATAAGGTTATTATTTCGCTCCCTAGACTAATTTCAAGGGCCTAGGGATGCTTTGCATCCAAAAAAAGTTGTGGTTAAGGCCTCATTACCCAAAAATAATGCATGAAACACCTAATTAACCCATATCTCGCTCCTAGGGTAAAAACATCCTATTGAGAGATCGTTTTTCCATCTCTAAGATTTTTTCATGGAACTGTAGCTCAAGATGGTTAAATTAGGGATTAAGGACATTATTTACCTACCCGTGGCACCTATATTCGAATCAAAAGTCTATTAAGAAACACTATAAATGACTCACATGTTGGTTTGAGGACTTATTCAAGGCTCTTAAGGTTGAGAAGATTCAACATTATGATAGTTAGCCCCACCCAAACTCCCTTATAGTTGAATAGGTTGAATTATTTAATGTATTAAGGGTCGTCTATTTTAAATAATGTCCAATGCGGTAATAGTGTGTGACATCAATACATGTAAATGGTCCCATTAAAGGAGATCTAATAGCAAATGGCTAAGGCCTCTTTTATGGAGTTCTATTTGGTGGTTAGTGTTTTGGTTAATTAACTGCTATACATAGTAGAAAAAGCTATGTAATAGGCATTTAAGTGAATATTCTCATATTAAAATGTTTACTCGTATTGGAGGTTCCCCTTAAAGAAGCTAGTGAACATTGCATCTACTTATAAAAACGAATAAAGGTTTTCTTATTATTGTTATTTTCCAATTCTAGTTCTATTTATTAAATTTCTAAAGTTGAATTTACATATGTTTTGCTATGTTAAATTAAATTTTTTTTTTTTTTTTCTAAATATTTGGTTTTCACCAACCGGAACAGCACAAGTGGTATTAGAGACTTTATTGGCCAACACACTATCCATATTTTAGAAAATTTCTTTTCGGCTATAGTTTTGTTTTAACATATTGAAATAACACAAATATTTATCATTAAGTAGGTAAACATGTAGGTGAGGAAGGAGCAAGAGGGAGTCTAAATTATTCTTGAAGTTTTGGAAATTTAACAAACAAAAAGGTAGAAACACTAGCACTTTGTAAAAGTCTCAAGATAGCTTTGCAATCAAACTGGAAAAATTTGAGAGTCATAGGGAATTTAGCGTTGGTTATCAGAAAGCTCAGGAATGTTTACCATAAGGCAGGTAATCCCCGCAACTCCCTTAGGAACAGAATCACAGAGCTCGTTAAAAAAATTGACCACATTAAAGCATTTCATAACTTACGAGGCCAAAAGACCTTGGAAAATAAACAAGCTAATTTTAGAGCCCATCTTTCTCAAGGCTGAATCAAAATCAGAGGGGAATATTTTCATCACCCCATCTGATGATTAAGTGAAGTATAGTTTTTATGTGGATCAGTGACATGATGCAGGAATTAATCGGCCATGTGTTCTTCATGTGGAAGCTCGTGTTCTGCACACATGCTCCTTTTATGCAGCAAACACAAGTCACCTCGCCTCACAATTTCCAATACTCTCCTCCATTTATGGGCATGTGGGATCAGAGGTGGATGAAAGGTTCAATCTCCTTGCTGAATATGGGTATTAACTCTGGAGGTGATTGTTGAGATGCAGGTGGCGTAGAATTGGGGTTCGGGTTAAAATTAATTTCTCTTTTTATGGGTCAATGTTGTGCTTAATAGTTTGCAATTTGTCTATATTTTATAGAGTTTATATCACCTTCAATAGGTTTAGTAGTTTGTCTAGTAGAAGTTTGGGGCTATTTGTGGTGAAGTCACAATACCCCCATTTTTAACTTATTATTTTCATAATTATAATGGGGACCCTTTTCATAAATTTTAGCTAAATCACCTTTGAATATTTTCATTTGGTTAAGTGCCTCACAATTTTGTGATATTTTCATTTTATTCATATTTCCTTTCTAATTACTTCATTGCGTTTGAATTTTCAATATTTTTCTATTCATTCTCGTTTAATCTCATTTGGATTCACGGTTTGTAAATGGTACTCATTCGAAGTTCGATCACTTTTACCTCTTGAGCTAAAAAATGTACAAAATGTATATTATTTTAGTTTTTTTTATATTTAGTATTTAATTGTAAATTTTGATTTTTATTAACAGTGCTACAAAACCTCTACAGTCAAAATTAGAGAACAGTTAGCATTATATGTTATCACTTTTCATAAACAAATTAAAATTCCAAATTAGAAGAATTTTTGAAATTCGAAAATCACAAAGTGGTCAATGTAGTTTTTATGAAGTTAAACCTTTTGTTATATTACAAAGTAATTGTACTTCTTTTTAATTCACTTAACATAAAAAATAATTGTATTTTTTAACAGAAAAAATGCCATTCCAAATCTCCTCTCCTCTCCTTTCATTTCCTTTCCTTTCCTTTCCTCCCCATATCAAACCCTCTCCTGATTTCGGAAGATTCAAATTTCGTAGCTCTTATGTAAATAACCCTCTGAAATCCAACCCCCAAGACTCCTTATCTCTCTTTCCTTCCTCACCTCGTGACCTCGAAATATATTCATTTTGTAACTTATTTATAATTTAACTCCCGAAATCTCACAGGACCTTGGCACCTTGGGATTTTGAAGCTCATAAACATTGTAACCCATTTAAAAAAACCCTTCTGAAATTCATATCCCCAAAATCCTTATATCTCCCACTACTTATATCCACCTTATACCTCCCTTTTATCCCTTATGCCTCTAAACACCATCATTTCATATCTCCTTATAACTGCCAACCATCCTCCATTTGACTTTATTATGGGCTCAACTATATTGCTAATTGAAATATTTTTTTAATAATTTTAATTTTAATATTTATTATATGTTGTCTTAAATTAATTTATTGTTTAATTAATTATTTTCATTAATTTATAATTATTAATTAATTTGTATATAATTAATTAATTTAACAATTTTAATTAATTAATTTTAATTATATGTAGTTAATTTGACTCATTAAGTTAGTTTAGATTAGAATTTTAATTAATTTTTTTTAAATTTGTTTCAGGTTTGCATTTTTCTAAAATTTTGGCAATTTTGCCACTTTATTTTTGAAGAGGTATATCTCAAGATTTACTTGACCAAATGAAGCTCATAATAGCTCGTTGCAAATTTAATATCGAGGATAATAACTTGGAAATGATCAATTTAGCATATTTCATCATTTAATGGCCCAAAAATTCAATAGAAAACATAGTGACGAATTGTCAAAAATAATTGGTTTTTCCTAATTTGATTTGGGAAAATTTCATTAGCTTGGGAAAACTACTTCAACTAATTCATTCCCCAACAATAGTCAAAATATAATCAACTCCATTTAAAGTAATCGTGGCATGAAATTTCATTGGATTTTGTTTATGCTAATTTAGAAATTTCATGAGAGTTTGTTTTTCTAATTTCTCTCTTTCCGTTGGTAAGTAATAAACAAACTATAAACTAGTAGGGGGAGAGAAGGGGTAACTAGGCCCAATTGAACCATTTGGAGCCATTACACAAATGGATAAGAATATGATTTGGGACTCTGACTTGGTTGCCTTCCCTAATGTTGATGAAGTCATTTTGGACCATCAACATTTTTGGCACTAGAAGCAGGACCTGACGACTTGTTGTCTTTTGGAGCTTTTGTATTTTAAAGTTTTTATTTAATCACAAGGGATCCTCCCAAATTTTCCATTTGGAGTTGTATCTCTGAACATGCATCTACCAATACTCCACCGAAAATAGTTAGACACTTGTCAAAGGTAAAATTTAATGGTAACAGTAATGCTTCTGCATTTCATCATGCTTTACAATTTATTCAAAATTTTACAAATTATACTTTTCATGATATTGATGAAGGTATTTTATGCATAATTTTTAATCTTACATTCTTGGGAAAAGCCAAAATATGGTGGGAATCTCTTCCATTCGCCTCTATTAATAGTTGGGATAAAATTATTACAAATTTCCTTTATAAATTTGACATTTATTATTATGAACAAGTATGTGATAAAATTGAATATTTACGAAATTTTGAAAATGAATCTATCATATATTTTACCCTTATATTTCGATTCATTTGATTAAGATTCAAAGCTGAAGATAAACATTCAGATATTGAATTGATGGCATGGTTTGAACACGTTTATTCTCTTCCATTTATTCCTTATCCATATAAGACAATTTGAAGTTTTGATGAATGTTCTTTAGCTTATATTAACACGATTGAGCATTACGATGTGGAGGTGCATGTTAATCATGATGAATTTTCCTTGACCGTGTATGATAAATTCCTTCATTTAGTGCACACTTCCAACAATATTAATAATAACTTTGATGCACTCCCATATTTTAATGAATCACAATCATAAATCTTGGAGAATTTTTCTTAACAAATACCAGAAGATATTAACAACAAACTTGAATAAATCGTTGCTATAAAATCTAAAAATCAACATGAAATGAAATAATAAAATCAACAAGAAAATCAATAAGCGCAAGAAAAAATTGAAGTTGTACAATTCACTCCAGAAATTTTTGACTTTTATCATGTTGATGAAATGAAAAATTCAAGGCAGCCAAACAATAGTCTTAAAGAAGGTTTAAGTAGCCAAATGAATGATCAAAAATATGAAATTTTTAATAGAGAAAATGTAGAAGAGTCTCAAAATAAACATATTTACGGGTTCATTTCTTCTAACTCTCATTTTTCCCTTTATCCTGATATTTGTGTAGATATCAATTCATCTTCATTTTTCATTAATGTTATTCTAGAAAATAAAAAGACTTATATAAACGAAATGTCTATTATTTTTTATCAAGGTAGAGAAACAATTATTGATCATTCTTTCAATATTGATGAAAATATGATCAAGGGTCCTTCTTGTTTTAATGCATCGTATGGGAATGAAGAGAATTTTAGTGAGTGTCATGAAGTTATTTATGATTATTACTTTGATATTAAGGATGTTTATTTATCTTACTTCTCATTAAATCCTCATGATAAATGTCAAATCATAATTGAGAATGAAGAAAATTTTAATGCAGAAAGTGTTCCAATAAATTTTCATTTTCAAAAATTTAGTCATTTTTCGTGATTTCAACATTCAAGAATCCGTCCCAATTCATGATTCTTATGATGATCAAGTTCTCTCTCCTATTCATAGTCTTGACTTTGTCTGTCTTGCACAAGTTGATGTCAATGACCTTTCTAATTGTACTTTCTTGGCTAGTCCTTATGAGAAGGAAATTGTTTCAAATCAGTCCCAATTGTGTTGTAACATTAATTGTAATAACAATGTAAATTATGAGTTTGTTTCACTATTTCTTTTTTCATCTATTTCTTATATTTCATATTTGTTTCATGTTTGCAATTTTCAAATTTAGATGTCATTTTTCGGAATATTGAGCAATTAAGTGTAGAAAATCTGCAATGTGCATTAATATAATGTGAAGAAGTATCTCAAAATTTATATTAATGCCATCACGATATTTTGATCTTCCAATTACATTTGATGGTCATATTTTATCAGCTTACTTTTCCTTCTAGAGTGCACCTTCAACATGAATCAACACTTGTGAGTGCATTGATCCAATATGACCAGCTACCTAATCCAATTGAATATTTTTTGACATATGAACCAAGCCTCCATCCAAACTTCACTGATCCAGTTCAAAGTTGTTTGGAAGGTTCATTTTGACAAAACATTGTTAATAGTTTGTCTTCTGTACATAACACTAATGTTTTTTCAACCTCTATTTCGTTTAACCTATTATATTCTCTATTAAATGTTAATCCATATACTTATGATCTCCTAGATATTTGGTCAGAGGAAAAATTTCAAGAGAAGGTGATTGTAAATAAGTTGTTTTTTATAAATGTGTTAGCAATAAGTATACATAGTGCATTCAGATTTATTTCTGTTGGTTTAATTGTAGCTGTATTTTTGTTTCTGGTGTTTGACCTGTAAATAAATGTAGGAAATAAAATGAGAGAATGATTACATTAGAACTATGATTTCACCTAATTTCGGTTAGCTCCTTATATTAGAATTAGGGATAGATTAATTTAGATTTAGATTCCTTTCATGTTTGTATTTATTTCATTATTGCATCTTTTTATAAACATGTAATGATCCTATGATTCTTCCTTCTTCTTTACTCCATTATTTAACAAAAGAGTTTCAAAAAGTATGATTGTTTAAATTATGCTTAAAATGCACTTCCTTATTCTTTTTTATGAAGTTTCATCACATTGTTGAAATTTGCAAAGAAAATTAGGAAGGGAGAAGTTCCAAAGAATATTTCTAATCAAATTCTCTTGAGAAAATCAATTTTCAATTCACAAGTTTTTCTATATGATCACTTTTCCTACTCTTGTCCCTCAATGTTATTCTGAAGAAAATGCAAATCAAAAACTCATTAATTAATGGTTAATTTAGATTAAATAAATAGATGATGTTAGAAAATATGAAAAATTGAAGATAATACATGGGAGAATGTCAAAATATATAAGGTACTCTTACAATTAGACTCTTCCACATTTGCATAAACATGTCCATCTTCATCTGTTGTTATTTTTCTCTTTTTTCATAGTTTTCTTCCTATTTTTGTTTTGCTTATTTTGAAGGTCTTCATTTGCTTGATTTAGAGACTTGATTTTTATTAGAAAATTTAATTAGCTTTAGAAATAAGTGATCAACTAGTATTTTCTAATGCACAACAAGTTCAGGTAAGTATTATCTTTCTCATCAGAAATACTTCTCATTTTATCTCTATCTTAATGCTTCTATTTCTTTTGCTTTACAAATTCACGATATGAGAAAATAATCATTTACGAAGCTGAAATAAAACACTTGGCTCCTTCTCATTCATATTTTTCGTGGATCTACAAGTTCTCTCATTTTAAATTAAATAATGCCCATAAGCAAAGGAAAATCAAACAAAAAATCCTTGTAGAGAGTTGTGAAAGTGCTCATATCCAACCTTGCCCATTATAAATCTTATATTTTTTGAGTTGAATTGAACCATTGCATCGCACTATTTCATCTTATTTTCACTTTAGTCACATTTATTCCTCCTGAAATGATATGGAGACTCTAACTAGTAAATCTCAGAGTATCAGACCTCCGATTTTTGTTTGATTTTTAAGATAATAAACTTTCAGAGATATTTTCTTCATGACTTCGAAATTGCAGGTTTCTCGGACTCTCGGGTCTGTATTAAATCAGAAGTATTTTAAAATATTTTCTGAGATTTATCATCGGAGAACTCAATACTTCGGAACCTTGGAAACACATTTTATTGGAAGCATTTTAAAATATGTTATGATATTTCTAGCCTGAGTTCCATGTGGCCCTTTTCTCAATCATCACACCCATTTTGTCTGTTTTCACAATAAAATTCTTGACTAAATAAATGGTCCCCACTTCATTCTCTTCGCTTGGACCTCGCTATTTAGAAACCTCGTAATTCATTTGATCTTTGACTCCTTTTCTCACAATCATATTTTAAAAACATACTAGATTTATCTGTCGAGATTCTTATTTCCCTGTATGTTAACCCTGAATGTTAAGCCTGCTTAATATCTTGGACCTGTGAGATATTGAACCATTCTAATTACGTAGGCAATGGTCGAAATAATTCATTTCGACTCAATCACCATGCTCACACATAATCCTTATTGATTACATTTTTATGTCATGATTCTTTATTCAATCCTAACTTCCATATTACCTTGGTATTCGAGAAACTGGATCTGTTTTTAATTATAATTTAGTACAACATCCAAGCATTCATTTCTATATATGACTTAGTGACTTTAGAGATATCCGTTCCTCATGGTGTGTGCACATGGATCTTATCGTTGTGCCTTCATTCGATATGCATCCTCCCATGAATAGTTGGACCTTTCTTTACTCTTAATGGAATCTTCCTAGGTAATGAAAAATTTCATCATTTGTGACTCACTTGCGTTTTTATCCTTGTCTCACTATTGGATGCCCATTTCATCACCCCAGTCATAGTTTAGTGTGCATAATTTTTAATCTTTTCAAGGCACTCTTGAGCAGCCACTATGGTAGTGCAACCAATTGGTAAAGAAATTCGGAACATGCAAAAGTAATGGATTATGGTCAATTTGTATTTGAATTCAGTTTATGTTTTAATTTTTGATATATTTCTCCATATTTAGCATAAAAAATTCAAGTTCTATCCATATGCACATAAGTGTTACATAAGTTTGGACTTGGTCTTGATTTTTGAGAATTTATTAAATTCTTGGAGCTCATACTAAATCTTAAAAAACAAAGACTCACAATTTTCGCTACAATTCATAGAGAAACCCATCTACATCTTCAGTTTTGATAGATTTTGTTCACTTCTGAAACCTTGAACATGAATCATTATTTGTCCTATATTTACTGTTTTCTTTAGTTGAGACTTAATAAATGATGATTTTGGGCCATTGAAAACTTAAAAGAGTACAACTTCTTCATAATTTTAATTCTAATTAAAAGAAGAGGTTATCTTTTGATGGAGAAAATCGATATCTCTAAGGTAAAATTTTAACAAAATTCTTCAAATGGTAAGTCTCATATGCCCACTTTCATCCTTTTTCATTTCTTTACATTTTTGTTTCATCTTTTTTTTTTTTTTTTTGCTGGCATATATCTCTCTTTTGCAGCTCTCCAAGAATTATTTTGCACCTCCACAAAATTATATTTGGAACTCATTCTCCTTTTTGTTTTCTTTTGAGTTTTGGAAAAGCAGTAATGATGTTCATGATATAAGCTAAATTGGGGAGTCCCTGAACTTTCCATTTGTTTCAAAAGTATTGATTTTATTTAAAAGAGATTGGTAAGATGTTCTCATGCATGCTTGGTTTTGAAATCAAACATTTGCTAAGGGTAGAAATCTCTCGTTTGGCTTCATTTTACCTCTTGACTTATATTCACTTTATGTTTTGAGATCCTCATTGTTTATAACTCAACAAGATAAAATTTATTAAAACCTGAACATAAGACGAACACGCACACACACTTTTCTTATCTTACTGTTTTGAGACATTTTTATAGTTAGTCTTGTTGAAGTTGTATTTTTAATTTGGATTTTTTCTTTCATTTACCTTCTCCCTATTTGACATTTTTGGAGTTTTTTTATTTCTTCTTTCACTTTAGTTTGGATTTATTTTTCATTTTACTATTGGTTATGATTTGGTTTTGGTGATACCGCAAAGATTTATTTGGAAGGAATTTTTCTCACCCAATAGTGGTTAGCAAGCATGTGAAATTTTTACTCTATCTATTTCAATGGGTTTCATTTACCTTAAAGGTATATTTTTATGGAATCATAAAGCCCTATTGCCTTCAATTTTTTTCATGGAGGATCATTTATTTTTCTAAGTGATATAGTTCACATTTTCAAGGAAAGAACTGACTTGAGTTTAACTCAATGAATCTCTCCCATTCCCCCACTTTATAAAAGCCTCTGAATGAATAGTTACAGGGAGAATATAAAGTCAACATTATGGAAGTATTATATCTATTTTCTTAAGTCTCTTTTACCATCCCACCTCTTTCACTTAGCTACATCATAAATTTATCTCAAAATATGCTTATCGAAAGGGTGATCAAAATGGGAAGTACGGGAAATACAAGTAAACCCATCAGGGCTATCGACGCTCGGTGGCAGGGGAGCCATACTTGTATGGAATTAAGGACAAATTCGTCGGGCTACTGAATTGAGTTGTTGGTAGAGAAGCAATGTCAGAGACCATTCATATCAATGGGTATTTGTTTTATCAAAAAACTCATATCTATACCTTCTTATATTTCTCATACGAGGTAATCTTAAGTGTTAATTATTTCCCAAAATTTGGATTCATGACTTTAGAATCAGTCTACTTTGAGTACTTATATTTTTTAAGGTATATTTCTTAAATCACTAATGTGGGACCCATGGGAAATGTTTTATTATTTGAAGGTTTCATGGAATCCATTATTTTAACCTTTGGGTAAAGTTAAAATCATTACCTTTTTAACCAGAGATGACTGGTTCTTCTTCGTGTCTCACCATTTTTGTGGTAAAATCACAACTCCCCTATTTTTAACTTATTATTTTCATAATCATAATGGGGACCCTTTTCGTAAATTTTGGCTAAATCGCCTTTTAATATTTTCATTTGTTTAAGTGTCCTAAAATTTTGCGAGATTTCATTTTCTTCATATTTATATTCTGATTATTTCATTGTGTTTTACTTTTCACTATTTTTCCATCGATTTTCGTTTCATCTCATTTGGACTCATAGTTTGTAAATGGTGCTTATCCAAAGTTCGATGATTTTTACCGCCTTGGATAAAAAAATGTACAAAATGTATATTATTTTAATTTTTTAAAATTAATTGGTATTTAATTGCAATTTTATTAATTCTTAATTAATTTTTATTATTATTTATAAGTGATTGCAGTGATTTTTACGAGAAAGGGTCCCACTCCATGTGGCCCTCCTCTCCTCCTCACCTTACCTCACTTTCCTTTCCCCTCGTCTCCTCCCTATATCGGGCTCTCTCCTTATTTAAATAGTTTTAAAATTCATAACTCCTATTTAAATAGGTCTCTGAAATCCAATCGCCCTTCCTTCCTTGCCTCGTGACCTAGAAATATATTCATTTTGTAACTCATTTGTAATTCAACTCCCAAAAATATCAAAATCTCACCGCACCTCAACACCTTGGGATTTCGAAGTTCATAAACATTGTTACAAATCATTTAAAAAAAAATCTTATGAAATTCATATCCCTAAAATCCTTATATCTCCCGCTCCTTATCTCTTCCTTATAGATCTCTTTTATCCCTTATGCCTCCCAACACTATCATTTCATAACTCCTTATAACTACCAACCATCCTCCATTTGACTTTATTATGAGCTCTTTCACGAGACTCAAAGCCACTATATTGTTTATTGAAATTTTTTTTCTTAATAATTTTAATTTTAATATTTAATATATTTTGTGTTAAATTAATTTATTGTTTAATTAATTAATTTATAATTTATAATTAATTAATTTAAATGGTATATAATTAAACAATCTAATAATTTTAATTATATAGTTGATTAGAATTATTAATTTAGTTTAAGTTGGAGTTTTTAATTAAAATTTCCTAATTTTGGCATTGGCATGCATTTTTCCAGAATTTTGGTAATTGTGATGCTTCATCTTTGGAGAGACATATTGCAAGATTTGCTTGACCAAATGAAGTTCACAATAGCCAGTTGGAAAGATAAGACTAAGAAGAATAACATGGGAATGATAAGTTTAGCAGATTTAATCATTTAATGACCCAAAAAATCTGCAAAAGACATAGTGACGAATTTGCAACAATAATTGGTTTTTTCCTAATTTGATCACTACAAGGAAAAGACCCTCTAGCGGATGTTTTCGAGGAACCCCTTATAAAAATATGCCAGACATTTTGTAGCGGAGGTTACTAGAGGAGGTTGGTGGGTGGAGGTTTTGGGGATGTTTTTTTTGCCGGTGTGTTTATCATCCTAAACCACACTGGTGCATTCCACTAGAGAAAGCACTGATGCGTACAAAAAATTGGCACACCAGGACATTGTGCGCTCGGTACAAACCCCCCACCCCTGGTGCATCTCATTACTTGTAGCACATCAGTTCTCTACAAAGATTCCACACCGGTGTGTCCTAAAACCATGTGCCAAAACTGAAACAACTCGGTGCAGTTTTAAAAAACCGTCTAGTGTACCTATAAAACCCGTACACCGGAACAAGGTTAAATAAATAAAAAATTACAACCAAAATCCACATTTTTCAGTTTTCAGTGCTCTAGAGCTCTCAAGCACCAATGCAAATTTACCTTGTGTGAGGCGCTCTGCCATCGTTTCTCCCATTGCACACACTATTGTTGTTCATTTCCCACCATCTCCATTTCGAATTTTGCAAAAAGGTGGGAAAATTTAGTTTTGCAAATTCTACAACCAATATGCCTCCTTGACGGAAAAATGTACAGGTATTTTACTTGTTTTTCCATAATTAAACCTTTTAACGGATTAGTTTTCTAAAATAACTTAAAATTCACCTTATTTAAAAAATAATAATAATTCCCGCGTGGTGCACTCGGGCCGGTCGGCTCGCACTGGTTCACGATCCTGCCTATAAATGTACAAGCCGCATCGTGACTGGTGCTAACGGTATCCACACCGGTTCTGGGGTGGTACCGACAGGTGCACCGTGCTTCTTGACTGACCTTGACTGACTTTTTGACTGATCGTACATCATTGTCCCCAAATGGGTAGACCTTGACTGACCTCTAGGTCCAAAGAGAGGGGCGGTGGATGAAAATTTAAGACTTTCGAAAAAGGTGTTAGTGATATGAGCATCATCCCCTAATTTATCATCGTTTTGGAATGAATCTAACAACATTTTCTCCATGGCAGTCATATCCCTTAAGTAATCATCCATACCAACCTCTATTTGATTACCTCCATTGCTAGCTTGTGAAGAACTCCTATGGTTGTAGTCATTCCTAGTTGGTGAATCTTGACGTAGTGGGAATTGAATCAGTGGTTGATTCAGCCATTCTTGGTATCGTTCCTCTCCGATTTTTTCTCTTAATTCAACCTTCTCTCGATTTGACATTGTCGTGGGATGCAATGGAAGATGGTAGGTAGGTCGCTCATCGTCACTAGAATCCTAATAATTTCAAAAAATATATTTGAACATGATTAGTACAAATCTATGATATCAATTAGTAAGAACATTGAAAATGCATGATTAACTTTTTTGACGTTGAAATAATTACATTAATATACCAAACAATTATTGGTACCATCATTGTCCCAGGATTGTGGCTAGAAGATGAAATATTGTTACAATTGGAAGGGTGAAATGGTTTTCCATTTTCGTCTACCAAATGCACCTTAAGTTATGCTGCTCCTGATAAGAGCTTCCTATGTTTTGCAGTTGTTTGAATATTTTTTGCATTTGAACTCGATTCTGAATCTGCATGAACCTGCAAATTTTTATACATTATAAATTTTATTAAGCTGATTGTTGGGTGTGGAGCCTGATTATCTTGTTTACTTTGTATCACAAAATTGGACCCCTATACCTTCAAAGGGGCGGCAACGCCGCCCGTAATTAATCGCTGTCATGGGGGGTCTAGGGGGGGCGGCAGTGCTTTTCGAAGTCCCCCCCTGGCGAGGGTTTCGGGGGCAGCGCCCCCGAAGCTAAAAACATATGTAAAATTGCCTTGTAAAAGTATAGTAATTTCTAGTCAATCTGGGCCGTTCATTAGGCAAATGATCTGACGGTAGAAGTTATGTTTAGATTAGGTTTTTTTTCCCTAGAAGGCAACCCCTCGCTTTTATGAGGGCATTGTATCATGCTATGTATTCGTATGTATTCTGAGCGAGAAACAAGAGAGGAGACCGTGAGAGAGAATGAGGATACATGTACGTATCCGTTTATAGGTTTTGCCTTTCATTTTTTGCTCCATAATATATAATTTTCTAACACTAATTAACATGGATAAAACATAAATTTAATTAGATAATGAAAATATAAATAAAACTTGAAGTAAATATTACATCTCGAGATGAATAGGGAGAAGTCTGCGATGGAATTTGAGAAATATTATGAAACAAGCTGGATTTTGAATAACTTTCCATTCGATATAATTATGATATTTTCTCCCTGCATTTGAGAAAAATCAATAATAAATTTTAGTGTACACACCTAAAAGTAATTTCGGTGCCTTAAAAATGGACTTATTGTTATCAGTGCTTATGTATAGATAACCGCACCGGTGCGTTTTAATTACTACGCACCAGTGTCGTGTTATTAACTGATGCATCGGTGCAGTGTTATTAATTGACGCACCAGTGAAGAAAAACCACAAATAAAAAAAGCACAACTTTATTTTTTTAAGTGAAAAAATAATGTTAAATTGAAAAATGGGTGACAAAGTATTTTCGAAAATATAATTTCATAAAACAATTCTTTAAATACTAAAAACATTTCATTATTTCACTATTTTTGCAAAAGATTTCAACCAGATATTTGCATAGGACATACCTGGAGCAAGAGAGCACGAGAGAACTATGGAGCAACGAAATAATTTTGAACAAAAATATTCAGACAATTAGGTTTCCAAACCTATGGTGATTCAAACCCTGTAGCATAGAACTTAAAACGATCTTGAGATTAAATTTTATTGTTTTTTTAATATTTTCAGCAGTATTTTTTACGCAGTAAGTAAAAAATTTAAATTTACTGTTCATTTTAAGAAAAATAAATAAATCCGTTTTACTCTAAACCCTTCATTTTTTTGTTTCCTCCCTTGCTTCTTCGTGTTTCTGTGATTTCAGAATTAGGGCTTTTTATTTAGCTTTATAGCATTTGTGTTGCTATATATATAGGCCTATGAAATCTAACCCATGGGATGACTTGCATAATCGGATCCCAATCCATGTCGGCCCTTACGTGAATTTAAAAATAAAACTGGATTTTTTTAATTAGTGTGCCCTGCATAACCTAGGCCACCGGTGCGTTGTCTTATCAAAACGTACCAAGCACGTACTGTTTGATAAAAAAAAATTTAAAAATAGATTTTTTTAATCTGTGCGCCATATATAAAATAGAGCACCAGTGCGCTATTTCATTATAGCGCATCGAGCACGTACTGTTTGGAAAACATAATTTTTTATTTTATGTGTTAATCGGTGCACCATTTAACGTATAACGCATTAGGTCTCCATGTTGATAGAGAGCACCGTACGGTGGTCCCATATTTGCATGAGGCATTCATAATAATAGGCTGCACTGCCTCCTCCATGACACCATATGATACAAAAACTAACAATAGAGAATTTTTATTAATTTTTTTGTTTTAATCGGTTCGCTGGTGAACATATAACGCATTGGTGCTCCTTGTTGACATAGAGCATCGTACGGTGTTTTATACTATTTTTTTGGTACGTTTATAATAATACGACGCACTCACATAGGTGCGTACAGAATCAAAGGCGCACCGGTTTATTGATATTTTTTTACCTGAAAAGTTGATGATTTATTTTGAAAAAATATTAATAAATGATATGGTACAGGTTTCATATTAATAAAGAAATGGGTGACAAGATATCAAGTAACAAAAATACTGATAGCACATCAATAAAAGAAAAAAATGCAAGTTCTTTGTAAATTCTTTACAAAAAATATTATTTTTGAACTATATATAAGTTTAACTAATATGTATTGTTTAATGTGTATCATGCAGAGCCACAAAATGATGAAGCTCGATAAGATTATTTCTGATCTAGGACCAGAAGAGCATAAAAGCTTAATAGAAAAATTGCAAAAAGATGAGTCAGGTGAATGAAAAAATACTATCGATCCAATATGAGTTTCTTTTTTTTATTTTTAATTAATAATATACTTAAAATTATTAGAAAAGGAATTTTGTTTTAAGAAAAGAAAAAAATAGAACATGAAAATGAAAATGAATTTCTCCTTAGCTCCTCTGGAGTGGTGTTGGAGGTTAACGAAAAGGGGAAAAACTTTTACAAAATTTCGAGGGATCTGGTGGAATGAATGTATAGACGTTCTTTCCACTTACAATACAAAAATCAATCCAATGATTCCAAGAACCAAATTTTATCTAAACTACAAGAAGAGTTTCTAGAGAATTGGTCAATGAGACATGTCAGACTTTTAATGGCAAAAACATACAACAACAAAAAGAAGGAATGAAAAATTATTATTCCTTTAAATGTTTTTCTAGAATTATTTATAAATATCACTTTGGTTATATTTATTTTTCATATATCAATATAAAAATTAAATAGTTTATTATCATGTTACATTTTCAGGAAGAATATGAAAATCTCAAAAGATGAACGAGCTGATATCATAAATATGCTAGTAGGAATGTCCAAAAAGGTGTACAAGAAGATGGTTAAAGAAATGGACAAAATTGTATCGTAGGAGGAACTATCTCAAAACAACATGCTTCAAATGTAATATGTAATCATTGAATTTTTCGATTAGGTACAATAAATAAACAATTTAGCATTAAATATTAATTTTCAAGTTATTTCTTGCAGAAAATAAAAGAAAATGGAACCCATTCAGCACATAAAACAGGACGACAACAAAGAAAATGGTCAATATCTAAGTTTGTGAGTAATTATTACTTCCTTATAAAAACTTAACTAGATTTCATTTTTTTATATTTTAAGTTGCTTTACAACAATCATCATTGAATGTCTTCAAACAGATGCTAACATACAAAGAAGAACCATCAGACGAATTGATTGACATTGGGTTAAATATGGGTTGTGAGTATATGTTGGCATATCAGAAATTAATTATGGAATTTCTAAGCGTCTATCGATCTTGTTTTACTTAGCTTCATCTATAATTAATATAGCAAAAAAAATATATATTAAATATATCATTTGTTATGGGGTATAAAACTTGCAGGAAACAAAGTATGGAACTGCGACAACAGATGAAATCTTGAAAGATGACATGAAATTTGGTTTTGAAAGAATGTGTATAGTTCATGAGTTAATTGTTGCTATGGTACGTCATTTATTTTCGATTGACATTGATGTATATTATTTAATATTGAAATTTTCATTATTCTCACCAATGTATATACACTCATTACAGTTTATTTTTATGTTTGTATATGGAAGGTGAAGAAGATGAAAACAATCAACACCGCGAGGAAAACATTCCTCAAAATAAATCATCATGGAAGTCGAGAAGTGATAGCAGTTCAAGCGAGGAATGATGATCATTATGTTTGGATATCAAAGCAAGGCATTGTATTTTTTGAAATATTTGTCTGTGAAATCAGACATTTTTTTTAATGTAATGGACATAGTGTCCTAATTGAAAGACAAAGGGATATCAATAACTGTCCCATTTTGTATGACAAATACTACCTTATTCATATATATATAAATTTATTCTATTGTGTTCTCCATTGTCGCTATGAAATGTAACACCACTATTTAAATTTATGGATGATTAAATATTATAATGAAGATATGTGAAATCTAATGATATGATATAACAAATTAATCCAAACATTACATTCAAATGCAATAATAAAAATTTAATTGATATGAATATTTTTATAAGATATGTGTCATATTTTGATGAATAATGAATTTTAAAAAATCACAATAATTATGATATGATATAACAAATTAATCCAAACATCACATTCAAATGCACTAATACAAATTTAATTGATATGAATACTGTTATAAGATATGTTGGCTTTTGATGAATAATGAATTTTAAAAAATCACAATAATTGCACTGTCACAGGTCAATGTTTCTAAAAAATACAAAATGAACACTGGTGAATGTCAGTTACTGTACACTGGTGCATTTGTATGATCAAGTGCACCAGTGCGTTTCTATGACCTATGGGCACCACAAAAATACCAATACCAATTATAACTCTCGGTGTGTTTGTGCGATACTGCGCACCAGTGCATTTATGTGAGACTGCTCACTGGTGTGTTTGTACGACCTATTAGCCCTTTGTAATTTGTAATACTGGAAAGAACAAGGAGCAGAGGACAACATCAAACCACTTTGGAGTCAAAGACCTAGCCTTCCTGGGCTCAGAGATGGCTCTCTCTGTATTTTATGATTTATGATTTTAATTTGATGATTATAACTTTTGGTTTTAAGCTAGTTATAGAGATTGGGGTTTTTTTTTTATTGATTAGGAGGTTAGAAAGATAGAACGTGAGAAGATTAATCTATTGGGCTATGGATTCATAAAAGGGCTGAATTGTACATAAAATTTTCAAGGGTTTTCACAGGGCAAGCTAACTATGTAAAACAGATCTTACTAGTAGTGTGAATAGTGAGTTTCAGTAAATCCAAAGAGAACTTAAGGATTCTTTAACAATACTACAAATAAAAACCTTAAGATAACAGTTCAGTAAACCTAAAGAGCAGTTTAATAATTCTTTAGATATACATTAGAGGAAAACATTAAGATAACAAAAACAAACAGATTCAAGGTGCTTTCTCAGCATATATTGACCTAAAACTTATGTTTTTCAATAAGATAAATTGATGTACAACATGAAAAGAAAAAAGAAAACATTAACGCAGAGGAAAGAGCATCACCATTAACATAGATCAAGGATCTTGTGAGCGTGCTTTTATTATCGATGTCCAACTCAAAAACTATTAGAATGCTCCAATACAATAATCTTTGCAACACGGGGTCTAAACAAAGTCTAACTATTGATAATGAAAATATACGCAGTATTTAACTACATCTAAGGCGGTTGCCCTAATCTAGTTCAACAGTCCGGATTTACTAGAGAGTAAATGGAAGTTTGACAATTGTGACCATGAAAGGCCCAAACCAAAATATCTCTAACAAACCTAAAGTAACATTAACTTCTAACTTAACTTCTGAACTAACCATAAAACATCCCTGACGGTAATATTAATTGTGGCAACTTTGAGTAGATCAAAAAGTAGGTCAGAGGTTCCCGTCATGGTTGCAAGGAGGAAACATTCGGGTGGTCGTGACATCTGGTTGGCTATGACATAAATCCTTCATTTAATAGTTTCTCAAAACTTATCTGACTGATCTTCACTTGAGATTTCTAGATTCACCCTTTTTTCTGAAGGTTTCATCCACTTCAGTGAACTTGTCAAGAGTGGGATTTTGAATGAACAACTGTTTGATTTGATGTTGAATAATAAAATTAAACTGCAGGGCCTCAAGGAAAGCTCTGCCTGTAACGTGACCCTTGATACTTACAGCCTTTGATTGGTCTATTTCAATTGTATATAACTCTTTTCAATAATATTCTAACTCGACCAACTTATCATCTAATTCAACTAGACCTGGTAGTCCTTTACGATTTAAAACATTAAATTTAGTGTGAAACCTTTGAAAAATAACATTTAAGGTGTCACACTTATTCTGTAACTAGTTGATCTAGCTCCCTTTTTGCAAAAACCTTTTTAATCTCCAAAAATATTGTAGTCCTGTCTGATGCATCTAGCACTTCTAGCTTATAGAAGTATGTGTTGAGATGGAAGCTACCCTTTCCCTAGTCTTCTTATGTAATTCCATCTAATTAATGGGATGGATGTCCTCAGCACTGAACTCACACAATGCTTTTTATAGTCTCCTATTGTTTGAGGAATTGGGACTAAGGCTTCTAGGAAGTTCATTTGCATCATGTTGATCAGTGTTTGTCATTGATGTCAACCCATGCAGCACCAAGGGATACCCTGATCTTGCATGGGAATTTTGACCTACAAAATTACTATATTCTGGGTCAATAATATTTTTTATGCTTTCTACTTGTCGATATGTTTCTGTTGATATATGGCCACCATGTAATTCTTCACGGTTTGAGAGATATTCATGTTTGAAGTTTGTAACCACAGTTAGTGGGCTAAAACGCCATGGGGTTGTGACATGGGTCATTGAAAAGTCAATAATTAATAATTTTTAAGCTCCTAAAATCCCTCCCACGTTCACTTGTTGAAGACCCTCTCAACCTAAGCATTTATATAAATTGTGATCCTCATATCCTCCTCATGTAGGGATTTCTCTACATGAAACAGGTCATCGTGGAATTTTCACTATAACTTTGTTTCTATGAAGGTTAAGAATCTAAACGTTTTATGAGGTGAAGCTAAAATCTTATGGAAACTCCTGTAAATATCAGGGTGTGCAATATTTTCGGAGATATGATCTGTGGAAGTCAGTGTTTTTGCAGGCTCCTGAACTTCATCTCAAAGAAGTGACCTTGGGAAAATCGTCATAACTCTCTTTCTGAGTATCAGATTGAAATTCTGTAAAAATTGGTAGATATTTCATGGAATTTTGTTTTCTCTATATCAATTTCAGAGCCAAATGAAGAAAAAGTGACACGTGGCACACCATACAATTTCGCTCTACTGAACCAGTCCATAATTAGGGCTTTGTGAGATATTGGGCATAACTCTCCCTTCAAGAATCAGAATTAGGTCAGGCTTGTGGCATTGCAAATAGGACTTAGAGGACTATTACATGGCCAAAAATCACATATTGGGGATCTGTAATAACAGAGATACACCAAATTCAATATCCAGCTCCTAGAGGGCAAGAAAAAGCTAGATCATGTGTTTTCAAGGGCTGCAAAGGACCAAAATTTCTAGGGCAGTGAAGCAAAGAAAGGTACAGCAAAGGGTAGCATGACAAGAGCAACAATCAAGGTGCATAAAAGCAGCATGAAGTTCACCACATGAATTATTCAAGTGGGCAGCACTGTATACAGTCATTGTAAAGGTATCATTGTACTAAGTCATTGTAAATGCATCATTGTAAAAATTGTACTAGTGTCTATCTGCCAAGAATTGAAGAGACAGTGTTGGGAAGTCTAGGATCATCATTAGGTGGGTGTGTCATAGTTGGGGTTATGGTATAGTGTGTCTTCTTCTTTTACATCATTCTATATCATTGTAAAGTGGACCATTTTCCCTGGTACGAGAGTCCACTATTGTTTTATTCTTCTATAGGGTGGTAGTGGTGCTTTAGGGTTAGTGTGCATGAAGTCACCAACAAGTCCAAGCCTCGTGAAAACTCATGGTAGGCAGCTGAGATAAAAAGGGTCTCTTTCTCTAATTTAATTACCCTGCCACATTAATATGTCAATCCTAGAGCGTTTTGTTACAAAGAGTGACTCGGTCCGAGGCTATCACTTGTCGAGTAATGCTAGTAGTACAATGTTTAAGAAATACAAGAGTAAATGGATGCTTGTCTCAGAATTCAAATTACTTCAAAGAATAAAATCACACACTGTAAAAAAATCAACAAATTATCACCAAGGGTTCTAGCAGTTGATAACCCATCCTCTCGGAACCGATGGAAAGGAAACTAGAGCATAGACCAGCCAGTCTGGAGCGAAAGGACTCCAATGCTCACTACAAAATTTCTTTAGATCATCTCTCACGCCAAAACAACAAATGCGATTAAATGGAACAGCAAATAAAGAATTGAACAGCAATTCTGGAATAGAACAACAAATCTAAAATGGAACAACAATTGAATAACTGAGTCTCGCGAGTCGTAATCAAACTTAGTCTATTAACTCAAATGCACTCTTCGCAATCAAATAACAATCTTTCACTCTTAAGGCAAATCACGCAAAACACACTAATGGAACAACAATGACTATTGATGAATTATAGAACAACGTTAATAAATCAGAAAACGCACACAACACGCTGGAATAATAATCTGATCAACCTTAATCAACAGGAATATGACTGTGTCTCCAAATAGAACATTATTATTTCTGAATCCGACAATTATGAAGAACACTACCTCAAACGAATGTATGACACGAATGTTCAATATACAAGCTCTGTAACAGAACAGTAAGAGTACTCGATTAAGGCTAAGAACATGCAATGAACTCTGAAAGAATCAATAACATAATGCAGAGTCAATCCACGATTCTACCTGTAAAAACTTCAATGATTTAATCTTAACAGAGCATGTAATATCAACTTATAAAGCATATCAAATTACCAAATAACAATGATAAACAAACCATGCAGAAATCAAGTCGTAATGGTACAGAAGCAAGTGTCCTCTGGGGCCGGGCCCTTAGCCTCCAAGGATAGACCGCTTTAAGTTAATCCAGACGTAGAGATGAAATAATCACCAAGCTTTTATTAATGCATCGGTCAAAAATACAATGAACCAGTTCGCAACGAGACTTAATAATCAGAGCTGATGTTTAACAGAAAATTACATAAAAGCGTATCCTCTCTCTTTTTTCTTTTTAAGCTAACAGTGCCGTCCCTTTATATAAAGGCAACGGCGGAGATGTCCAAGTAACAAGATAAATATTCGCCAAACTGTTAATTCTTCATCCTTTCCTTTCTTTTGCGCCGAGCTAGTGTCTTCTCCTTCTTTTCCGGGCCGACTTGCTTTAATCTGTTTAGCCTGTTTTGCATTCGGTTCACCTTCAGAGGGACAGCAGTTATCTCGACTTTGTCTCTTCCTTTGGAGCGGCAATTCCTCGTTTTCTCCTTTTCCTGTACAGAAAATACCCATTATCAGTGGTTAAGTCTTGCATATCAATTCTCAAGCATGTTTTGTTAGAGTTCCTTATTACTTTCCAAATTCATGATACAAAAGATTACAAATTCTACTAAAAAGCCACCAAATAATCATCAATAGGATACCTTTTAGTACTCCACGCACCCCCTACCTTGTTTCATGTCCTCATGAAAACATTGTAGTTGACATGCAAGGCAGTGAAAGAATATGCTGGAGAAGGAGTCCCATTCGGAGGCCTACAGCCATGATGAGTGATTAGATAGTCAAAGAACTGACCCGTTTGCCCCTCGGTGACCCTACATGTACCCCTATCCGGCAGGATGCCAAATAATCGAGGCGAAATCTATATCCTAACCAGGATGACCCCTCGTTTCAGAATGCTCTCGCCATAGAGGTTCAAACGGTTGGCAGCTAATTCAAAATTCTCATACTTAAATGGTTCCCTGAGCTGGATGTTTGGATTGGAGATTCAGTAACGAAATTTGGCTGCATCAATGGCGAGGTCTTTGATGGAAAGAAAATATTCTAAACTCTATCGGATGAGTGCCTCATGCATGGGTCCTAAGGTTTCAATGACACCCTGTGAGTCTTTTATGAGGTTTCTGTGAGCTTTCCACAATCGCATCAATTCCTAGGCTCACTCTTACCCGTAAATTCAGACCATTTTCCCGACTGAAAGTATCATAGGCTTTGAGCCACTTAGTCTGATTAACCCCGAATGAAATGAATGCTTGTAATTGGATGTCTCCAACGAAAGGGCCAGGGTTCAACTCAGTCTCTTGATCTAGCACAAGGTCATGCAACTAAATTTCACACAACAATCTCTGGACTTTCACTCCATACTACCATAAAGTCATCAGCGTGTTGAGCCTGTACAGGGAATCGAATTTTAACAAATTTTTATTTTTAATTGTAAATACCGTTCTAATAAAAACGTATACATTTTTTAAAGTTGTGGCCCTATATGCTAAAACATCATTGTATAAAGATCACAAGGTATTCATCTCGCTTGATAACAAAAAGATCTAGTCTACGGGTTACCCGTGCAACTTCCTCTTGTTTTTTTCCACCCTTCAGCGTCCGGCTTTGATCGATTGGACGTCCTCAGTTGTCAGCCAGACCCTTCATATTTTTCTCGACCTGCTTGTTTCTGGGTTGTTCTGGTCACTGGCTTGCTTCATCATATTATGCATGGTTTTTGTCTTCGGATCTTTTTTCCATAGGTCGTGAGGTCGTGTTTTTAATTGAACTTTCTTATTATGCCGTTTGGAGTTGTTTGGAGTTCCGAACCCTTATTACCCCTGAGAACCCTTATTACCCCTGAGGGTGGTGCCTCTGTCTGGATTTTCTTGTCGCTGGTCCTCATATCATCCCTTTCTATTTTAACGTGAATATCAGTCCTAAATGGAACAGTAGTCTGTTCCTCAACATCATTTGGAACGGCAGCTAGATTTTCAGCAGGGTTTTGAACAGCAGGGCGATTGTTGGTCCTTCGCCTCTTTGCCTTGCGGGATTTTACTGCAGTGGCCCTCTTTTTCTTCCCTGCGGTCTTCCTTACCCTCTGGTTTGCTTTCAGAATTATAATTTGCTGTCGGAGCTGGGTTATTGTATTCAATAATTTCTACCGTTCCTTTTGCAATTTCTTAATTTCCAGTGTTTCATTAGAAGGAACAGCAGGTTGTCTGGTGCGGTTTGGACCATGACTAGTTTCTGGATCTTTTTCTTGGGGTGCTTCCTCGCTGTTCTGCTCTGGCTGTTCTGGGGTAGGAACTTTGACTGGTTCCGTCTCTTCCTGGGCAACTGCTTTTTCTGCTCCTACTCCCTCTGGTGTCTTGGGAACAGATTGTTCCTGTTTAGTATCTCTTATCTCCTCTTCATCATGAACAGGCAGATTTCCTTCTTCTGCCTCTACTGCATATGATTTTTCAGATGTGTTTTCTTATTGGGGTTTGTCGTGGAGGTCTACTGGACTAGAAGGTTGGCCATACTTACCCATATTGGCCAATACTGCGGCTAATTCATCTTCTCCCACTGGGTCTTGTGGTGGGCTACCTTCCTGCTGTCCCATTTCCCGTTCGGGCCGTTCATTTCTCGTTTCCGAACGCTCGCTTCTTCTTCGATTGCTCGTCCTCAATTACCACCGGTTGGCCGGCGCTTTCCTGGAGCTTTTTTCCAGCTCTTCCTCGCATCCGGAAGCAATCCCACCGATTTATGGGCTTCTCTATCCTTCCTCGCATCCTAGGTAACTCGGCTGATTTTCTGGGTTTTTCTAGTCTTCCTCTCATCCGAGCTAACCCGGCTGATTTTCTGGGGCTCCTTCCGGGCTTCGCTTCGGTGCATTGTCTGCATGCTTATTATGCTTGCGCTTTGCCGATTTCTGGTGTATTCCTGGTCGTTCAGATGCACTAGCAACATGTTTTTGATTTACTAATTCTCTGCGTTTTTCCGGACGTTCTGGTGTGCTTGTAGAATGTTTACGTTTTGGGGATGGTGCTGTTAATCCCCCCTCAATCATTACAATCAGCTCTTCCCAGCTGCTCTGCTGCTGGGTGAGACTATGACTAACTATTAATCGTATTAACCCATGCTGACTGACGACTAACTCTACATGTTGTGCCTTTTTTATGCTTCGTGCAGCATCATGCAGTAATGAATTTAGAAGTGCAGGTAGATTTACAGAGCATTTCTGCTTTAAAACAACTAAGAGTTTAAGATGTCGTGGTCTTACCACGTCTTTCCTCCCCTCACAGGTGATGTAGCTCTGCACTGTTCTTGCTAATTCCGTCCAGGGTTCTCCTAGCGTTGCTGGCATAACTCCCTTCCCCTTAACTGTCAAGCTCTGGCCTTCGTCCTGGAAAAGTTCCATGATCTTCTGTAATCTTTCCTTCTTTAGTGTCCATACTGGTCCGGTGGCTAGTAGTCCTGAGACTTCTGCAATTATATCGTCGGTGACCGCTATCCGCTTCCCCCTTACTGTGGATTGATCCCCCTGCAGGTTCTGCAAAAATTCCATCGCTACTGTTTCATTAGACTCCTGCAGGCGACTGAGAGAATTCAGCCATCCTGCTCTTTCCAGGATCTCCCGAGCAGCAGCGGAGATTGTCAACTTCGGAGGTTCGCTTCGAATTTCCCTTCCTCCCATGGTTTCACTGTGGATTCTCAATGGAACATCAACTTGTGTAAAAATAGAAATTCCATGCCGTTAAACCATGCCAAACCGTCGTACACTATCTTTCCCGAATGGTGATCTGACACTTAATTCAGGGAATAATGAGGTTAACCTCCCCCCCCCCGCAATGTGATAGGCTGTCCCAGCCGGCAAATAAAGGAGCAGCACCCGATCTGCAACCGAGTCAGAAAGGAACAACATATGGAATTATGCCATGTTTTAGAAGGACAACGAATTACCGAAATCGAGGCGGAGAATTGATCGCATATTACATAAGAGGCTGCTGTGTTATGATATGAGGCTGGTGGGTAGGACATCTGTCGTACTTGCCAAATCTCTTGCTCTCATGGTCATCGCCTTTGCCATGATTGGTGATTATAAATGTTCATGCGATGTATAAATCGGGAAATAATATATGATTAGTTCCTAGGATATAAGAAACTAAAGAGTATTAGTATCTTACCCATTGGTGTAACCAAGGTGACTTCAATACCATTAACAGTGCTCTGCTGCCGACAGGTGTCCATAACCTTGGCAGAGTTGTTTTTTTCACCCTCGGAACCATGATCCTTTGTGTATACTTAGGAATGTTGTTATGTCAAAATGTAGACCATTATGCTGGCTTGGTGACTAGCTAACCATAATGCCATTCACGAGGACGGAGCGAAACGTGGGCAGGCCGGCTCGTGATGAGACCTCCTGTTCCAAGGTTCGTTTATTTGATATACCTTTTGGACCATATCCCTGGTGTGGTGGCCATAATGGGAGTGCCACTTCACTTCCATCCTCATGATCATGGTAGGTCGAAGCGGGGGAAAGAGACCCCCTATCCTACATTTGACATCTCACATATCATGTTCACATATTTTTTCTTTTTCATAGAGTACTTTTCCTTAGTTATACACAAAGGGTGGTTCAACACTCCTTAAGAGTAGGAATGGTGGAAGAAGTCTTATCATCTCAATAGGAAGGTATAAGCCCTTTGCTCTTATTCCTAAATAATAATCAAAGAGGGTTAAAGGAATCAGCATGATAAAGATAACATTTCAGGGCAAAATTAGTAAAACAATGACAACAAAAGATAAGAAATAAATATGCCCTTCCTTTTGTCCTCTTACTAATGCAGAGCCTTATAAATATAGCGATTTATGATTTGCGGATTTCGGTATATTGTGATTTTGTATTCATTGCACAAGTACATAGCTGTATCTTAAAGACTAGAAAGAATACGGGCAAGAAGCATCCTGAATTTAGATCAGCAAAAGGGATAGGCGGTTTCACAAGGAGAGCAAAAGTATGCTAGTGGTGTTCCTTTGGAAAAGAAACAACGACGGATGATAGAAAAAGGAACAGCAAAAAAAATGCAAATGCCGTTCCTTTGGGAAAAGGAACAGCAAAAATAAAAATACTATAAAAACACTCAAAATGCCATTCCTTTAAAAAAGGAACAACAGCAATAAAAGAACGTTGTTTCTTTGAAGAAAAAGGAACAGTGGTAACCAAAAGGAACAGCGGAAGACGTAATAATGCCGTTCCTTTGAAAAAGGAACAGTAGAGATCCCGAATGCTGTTCCTTTAGAAAAGGAACAGCAAAACAAGCAAAGCCAACAGCATAAAAAACACGCAAATGCTATCTTCAGAATGGCAAAAATCGAACTTTGTAAAAGAAAAGGAACAGTAAAAATGACAAGAAAATATTTAATTCAAACTTATGTACAAGAACCACTCAAAAACAAGAACTTATGTACAAATTGTAAAAGAAATGAATTCCTTAATGAATTACAGGTTAGGAAGATTTCTCTTCCTCTCCTAAAATCTCCATATCAGTGTCTCGGCGTAGCTGCTGGCAGAAGGATTCTCGAGTGAGTGGTTTACATAGAGACACTGCACATTACTGAATGCATATCCTAACCGTCAATGGTAATTAGAGTAAGGGTTCCGTTGTCATGCACCTTCTGATTTTATGGTCCCAACCATCGAGTCCGGCTTCTCAGGAACTCAAACCGAGAGTCGTATAATCGAGCCCAGTCTCCCTCGTGGAAGACTTTGTTTTTGATGAGCGCATCATGCCATTTAGCTTCAACAGTCATGAATCCCACGTCGCATTTTAAACCTTCGTAGAGCCTAATTTCGTCTAATTCATTGATCTGCTGTAGTCGATTGATTTGTGCCTAGCTTAGATCTAGGCCAACTTCCTGTGCTGTCCGTAATGTTTGGATTTCGAATTCTATGGGAAAAATGGGTTGTTTTCCAAACACTAATTGATAGGGTGAGTAACCGGTGGTGCTCCTCCATGTGGTTCTATAGGCCCGGAGTGCTTCAGGTAGTCGGGTAGCCCAATCACGCCTATGTGACGCAATGGTTTTTGTTAGGATTGATTCTATTATCTTATTGCTACTTTCTACCTGCCCATTCGGCTGTGGGTGATATGGAGTAGTAATTTTATGCTGGATGTGATAATTGTTGAGTGTTGCAACTAATTTATGCCCAACAAATTGTGGTCCTCCATCTGTAATTATTTCCCTGGGAAGGCCATAACGAACAAATAGATGGAACAGGAACTGTATGACATAGTCCTCTGTGGCTCTTGGCAGTGCTTCTGCCTCAACCCATTTGGTGACATATTCTGTTGCCACCAAGATATATGTTTTCTGACTTGATGAGGGGTTGATGGGTCCAACGAAATCAAGAGCCCATCACTCGAATGGTTCGATGACTAACTGTGGTTTCAGAGGCATCTCATCAGCTTGACCAGGTCGTCCTGCTCGCTGGCAGCTGTCATAGGCTTGGACAAACTTCTTCGCATCTTTGAAGATCGTAGGCTGTAAGAATATCATGTCTCCAGTAATACTATGTCCAGCTTCTACGCCGCCGAGTGCCCCACACTCGTCCATCGTGACAGCTTTTAGGATGTCAAAGATTTCATTCCTCTAACACATCGCCCGATATGCATGTTTGCTCCTGTGTGAAACAAATAGCCCCCAATCCACGAGAATCGCGCACTCTTCTGAACAATCTGCTTGCGCTCATTAGGGGTTAAATGTTTTGGTAGTCTACTCATCGCGAGGCTTCGAAACATCGCATACTGTGGTGTTTGAAATTCAAGACAAGAAATGTGCTCATCCGAAATTGATCTTCAATCGTCGTCGCATCGCTTGGCTTTGGTATTTCAAAGAAAGTCGGCTGTGGTTTTATTTTCCGTGCCGGTCCTTGATTGTGATGTCGAATTCCTGCAATAAGATTAACCATCGAGTTACCCTGGCATTTGTGACAGGCTTGTTTGCTAAATATTTTATAGCAGAATGGTCTGTATATAAGATAACAGGATAGCCTGTAATATAATGTCTAAATTTATTGACAGCATGTATTACAGCTAGGAATTCTTTTTCAGTAACAGTGTAATTTAATTCAGCAGGAGATAAATTCTTGCTGATGTAATAGATGGCATATGGTTTTTTATCCTCTTCCTCCCCAAGGACTGCGCCAATAGCTGTATCGGAGGCATCAGATGATATCTGGAACGGTAGGTCCCAGTTTGGTCCTCGAAGGAGTGGGGCTGTGGATACGAGCTTCTTTAAATCCTCGAAAGCATGGTCACATTTTTCTGTCCAAAGAAAATCAACATTACCAGTTAGTGCATATAAAGGAGCAGCAATGTGCGAATAATGCTCTATAAATCATCTATAATAACCAGAAAACCCAAGAAAGTTGCGTACCTCTGTTTGAGTAGTAGGAGTGGGAATGAGCAAAAGTATTTGGATTTTGGCCGGGTCTACCTGAATGCCCGCTGCTGAAACATAATGTCCTAGGATAAGTCCTTCAGTCATCATCAAGAAACATTTTTCGTGGCTTAAGCAAAGCCTGGTAACAATGCAGCGTTGTAGGACTTTTTCTAGGGTGTCTAGAGCCGGATCAAAATCATCTTCATATGGTGTAAAGTCATCCATGTAAACATCAAGTCCATCATTTATTAAATCTGCAAAAATGCTAAGGATAGCCCTTTGAAATGTGGCAGGAGCATTACATAGGCCAAAAGGTAGAACTCGATAGGCAAATGTTCCCCAGGGACAAGTAAAAGTAGTTTTATCCTGGTCTTCAGGGGCAATCTGAATCTGATTGTATCCACTGAAGCCATCTAGGAAAGAAAAGAATTTCTTCCCTGCTAAAGTATCTAATACTTGATCTATGAATGGGAGAGGAAAATGATCTTTTTGTGTTGCCTTGTTTAGTTCCCTATAATCCACACAGATTCTCCATTTTCCATTCTTTTTTGGTACCACCACCAGCGGAGAGACCCATTTACTATCAGAAATAGGATAGATAAAGTTGACATCTAAAAGTTTCTGAAGTTCATCTTTTACCACATCCTTTAGATGAGGATTAAGTCTCCTTTGCGGCTGACGAACAGTTCTGGCGTCTTTTTCTGTATAAATGTGGTGTGTACATAACTGGGGATCAATTCCTTTCATGTCAGGGTAATCCCATGCAAATGCTTCTTGATATTTTGTTAACAAATGGATGAGCTTAGTTTCCTGTTCAGGTGTGAGATTAGCATTGATGTTTAAAGTTTTCCACGGTGCAATTTCAACAGTTTTACTATTTGCAACAGAAGTAACAGGTATCGTTTGGTCATGCGTATCTTTCAGAGGATCTTCCTCCAATTCATTATCAAATGTTGCTTCTATCATGTGACACTGTGTGCGAGGTTCAGTTTGACTAATGAAATTATTAATGGCATCATCTTCTGTTTGGTCTTTAAAATCAAGTGCCTCTTGTATAGTTAATGGAGATCTGATGTTATCAGTAAGGTATGATACAGGGTGTTTATTAGTTTTGATCATTGTGACACTTGGCTGCGCTGGAGGATATAGAACTAAATTTTTGCTATTCGGTCCTCTGGTTATGGTCATATTTCCCTGCCGACAGCCAATGTAGGCATCGGCGGTGGCAAGCCAAGGCCTACCTAAAATTAGCGGATGTCCATCAAGTCGGGTTTTTGGATTAATTATCAGGAAATCGGTTGGATACTCCCAGGATTCTACAGAGACCATGACATCATGTAGAGTACCCTCTGGTCTAACCACAGATCGGTCAGCCAATTCCAACAGAGTAGAAGTGGGTTCTACAGATGTAATGCCGAGCTTTTGGCAAGTAGTGGTTGTTAAAATATTAATTGCAGCCCTTAGATCAACTAAGGCATTAGACAGGGTCTTACCATAAATTTGAACAGTTATAATTGGATTCCCTGGGTCTTCATATTTAATGGGTGTTTCTCTCCCAGACAATAGGTCAGATAAAGTACCGACTACTTGGACTCTTGGATTATTTGTTATATTCCTCCTTGGTTTCTTTATGCACAATTCTTTGATAGTTTTTGCGTATATGGGAATGTCTTGAATGGCTTGGAGGAATGGAATTTTTATGTACAGATTTTGTAATTCTCCCAGAATGTCAAAGTCGGGATATTGTATGGGTCGAGGTATGGCTAATCGTTCTGGGAACGGAGGAGAGGATGTGGTTGCTTGATTATGAGTTTGTTGCTTATTTACATCCTCTTGTTGTAACTGATGTTCTCTTGGTAATTGATCTTCAATATGAACTATTTTATCTCCCTCGGTTTCAATTATACGTCCAGATCTTAACTGAAGGTCATTGCACTCCCTCGGGTCGGGTCCTATTTCTGGTGTTTCTATGATTTGAATAGATTGGACCTGTCTGTTATTTGGATTGGGATCGGGTTGGGCTGGGAGTTGCGGTCTCAGGTTAGACTGGGGATTTTGTTGTAAGGCTGGCAGAGTAGGTTGAGGGAGCGGAATAGTTCCAGCTGGGTGGTACATCGGTCTTTTCCAGCTTGTCTGCCAGGGTGAAATTTGTGAAGTAGAGGGAGTCCATTGTGAAGGATATGGGCCATTTTGCCAATATGGTTTAGTGTAAGGGAAATTCGGCCAACCAGATTGGCTTGTTTGATTCAGCCATGGATTTGAAGAAGGAAACGATTGTGGTGACCAGTTTGTAAATGGGGGTTCAGATTGATTTTTCCACATACCATATTGTTGAGCATTATACTGTGGGGTTTGAAAGAAAGAGGTTGAGTCTGGAAACATACCAGGTTGTCTCGGCTGCCACTCGCGGCGCTGGTTGATCGAATTCACCGATTCTGGTTCTTCTTCTGCTTCCTTATATACCTCTTTCAATCCAGGAAGTGAGGGGCAGCTCTCCGTAAGGTGATCTTTTGTACAGATGGCGCATGTTTGGACTTTATCCAGTGGACATTCCTTGTGGCTATGTTTTTTTCTGCATCGGGGGCAGAAGATTGCCAAATTCTGTTCTGCCTCCAGCTGCTTCTGTTTAGCCTGCACAATATCAAGTTGTGTAGTTGGTGTCCCCATAATATCAGTTTTAAAATTTTCTAATAAATTTCCAATTTCTGCACGTGTTACTCCTTCTGCTGATACTTTGTTATCTCTTGCAAACCGATCATATTCTGTCGGTTTTATTCTTGTGCTGCCTCTCGAACTCCCGATACATAAATCAATGATGTCAGCAAAATTCTCTTGATAAATGTCCCCTTTTCCCATAATGTTTAATGTTTCAATCCATTGTTCCTTCATACCCCTTATTAATGCAATTTTTAACACATTATCAGGTAAAGGTAGCGATGCATAAGGAGATCTTTGTAGATTGTACTGAAAACGTTCCACATACTCTTCCAATGTTTCATTCGGTCTGGCTGACATTTGAAATATTTCGTCTTTTAATTCTCTAGACCTACAATAATCTTGATATTTTTTTAAGAAAGATTCTTTCATTTGATCCCAATTGTTGATAACCCCGCCACCTAGCCCCATAAACCATCTTAAAGAAGCCCCTTTTAATGTAGAGGGAAATAATTTCAATTTTTGGGGATCGGTGAATGAAAAGAACCCATGGCGAATATATGCCAATAACCTTCTGGGATATCTAGAAGGGTATTCCTAGGTTGAGAGGGAACGGTTTTGACAGGGATATTTTTAATAGCGCTTCCCTTATCTGGAATAATGAGAATTCCTGAAGATTGGATTCCTTCAACAATGATTTTCGCAGCACTCCCCTTATCTGGGCTATCTAATGGCTGATTTGTTTCAATAGGGGATTTTGGTTCCTTGGTTTCCCCTGTTTCTCCTTCTCCCTCACAAAAGTTACTAGAGTTCCCTTCCTGCAATAATTCTGGAGTAGAATTTTCAATTTCTTGAAAGTCCTGCTCTTCGGTTTGACTATGCACCTCAGCGCAGGCTACAGATGGTGATCCTGTGGCCTGAAGGGAACTAGTAGGCGGTTTAGAAATGTTTTTCTTGAGGCCTACTGATGGTTGAGATTCTGTTTTCTTATAGATTTCGTCTATGAAGGTCGTTCGGCCAAGGGTCACCGGCCCCTTAGCTTTTTCAGGCTTGGATGGGGGTTTGATGTTCTTTTCTGGTCTTTTCTGCTTAGTCATGCACTCAAATGAACTACCAACTTCTATTCAAACAAAGCAAAAAACAACTCTGTTAGGAAAGCGGACAGTGGAGCAGGGTTTTTACATGCTCCGCACGTAGGTTCTTACCTTCCGTTTTTAGGATCCAACTCCTCCCTAGCAGGCTCGTACACTACTCTGAAAAAAAAACAAATGGATACACTCTTTCCCCGGCAACGGCGCAAAAATGTAGAGCTATAAAAAGGGTCTCTTTCACCTCTAATTACCTCACATTAATATGTCAATCCGGGAGCGTTTTGTTATTACAAAGAGTGACTCAGTCTGAGGCTATCACTTGTCAGAGTAATGCTAGTAGTACAATGTTTAAGAAATACAAGAGTAAATGGATGCTTGTCTGTAACTAAATTACTTCAAAGAATAAATCACACACTCAGAAAACTCAACAGCTTATCAGTCAAGGGTTCGGAAGTGATAACCCATCCCTTCGGAAACTGATGGAAAGGAAATTAGAGCATAGACCACGAGCCTGGGAGCTAGACAGTGACTGCCAATGCTCACTACAGCCTTAGATCATCTCTCACGCCAAAACAACAAATGCGAGTAAATGGAACAGCAAATAAAGGATTGAACAGCAATTCTGGAATAGAACAGCAAATCTAAAATGGAACAGCAATTGAATAACTAAGTCCCGCGAGTTGTAACCAAGCTTAATCTATTAACTCAAATACACTCTTCACAATCAAAATAACAATCTTTCACTCTTAAGGCAGATCACACGAAACACACTAATGGAACAGTGTTAACTATTGATAAATTATAGAACAGCACTAATAAATCAGAAACGCACACAACACACTGGAATAATAATCTGATCAACCTGAATCAACAGGAATACGACTGTGCTTCCAAATAGAACACTATTATTTCTGAATCCAACGATTATGAAGAACACTACCTCAAACGAATGTATGACACGAATGTTCAGTATAACAGCTCTGTAACAGAACAGTAAGAACATGCAATTAACTCTTGAAAGGATTAATAACTTGATGCGGAGTCAACACACGATTCTGTCTGTAAAAACCTCAATGATTCAATCTTTAACAGAGCATGTAATATCAACTTATAAAGCATATCAAATTAATAAATAACAATGATAAACAAACCACACATAAATCAAGTCGTAATGGTACAGAAGCAAGTGTCCTCCGGGGCCGGGCCCTTAGCCTCCAAGGATACACCGCTTTAAGTTAATCCAGACGCAGAGATGAAATAATCACCAAGCTTTTATTAATGCATCAGTCAAAAATACAATGAACCAGTTCTCAATGAGACTTAATAATCAGAGCTGATGTTTAACAGGAAATTACATAAAAGCGTATCCTTCTTATTATTAAGCTAACAGTGTTGTCCCTTTATATAAAGGTGACGGCGGAGATGTCCAAGTAACAAGATAAATAAAGCAGTGATCCCTCAGGATCGAAGATCCTGAGGGATTCGCCAAACTGTTAATTCTTCATCCTTTCCTTTCTTTTGCGCCGAGCTGGTGTCTTCTCCTTCTTTTCCGAGCCGACTTGCTTTAATCTGTTTAGCCTTGTTTGCATTCGGTTCACCTTCAGAGGGACAACAGTTATCTCGACTTTGTCTCTTCCTTTGGAGTGGCAATTCCTCGTTTTCTCCTTTTCCTGTACAGAAAATAACCATTATCAGTGGTTAAGTCTTGCATATCAATTCTCACATGTTTTGTTATAGTTCCTTATTACTTTCCAAATTCATGATACAAAAAGGTTTACAAATTCTACTAAAAAGCCACTGAAATAATCATCAAAAGCATACCTTTTTAGTACTCCACAGGTGCTAGGGTTAATTGTAGCTCATTGGGTGTTGGGGAATCCATTCAGTTGACTACTAAAGAATTTCAAGCATTGGAGCATCCCTTTAGTGGGAGCTGGAGAAGAATGCTTTTCTCGATTCTAGGAAGTTGGAGCTTTATTTTCAATTAGAGGTGAATATTAAAGAATTATTAGGAAAGCATTTAGGTGGTTTTTGTCCTAGAGGTGTTTTCCACCTTAAAAAATGTGTGCATTTGTGTTTCTTTTGTTTATTTCTATCATTGTACAAACACTATTAATTAATGTTTTGAAAGATTAATAATAATACAATTGAAAGGAATATTGATGCACCCCACCTCTTAGTATTTCCAACAATTTGTATTGGAACTTGGTTCCTTCAATAGCAGTTTAACAGCTGGAAGGAGGTCATGGAGTGTACTAAGAATGATGTATCTCTGTTCAATGAAAATAATTATGCACTTTGGAAAGGAATAATGGAGGTCTATCTCTTGGTGCAAGGTTACGATGTATGGGAAACTATTCAAAATGGCTTTACACCAACCACAGATGAACAAGGTAAGAAGAATTTGGTAAATGATGCAAAAGCAAAGAATATTATTATCAGTGGACTTATTGATTCTGCTTATCATAAGGTGTTGGGTTGTGAAACCACCAAAAGTGTATGGGACAAGCTTGAGAATATATATGCAGGTGATTAAAATGTCAAAGAAGCAAAGCTTCAAATCTATAGAGCAAAATTTGAGCAACTTAGAATGAAAGAAGATGGCAATGTTGCAGCATACTTCCAATACATTGATGAAATAGCAAACACACTAGAAGGATTTGGAGAGCCAGTTGACGAGAAGACTATTATACGAAAGATTCTTAGAACGTTACCAGGGAGACTCAACCCAAAGGTATCGGTCTTAGAATACAGTGCAAATCTGGACAAACTCAACAAAGAGGAATTACATGGAGTTCTCATAGCATATGAAATGAGACTAGATGAATACGAGGATACTTCGCATCTAGAAACTGCGTTCGTTGCATATAATAATTGACATGCATCTGCAAGTGTGAAGAAAAGGGAGGTGATGAAGAAGGTATTTCAGATGAAGAATATGCTTACTTTACGAGAATACTAAAAATTGGAAAAGGAAAATTCAAAGGTAAACTTCCATTGATATATTTCGGTTGTGGTGAGGTTGGGCATTTCACAAAAAAATGTCCAAACAGAAGTGATGCAAACTAAAAAGGAAAGAAAGCCTTTAATAAATTCAACAAGGAAGGGTCCAAAAGGAACTTTCTCTCTAAATAAGATATCTCATCATCCGATGAAGACGATGACAGCGAAGAAGAAGCCAATGAGAGAGTATTTTTTATGTCCGAGCACAATAAACAAGAGGTATTAAACAACGAAGAAGAAGGGTTGACCATAGACGAATTTTCTAAGGAAGCAATCAAGCTTATAAAAGAGCTCAAGGCTAAGAAGATTCGTTCCAATACTCTTAAAGAATAAGCTCAGGGTCTCAAAATTGAAGTTGAAGAACACAGATGCATTGAAGAGTCACATTAAAAGAAGTTGGAAGAAAGCAACCAAAAAATGGAATAATTAGAAGCCGAAGTAGTCTCATTGCGTAAGGAAGTGAAGAAGGGAAAACTATCCAAAACTATACCAACAATTCAAGGGCATTGGAATAACTCATCAACAATCAACAGTCTTACAACGAAAGAACTAGCCTCGGTTACAAAGAAGAAGAAGCGAGACCTTCTACAACAAAATATAATGAACCTACGAGATCTGACATGCATGTAGACTTCATTGGACAAGATTCGCAAGAATAGCCTTGGAAGACAATTCCTCAGCGAAGATTTCCATCCAAGTACCAACATATTTATTATGGCTATTGTTATTCATGTGGAAAATTTGGTCATAAAGCTGTAGAAAGTCGCACGTACCATAGGAACCAATACAATTACAGGAGATCTATCAAATATGAACCTCCCAAGGCTCATCGAAACATCAATAGATTTGAACATTTAAGAAATAATATTGAATGTTACAAATGTCGAAACTTTGGACACATAGCCAGAGACTACAGACTTGAAAATCCTCCAAAAGAATCTTTGAAGCCACAGAACTAACGAACATGGAAGAAGAAGAAGAAGACAGATAATTGTGCTCTTTCTCTCAAGGCTCAAAACAACAAAGATTTGTGGTATGTTAATAACAGTTGCTCAATGCATATGACTGGAGATAGAAAGAAATTTGTATCTCTGAAAGAGAAGAAGGATGGTACTGTGTCCTTTGGAAATGATGGATCTTCAAATGTTATAGGATCAGGTACCGTCACTCTCGAAAGCAAAGATGTTCTAGCCAATAATGTTCTATTGGTTGAAAACATGAATCACAATCTGCTCAGTGTTGGACAAATGTGTGATCAAGGACACACAACACTATTCAACTCCACAAAATGTGAAATCAGGAAAGGCAAGTATGGTGAAATTATGGCTATAGCAAGTCGAGCTCCAAACAACATATATGTTATGGATGAAGCAACTAAAGCACATCTACTAGATAAAGAGGATGATATAGTATTGGATAGGAATGATGATCGACTAAGTAAGAACTTTGCTACAAATATGCAAAGTGAGTTTGAGATGTCTTTACTTGGTGAGTTGACATACTTCTTTGGGCTTTAAATATCTCAGCAAGAGAAAGGAATATGTATATGTCAAGCCAAGTACATCAAGAAAATGCTCAAGAAATTCAAAATGGAAGATTGCAAACCCATCCTTACTCCAATGGTAATAGGTTGCAAATTAAGCATAGACGACTCATTTGAGGATGCGGATTAGAGGTTGTATAGATCTATGATTGGCAGTTTTCTATATGTAAGAGCTTCCCAGCCAGATGTTATGCAAGCAGTTGGACAAGTAGAAATATTTCAAGCAGCACCAAAAGAATCACATATTATTGATGTCAAAAGAATTCTTTGATATCTAACTGGAACAACAGAATATGGCTTGTGGTATCCCAAGGATAAAAATATCATTATTCAAGCCTTTACAGATGCAGATTGGGCAGGAAGCTTTGATGATCATAAGAGTACTCGTGAATCATTGGAATATCTTCGCCTGAAGCTTGGGATTCTCTGAAGTTCTCATTATATTTTCCTTATTCATAATATAAAGGGGGAGTGGAAGTGTGTACAGGTCCATAGGATGGTTTTGTGTCAGGGGGAGTGGAAGTGTGTACAGGTCCGCAAGATGGTTGTGTGTTAGGAGGAGTTACTCTTTGCCATTGATGTCAAAGGGGGAGATAATTTTGTAGGAAGATGTGTCATGATCACAGGGGGGGTAATTGTGTTGTCATCAATGCTAAAGGGGGAGATTTTTTATCAGTGATTGTCATTGATGTCAACCCAAGTAGCACCAGGGGATACCCCGGTCTTGGATGGAAATTTTGACCTACCAAATTACTATATTCTGGGTCAAGAATATTTTTTATGGTTTCTACTTGTCGAGATGTTTCTGTTGATATATGCTTGAAGTTTGTAACCCTGGTTAATGGGATAAAACTGCATGGGGTTGTGGCATGGGTCATTGAAAAGTCAATAATTAATAATTTTTAAGCTCCTAAAATCTCTCCCATGTTCACTCGTTGAGGACCCTATGAACGTAAGAATTTATATAAATTGTGATCCTCATATCCTCATGTAGGGATTTCGCTACCTGAAACAGGTCATCATAGAATTTGCACTATAACATTTTTTCTACGAAGGTTCAGAAGCTGAAATTTTTATGAGGCGAAGCCAAAATCATGAGGACGCTCTAGTAAAAATTTTAGAACAGGGTACAGTATATGATCAAAGATATGATCTGTGGAAATCAGTGTTTTTGCAGGCTCCTGAACTTCATCTCAAAGAAGTGACCTTGGGAAAATCTTCATAACTCTCTCTCTGAGTATCAGATTGGAATTCTATAAAAAGTGGAAGATAGTGCACGAACTTTTTTTTTCTTTGTATCGATTTCATAGCCGAATGAAGAAAAATGACACGTGGCACACCATACCAATTCGCTCTATTGAACCAGTCCATAATTAGGGCATTGTGAGAGATTGTGCATAACTCTCCCTTGAAGAATACAAATTAGGTCAGACTTGTGGAATTGTAAAGAAGACTTAAAGGACTACTGCAAGGCCGAAAATCACATATTGGGAATTTTAAATAATATAGATACACCAGATTCAATATCGAGCTCCTAGAAGGCAAGAAAAAGCTAGATCATGTGTTGTCAAGGGCTGCAAAGGACCAGACTTTCTAGGGTAGCGAAGCAAAGCAAGGTGCAGCATGACAAGAGTAGCAATCAAGGTGCAAAAAAATAGTGATAAGTTCACCACATGAATTCTTCAAGTGGGCAGCACTGCATAGAGTCATTGCAAAGGTATCATTATACTAAGTCATTGTAAATGCATCATTGTAAAAAATGTACAAGTGTCTATCTGCCAAGAATTGAAGAGGCAGCGTTGGGAGGTCTAGGATCATCATTAGGTGGGTATGTCATAGTTGGGGTTACGACATAGTGTTTCTTCTTCTTCTACATCATTCTATATCATTGTAAAGTGGACCATTTTCCCTGGTACGGGATTCCATTCTTGTTTTATTCTTCTATAGGGTTGTAGGGTGGTGCTAGGCTGGTGCATGAAGTCACCAACAAGTTCAAGCCTGTGAAAACTTCATGGTGGTGGGGTGGTGGTAGGGTGAGTTGTAGCTCATTGCATGTTGGGGAATCCATTCAGTTGACTACTGAAGAATATCAGGCGTTGGAGTGTCCATCCTGTGGGAGCTGGAGAAAAATTATTTTCTAGATTCTATGAAGTAAGAGTTTTATTTTCAATTGGAGTTGAATATTAAATAATTATTAGAAAATAATTCAGGTGGTTTTTGTCCCGGAGAGGGTTTCCACCTTAAAAACTGTGTGCATTTTTGTTCCTTTTGTTTACTACTATCATTGTACAAACACTGATAATAATTGAAAATTAACTAACGCTCTGAAAGATTAATAATAATACAATTAAAGGAATACTAATTCACCCCCCTCTTAGTATTTCCAACACATCCTCCACTTTTTCATTGTCACGAGAAAAGAGTTGTCTGCTTTGTGAGCATGGGGTTTGCTTCCAATTCTAATTATCTATGTTAGCTTTCAGCACTTGATTCCTTAACTTTATTTCTTTGAATGTCTTGAAGACGAACTTCTCTTGTTGTTGAATCATCACTGTTGTTGATGATGTAGGTGAGGAATGTTTCTCCACCCATTGATGATGACTTATGGGTGTCCATGATTTGAATCATTGTGTGTTGTTCTAGTTCCCCTCCTTGGTCGATCTCCATGTGAGCTCGAGCCCTCTTCCTATATGATAGCTTGAAATCTTTGTCAAAGGTGTCAGTCACTGAAGATGACTAATCCTCTCTTGGCCTCTTACTTCCTATCTCCTTCTCTAGTTATTTCCCTTTGTCCTTCTTTTCTTCTACATTCCTCCTTTCGTGGGGTGTAGGAGTCTTAATACCTGAAATGGCATCACATCCGTGTCGGTATTGCACTTCACATCCCATTTATTTTTAACTTTAATAGTGCAATGACTTTTTTGAAACTTGCGATGTGTGTATTGCAATCGAGTCCCACCCGACGCACATCGCACATCGGAATTCCACCACTTTTCTATGTTGAAACCTCTTTGTCTCCTCCGCCATGTTTTAACATAGAAGCAGCCTTGAATGTGGATTTGAAAAATCTTTGAATTATTCCTTTGAAACCATATCGCACCCAGGTGTCCATCGCGCCTTGAAACTTGTAACTTTTTTATCATAAACTTTAACTTGGGCAATCTACAGCGTGCGAGATGGGAGTGGGGACCATGTCACCATGCCACATCATCATTGTGTTGCAGACCGGAGAATTTAATAGTTTTTCCTTTGCACTTGTTTTCTAAGATCTGCGATTGTGATTTGCGCTCGGGCCCTCCTACGTCGCACATTGCACTTCGGTAGTCTTACCATTAAAATTTCGCAACTTGAAGTTTAAAAATTGCAATGTGCGCCTTGCGATCCAGGTCCACCTAGCATCACACTTCGCCCTTCGACGACTTTAGAACTTACCCCTACGGTAGTTTTCTAATTCTTGTGAATTGCGATTGTGACTGCATCGCATCGAAAAATTCTTCACATTGTGGGCATTTTATGGGTAATTTATGAATTGTGCAAAATGTGGTGTACAATGCGCTAAAAGTTGAAAAGTGCGAAAGGGCAAAAGGTAAGGGAAAATGCCTTATGAAGCTTTATTTGCAGATTTTTGTCCATTTGTAAAGGTTCAGGCGGGTCCTACCATATCCGATTGGCAAAGTTTTAAGTTTTTGGTAATGATTTGCAAACAGAAGTTGGAAACTTGTGACTTTTTAGGTTAAAAAGGATTTTTAGGGCATGGGAGTGTGAGAAATAGGTAAAATGAAAGGTAAGAAGAGGGAAGACGAGAATAAATGAAGGCAGTGAGATTTAGCTCATCATCATACTTAATCAGAGATATTTTCCTTTTTCAACTAAGTTAAATGGTAGATAGACTCAATTGACCCTCCTAACAGCCAGGGTCTCCCTGTCCTTTCTGAAAATAAATGATAGTCATGGAATATTATTTTCAGCATGGAAAATATAAGGAATAGGTAGTCACCTTGTGATACTGTAAAAATACAGGAGTCTAACAGTGGCTCAAACTAGGGATGGAAGTACCTTTAGGAGGTGTCAAGAACTTTGTAGACTTGTAGCCTTATCCATTGAGTTGATCCCAACCCTGCAACCTAATCTACTACACCCTTTGTGAGTGCAACCTTCAAACTGAAATTAATAATCACTGCCAACTAAGGCCTGACATTTGATCTTGAGCCTGAAAATCAACCTGCAACTGAAAACTCGAAACATGCTTAAGTACTAATAGCTCTTTTGCATACCTACTTGCCCAACTTATGATTCTACTCATTTCTCTTCCCTTTTGGGGTGCCCTTAGACTTGCAGACCCTATCATCATTTTTCTTTTGAAACTTTAACTTATCACCTATCCCTTATTTCTCCTATTGGTTCAGATTAAGCTATTGAACCAATGTCATTTTCTACATACCTACTGATAAGTTAAGATTAAATGGTTTGGAAAATATTCATTTTCTAACTTATCAACAGAAATTCAAAATTGTACAACCATGTTTAGACAGTATGATTGAAAAAGGCTTTCTCAATAGTAGTGGCATTTTGACTTGCAACACTTTCCGAAAAATTTATTTATATATTTTATTTTTATTTTTTTTATCAGACTAGGCTTATGGCCTTCACTTCAGGCCCCAACCTTGTCTAGTTTTTTTGTTAATATTTGTGATGGTATGATATATATAGTGGGGAAAATTTAAATTGAGATCTTAACTAAAATAATGCTTTAGCATATTTCCATTGACAGGACCTCCAAACAACTCTATTCCATCCATCTCTTATAATAAAAACACATTATTACCTCTAGAAGAATGAATAATGTATAGACCTTGCCACATGTTATCAAACTTGCCATGCTTGTTGTTTGGTCAATTTAGTGTGTCCTAAATTGCTACATTAATTTATCAATCCGAGATTCGTAAGCTGATGAAGTGCGGCGCACTATATGTGCAAGATAACCTATTTCTTGACTTTTTTTGTCGTTTTTGGTTTTCTAATGTGAGATGGAAATTCTAAAATAAAAACAAGTATGGTTATGATTGTTCAAGGAAATGATATCCTCTATAATGATTTACCAACTTAAAACTTAAAAAGGAATTTGAAACATACAATGACAAAACTTGAAAGGAAATGAAAATGTGCTGCTAGTCTAATAGATCAAACAATGAACTGTTGATCATGAAAACCAAACTATCCTTGCTGCTGTCTAAACACAAAAGAAACTATACTGAAAGAAATCCAAAAGTTGCAACAAAGTAAATCTAAATCAAATTACATCAACTTATCTTCTGATCCCTCATCATTAGTCCAGCTATGATTTTCGGAGGTAACCATAAACAACTTGAGTAACTTGATATCTAACTTGCAGAAAGTAAATTAATATCAAACTACACATTCATAATTCAATCCCTCACCATCGGTCCAGCTGTGGCTTTCGGAGGTAACTGAAGATGTGATGAGCAATTTAATATATCTAACTTGCAGAAAGTAAACTAATATCAAACTACACATTCATAATTCAATCCCTCACCATCAGTCCAGCTGTGGCTTTCGGAGGCAACTGAAGATGTTATGAGCAATTTAATATATCTAACTTGCAGAAAGTAAACTAATATAAAACTACACATTCATAATTCAATCCCTCACCATCTTTCCAGCTGTGGCTTTCGGAGGCAACTGAAGATGTTATGAGCAATTTAATATATCTAAATCTAACTACTGAAGCAAATGAGAAAAACTGAAATAAACAAAGCAGTATTGAAATTAAACATAAACTAAGAAAAGAAAATTAGCAGCAGAACAATATTAATTCCATGTCATTAGTCAAAAAGTTATGCAAATGCCCGGGCTGCCTATTTATAACCTGAAACAAGAACACTGATCAGTTTAACAATAACAGAAAACATGAAAGACAGAAGTAAAATGTAAAGCATGAAAGATTATAAACAGAAATGAAGCATATATACCATGAAGGATGCAATGTATAAACACATGAATGAATTATGGCACAATGAGCTTAAAGAAATAAAACAAGAACTATACAATAATGCACAAAACCTCAGCGTGTGCAGGGGCCCTCTACACCAGCCTTGGCAACAATCTTCAAGTACGAATTACGTTTGGAAACAGAGTCTTCTTATATATTAAAATGCGGTCATAACAGAAAGGTGATATTACGGCACAGTGGCAACGTAATTACATTACAGAGCAGACTAATAAAAACTAACAGAGACTAATCTAATATGCGTATGCAAACGGGTTATTTATATCAAAGGTAATATAACTAATTCCCTAAAGTTTATGCTGATGGAGAACACGTAAACCATTACGTCCAAAGATCTAGGATCATGGCCGCGTTGGAGAGTAAATCTATGCAGAGTGGATGTTTGAATTCGGCTTATGGAGCCATGTACAGGTGTTGATTTGTCTTCCGCAATTCAGAAACGACCATATAAATCTCCACGTGACGAGAAACAGAGTCCTGTCACCGTGGGACTCTATGGTTGACTTCCACTTGGCCACCTTTGACCGTAGCCTCCTTAGGTGAATTTGCTCGAGCCAATAGGACACGATCCATGTCCACATCATTTCTGACTTGCCCATGTGGCTCGTTTTACCTGAAGACACCTGTAACATAGAGTTTCACAAAATGGTTGCGGAAAGTTGCAGCAGCTGCGGAAAGTGGCAAGATTCCGCAGCTAAATGAGAAAAATCTAAATCAAACAGCAGACACAAAAATATAGTTAAAAACCATGTTAGATTCTCTTTTGCAATTAATATACAATGATATTGACAACTTGGAAGGTTTAGGTGGATGAAAAAGGTCTAGAAAGATGTATGGAAAAGATGCAGATTTGAGACTCAACATACCCCCACTGTGAAGGTGTTGCATGTCCTCATGCAACCAAAATTTTGATAATCCTTCTTCAGTTCATATGCCTTGACACTTCAGCCAATACATCCAGCCCTCTCCTCTTCTTCCTTGGTGCTGCTAACATCCTGGGCTTCTTCATTAAGCATCTAAATTTGATATTAACTAGTGCTCTGCTTAACTTCTGGCATTTCTTTTTCAATTTCTTGTTCTTCTTCTACCATATTCCCAGATGTAGCATGGTATTATCATGAATGATTTTGTCTAATTTACCTTGTTCCTTCAATGCCTCATTTTCATTTTTAATGTGTTTATTTAAAAGCTCTAGCTCAAAGACTTCCTATTTTAGTGATTGGACTAAATCATCCTATACTGTGTGAGGCTGGATGGACGAAGTACTGGGACCTGTAGCTGCTTTTTCTAAATATTCTATATAGTCATATACTTCTTGCTACTTGGGGTCTATTTCAGGTGTCATTTTTATTGGGCTGTCCCCAAAATGCCGTGAAGGAGAGTTATCTTCGAAATCTGGCTGAGAAGGGCTCACATCAACATCTTGCTGAGAATGGGATGGACTATGTTCAATGTCTGACTGAGAATGAAATGAACTAGGTTCAGTAACTGACTGAGAGTGAGATGGACTATGGTCAGCTGGGGATTGTTCAGATGTTTCTTCTCCCAAATCAATGAAATGGGGTCCCTTCATTTGCATTTTCCTCAATTTCCCCTTAAGTCTGGAACTTCTTCTCACACGCTGTGGACCACTGTCCTTTTGCTTTTGTTTTCCTTTCTCTGTCTTCTTGGCCATAGATGATTGTTTTTGAAGATAAACTAATCTTTCAGATAACACTTGATGATCTTCTTCTTCGGAAGAAGGGGTTTGATGTATAGCCTCAATACTTTTTCTCTCTTTTGGTGTTATTGGATTTTTACCCTTAGTTTCTTTCTTCTTCCTCTTTGACAGTCTCTCTTCCCTATCAGTTCTTTCAATTGTAGTAGTAGGAGTATTTTGAATTTCATCATTTTTTCTCTTTCTCCTACTCCTTCTTGATGTGTTACCTTCAGGAATTTCTTGAGTAGGAGTACTTTGAGTTTCATCATTTATTATTTTTCTCCTACTCCTTCTTGATGTGCTACCTTCAGGAATTTCCTGAGGTTCCTCAAAGAAATTTCTAATAAAAAATTGTTCCCATGTGTCTTTCTTCTCCTTTAACTCTTTTTCAATCAAAATTTTTACAAGACCATGGTGATATAGATGTGGTTCTACATCTCCCAAATTCTTTTGAACAGTCACATACATTTTCTTCAAACTATTTAATAGAAAATATGGGAGATTGAGAGTTTGAGTATCTATAAAATTCATCAGCAATCTGGTATGGTACATATACATGGACCCAAAACGGCCTTCACAGGTAATGAATTTTTGAACAACTAGCAGCAAAGTAGTCCATTCCTCTTTTAATGCATGAATAGGAATTCCTCTTTTAAAAATAGTTATGTCCATACCTTGGTTTCGTAAGATTGTTCTCCAGGCTTCATCACTAATGCTTTTATTTTTAAACCAACGCTCACCCTCTTGAGGAAGTTCCGTGGCAGTTGCTATAGATGCCTCGTTCACTACAAACTTAAGGTCTCCAATCTCTACTTCTAGGCCATTGAACGAACTTGCAAATGCTTTTGTCACTTCTTTATGATAACCTCTGAACTTTTGGATAAACTACAGCCACTTTTCTTTCTTCAATATATCCCTTACTTGCGGATATCCTTCCATGAACTTAGGTCCTTCTGGTTCTGCTCTTAGCAATTTACCCATTCTTCTTTCTGCTCTTCAAAAATTTGCCTGCGTGAGGGTTCAATGGAAATAGAACGGCTGAATGCACGGAGATGAGCACAATGACTGTAGGTAGATATCAAAGAGTGGATATACAAGCTGTAGCGTAATAGAGAACGAAATGGAGTGAGAGAGAACAGAGAGGGCTGTGAGATTAACAGAACAATAGGAGGAGTATAACACATCCGACAGTGTTTTGAAATGTGGTGGCTTCAAAATAAATGTAAGCACGTTTAAACAACGGCTATAGATTTTATACGGCTGAAAGAGCCCATGGTCAAATCAACTACGTCTCCTTGTCATAGGTGGAATATCGGAGTATGAGTGAAGATCGGGGGTTTAATTATGGAACCGTTTGAGAATGAATGCGGGAGGATCATATGGAGATCGTGAAAGGGTTACGGAATTTGTCAATATAATCATTGCACATAATGGATGGAGCTTATGGTTTAGAACTATATAAAAATGTGTTTTTAATGCTATTTGAAATGAATTTTTACTCATACCTTGGAATCTTTGCCTTTTTCCTTGGTCTTCAATTAGTTGCTCTTCATTGGTATCTTGAATGCTCCATGTCTTCATTTTTGGTCCTCATACCTGCATTTTATTTCATTATTATGGAAATAACATCTGGCTGTACATTCTTTTGAAAACAGAGTGGTAGCTGTGGAATCTGCTTCTGGCTGCGGAAACTGGAGTCAGCTGCGGAAACAGATGTCAGCTGCGGAAACTGACACAGCTATTATTTTGGTGAATGGAAATGAACGGATGACAAATGACTAGATGGAAATGGTCATGAAAAAGAATTTTATTGGTGAAAATGGAATGAAATAGACAAAATGAAGTGGAATGGAGTGAAATGAAGTGAAATGAAGTGGAATGAAGTGGAATGGAATGGAGTGGGTGGTCACAAAACTTGTGAAATGAAAGAGAGATTTTTTTGGAAAATATAGAGTGTCAGGTGTTCCTGATTTTCACCCTATATTTTCTGTATAAGACTTCCAATCAGTGATTGGTTTTCAGGCTTATACAATTTTTTATTTTTTTTTTAACTGAAAAGAACAAAAGCTAGGCTGGTGGAGAAGAAGAATTCTTCTGTACCAGCCTGATTGCAGAACTTTCTTGAAACATTTTGACAAAATCCTCTTTTGAGAGTGGCTTATGATAAACTTTCAATCTATGGCCATTCACAATAAGAAGAGTTTGAAACTCATCAATGGTCTTGATTCTTACCGCTCCATTGCTAAAGATCTTGTCAATCTCATATGGCCCAAGCCAATGAGTCTGAAATTTTCCTTGAAAATCTTTAAGCTTGGAATCAAATAACAATGCCCAATCTCCTTCTTGAAACTTCTTCTCTTTGATGTACTTGTCATGCCATTTAGCTCTTTGATATTGAACTAGATCAGTTCTTAAAATTGCTTCTTGTCTGATCTCATCTAGCTCGTTCAACTGCTCCATTCTATGCTTTTGGGCTTCTGATAAGTCCATCCCCAACTGAACTTCTATCTTGAAGGTCTTGACTTGGAACTCAATGGGGAGCAAGACTTCTTTCCCATAAACAAGTTCATAGGGAGAATGTCCTGTTGTATTCCTCCATGTAGTTCTGTAGGCCCACAAGGCTTCTGGAAGCCTTTCTGCCCAATCTCTTCTATGTAGATGAACAGTTTTGGTGATGATACTTTCAGGAACTTTGTTTGTGGACTCCACTTGACCATTTGCTTGTGGATGGTAAGGAGTAGATCTTCTGTGCTTGATTTTGTATTCTTCCATCAACTTCTCCACCAAATTTGATGTGAATTGGCTCCCCTGATCTTTCACAATTTCTCTTGGAACACCAAAGCGAGTAAAAATATCCTCATAAAGAAAATGAACAACTGAATTTTCAGTAGCAGATACTAATGCTTTGGCTTCTACCCATTTAGTAACATAATCGGTACAAACCAATATATACTTCTTTTTCTTAGATGGTGGATTAATAGGTCCAATGAAATCTAAAGCCCATTTTTCAAAGGGTTCAATGAGTACCTGTGGTTGCAATGGAATTTCATTTGAAAGGGTAGGTTTCCCTACTCTTTGGCAGTTGTCACACCTTTTGACATATTGTTTTGCATCTTTGAAGAGGGAAGGCCAATAATATCCTAAAGAGAGGATTTTACAGGCCGTCCTTTTGTCTGCAAAGTGTCCGCCGCATGGTTCATCATGACATGCCTTAAGAATATCAGGCATTTCATCTTCCCTGACACATCTTCTGATCACAAGATCTGGCCCTGTTTTAAACAATTCGTTAGAAATCCATGAATATTTTGAACTCTCCTGAATAATTTTTCGTTTTTCACTTGGAAATAAATGTGAAGGTAGTTTCCCTGTAACCAAATAGTTAGCAATATCTGCATACCAAGGAGTTTTAATAGTTACTACAAACAAGTATTCATCAGGAAACTTATCCTCTACAGGAGAATCTTCTTTAGTATTCTGAATCCTAGACAAGAAATCAGCTACTGTATTTTGTTTTCCTGGTCTATCCAACACGGTAATATTGAATTCTTGCAAAAGTAAGAGCCATCTTGTCACTCTGCCATTAGTAACAGGTTTGTTCATTAAATATCTAATTGCAGAATGGTCAGTATGAATAAAAGTTTCATAGCCTGTTATGTAATGTCTAAACTTATTAATTGCATGAACAATAGCTAAAAACTCTTTTTTAGTCACAGTATAGTTCAACTCTGTGGGAGTCAAATTTTTACTGGTATAATAAATGGCATAAGGAACTAAATCTTTTTGACCCAACACAGCTCCTAGAGCTGTATCTGAAGCATCCGTAGAAATATGGAAAGGGAGTTTCCAATTTGGTCCCCTTAAGATAGGTGCTTCAGATATTCTTGTTTTCAAAGTTTCAAAAGCTGATTGACAATCAAGATCCCATTTAAATTCACAGTCTTTTGTAAGCAATTTGAAGAGTGGAAATGCTATTTTAGTGAATTTTTCTATAAATCTTCTATAGTAACCAGTGAATCCTAGAAAACTTCTAACATCTCTTTGACAATTTGTAATAGGTAACTTGGAGATGACTTCAACTTTTGATCTATCAACCTTAATCACATCCCCTGAAATATGATGTCCTAAAACAATCCCTTCAGTAAACATCATAAAGCATTTTTCATGGCTTAATGAAAGGTTTGTTTCTTTACATCTTATAAGAACTTTTTCCAAATTTTCTAATGCCTCTTCAAATGAATTACCATAAAATGTAAAATCATCCATATAAACCTCTACACAATCATGGATTAGATCAAGAAAAATTCCTAGTACTGCTCTTTGGAATGTTGCAGGTGCATTACATAGCCCAAAAGGAAGTACTCGATAGGCAAAAGTTCCCCATGGACAAGTAAATGTGGTTTTATCTTGATCTTCAGGTGCTACCTGAATTTGATTATAGCCACTAAAACCATCCAAAAATGAAAAGTACTTTTTACCTGCTAATGTATCTAATACTTGATCGATAAAAGGCAAAGGAAAGTGATCCTTTAAAGTTGCTTTGTTCAATTCCCTGTAATCAATGCACACCCTCCATTTACCATTCTTTTTAGGTACTATAACCAGAGGAGAAACCCATCGGCTATCTGAAATTGGATAAATGAAGTTTACATTGAGTAGTTTTTGAAGCTCTTCTTTCACTATCTCCCTAAGATTTGGATTCATCCTTCTTTGAGGTTGTCTGATTGGTCTACTGTTTTCCTCAATATAGATATGATGGATGCAAGTCTTAGGATCAACACCTTTCATGTCAGTATACTCCCATGCAAATGCAGTAGAATGTTTTTGCAAGATTTTGGTTAGTTCTTCTTGTTGTGACTTTTCCAAATGTTTGTTGATATTCAATGTTTTCCTGGAAAAATATCAATAGTAGAACTACCAAACTCTTCCATAGAGTAAAGAGACATTTGTCTTGATGATAAATATTCTATGTCAGATTCCAACTGAAATTGTGTGGGGTCATATTCTGAAGATATCTCAAAATTTTCTAATGTGTTTGGAATTTGACTATCCTCACTGATTTCAGAAATGGTAAAGACAGGTTGTATAGTGTTCTCATCATCGACCCATTCATTGTCTCCTATTTCTGTGATTGCTCTTGCTGGAGGATACAAATTGAATTTCTTTGTCGAATTACCATTATAAATGTACATGTCTCCAGATCTACAACTAATAAAAGCATCAGCTGTGGCCAGCCAAGGTCTTCCTAAGATAATTGGATGTCCTCCTAGATTGCTTTTGGGAGTCAAAATCATAAAGTCTATTGGATATTCCCAAGAATCTAAGGAGACTGAAATATCTTCTAATACACCATCTGGTTTAATAACCGATCGATCTGCAAGTTGCAATAAAGTAGGTGTAAAAAGAAGGTGAGGAAGTTTTAACTGTTCCATAGTCTGTCTACTCATAATGTTGATAGCAGCCCCTAAGTCAATCAATGTGTTTGGAATTTCTATCCCATTTATATGTGTCTTTACAATTGGACTTCCTGGATCTACATACTTCTGCATGGTAATTTTTCCCATCATAATATCTGCAATTTTTCCTACCAGGTGGATTCTTCTTGTGTCTTTTAGTTTCATTCCTGGTCTTTTGAAACTCAACTCCTTTATTGTTTTTGCTAGAATAGGAATCTCTCGAATGGCTTGTAGCAAGGGAATCTTGATACAAACATTCTTCAATTCATCTAGAAAATCATAGTTAGACAACAAGATTTGTTTTTCCACCCCCTTGTCAATTTGTAGTCTTTCAGGAAAAGGAGGTGTAGATGAAGATGCAGGTTGTCAACTATAGGAGTTGTCGGTGTTAACTTTTCTTTTTCTTTTTGAATGTTTGAATTTTGAAGAGATGCTTCCTCAAAACCCTCATTGACTTTAAGAGAATCCTCCTCAGAGGTATCTTGTTCTTGAATATATATAGAAGGTTTTTCTAAAACTCTACCAAATCTGAGTTGTACATCATTGAGAGGAACAATCATATAGGTAGGAAATTGTTGTCCTTCTACCATGTAAGTATTTTGAGGATTTTTATTGTTAGGATTTGGCAATGGCTGAGCTGGAAGTTGATTTTTCTTTTGTTGGTATGGAAGCATGAGTTGAGGATTTGGATTTTGTTGAGAAGGTTGTTGTTGTGGAAATGGCAATGAAAGTTGTGGATTTGGGTTTGGAAGTTGTGGAGCTTGTTGATTTTGAAAAGATGGAGGATATTGATAAAATTGAGCAAATCTCCCATAAAGATTTTGCATCCCTTGTACCCATGGCTGATATGGATTCTGATGTTGGGGCCAAGGTTGTTGCCAAGGATTCCAATTTGGTGGGGTTTGAAAATTCATAGGGTTGTTAAACCCTTGAGTTTGTTGTCCCTGCCAAGGTCTTCTTGCAACAAAACAGAGAGATTCTATTGAATTTGGGTCTTCTTGAAAAACAGCTTTGAGTCCAGGAATTGAAGGACAATCCTTGATCTCATGATTCTCTAAGAAAATCATACATGTTTCTACAACTTTTGCATCCAAGGGACATTCCCTTAAAGCATGTTTCTTCCTACATTTCGGACAAAAGATGGCTAAAGCATATGTTTCTGCTTTCTGCTTGTTTTGGATTTTAAGGGTGTCTAGTTGTTCACTAAGGCTCCCTAAGATATCATTTTTGAATTCATCAAGCATGTTACCAATCTCTGCCCTACTTACTGATCCAGTTGCAGATTTGTTAGCCCTAATAAGAGAAGGATCCCTAGGCCCTTTTTCTGTTTTAGATTTTCCTCTTGAGAGATGGACACATAGTTCTGTTATGTCACGAAGTGGAAGTTGAGAAATGTCTCCTTTCCCCATCATGTTTAAAATATCTATCCATTAATCTCTAATGGCTTTTAATATGAGGGCTTTCAAGGTTTCATCATCTAAGTTGCTCATCTTTGCTCTTTTCAAGTTGTATTGAAATCTTTCAAGTAAGTCTTCCAAATTTTCATCTTCTTTTTGCATCATTTTGAATACCTCATCCTTGTGATTGGTGGGCATACAATAGTCCAAGTATCTATCCAAATTTTTTTGTTTCATATCATTCCAAGTCCTAATATATTGAGTGGCTAATCCCATGAACCATTTCAAAGCAGCTCCCTTCAATGTTGAAGGAAACAGTTTGAGTTTTTGAGAGTCTTCCATATAGTCATAAGTTCGACACACGACTTCAAACTCAAACAGAAATGTTTCAGGATCCTCACTTCGCAATCCATAAAAGTTAGGGAGGACAGATGGTGAGATATTTTTCATTGTTGTATGAGTTTCCTCATCAACTATAGGGAATCCAAACAAGTTATCTCCTTCCCTATTTCTTCCATTATTATCTTCACCATTGTTGTCTCCATTGTTTCCTCCTCCTCTACCTCTACCTCTAAATCCATCTATTATTTCCTCTGCCATGATAGTTTCTTTAGAGTCCTTAAAGTCCTCTGATTCTTCTATCGAGGGAGGATGAGAGAGAGTCTCTTCCTTTTCTAAATGAGATTTAGTAGGTGGTATAGGAGAATCCTCTAATTCAGCTGCTCCTTGAATTCCAAAAATCTTAAGGCTAGGGTTAGATGGTGGTGATTCTTGTCTATGCCTTGAAGAAGATGGAGTTGTAAAAATCGAACTCTCGGCTTTAGCTATAAACCTTCCCCTAGAATATCTTGCTCTATGCATGTCATTTTTTATTTTTATTTTTTATTTTTTAAAAGTTGGGCTAATAATTATCTTTCTGATCTTCCAGGTCACACTAGGTGCAAGAAGAGAGCATACTTAAGAAATTACTAAACCAATAACTCTCTTTTCTGATCCTCCAGATCACACTAGGTGCAAGAGGAGAGCATACTTCAAGAAGTTATCAAGTTTTCCCTTCTTTTATTATTTTGTGTTTTTTTTTTTCTTTTAAGAAATTGGCTACCTAGTTACACTTCCCTGGCAACGGCGCAAAAATGTTTGGTCAATTTAGTGTGTCCTAAATTGCTACATTAATTTATCAATCCGGGATTCGTAAGCTGATGAAGTGCAGCGCACTATATGTGCAAGATAACCTATTTCTTAATTTTTTTTGTCGTTTTTGGTTTTTTAATGTGAGATGGAAATTCTAAAATAAAAACAAGTATGGTTATGATTGTTCAAGGAAATGATATCCTCTATAATGATTTACCAACTTGAAACTTAAAAAGGAATTTGAAACATACAATGACAAAACTTGAAAGGAAATGAAAATGTGCTGCTGAAATGAAAATGTGCTACTAGTCTAATAAATCAAACAGTGAACTATTGAGCATGAAAACCAAACTATCCTTGCTGCTGTCTAAACACAAAAGAAACTATACTGAAAGAAATCCAAAATTTGCAACAAAGTAAATCTAAATCAAATTACATCAACTTATCTTCTGATCCCTCATCATTAGTCCAGCTATGATTTTCGGAGGTAACCATAAACAACTTGAGTAACCTGATATCTAACTTGCAGAAAGTAAACTAATATCAAACTACACATTTATAATTCAATCCCTCACCATCAGTCCAGCTGTGGCTTTCGGAGGTAACTGAAGATGTCATGAGCAATTTAATATTTCTAACTTGCAGAAAGTAAACTAATATCAAACTACACATTCATAATTCAATCCCTCACCATCATTCCAGCTGTGGCTTTTGGAGGTAACTGAAGATGTCATGAGAAATTTAATATATCTAACTTGCATAAAGTAAACTAATATCAAACTATACATTCATAATTCAATCCCTCACCATCAGTCCAGCTGTGGCTTTCGGAGGTAACTGAAAATGACATGAACAATTTGATATATCTAAATCTAACTACTGAAACAAATGTGCAAGACTGAAATAAACAAAGCAATACTGAAATTAAACAGAAACTAAGAAAAGCAAATTAGCAGCAGAACAATATTAATTCCATGTCATTAGTCAAAAAGTTATGCAAATTCCCGGGCTGCCTATTTATAACCTGAAACAAGAACACTGATCAGTTAACAATAACATAAAACATGAGAGACAGAAGTAAAATGTAAAGCATGAAAGATTATAAACAGAAATGAAGCATATATACCATGAAAGATGCAATGTATAAACACATGAATGAATTATGGCACAGTGAGCTTAAAGAAATAAAACAAGAACTATACAATAATGCACAAAACCTCAGCATGTGCAGGGGCCCTCTACACCAGCCTTGGCAACAACTTCAAGTACGAATTACGTTTGGAAACAGAGTCTTCTTATATATTAAAATGAAATCATAACAGAAAGGTGATATTATGGCACAGTGGCAACATAATTACATTACAGAGCAGACTAATAAAAACTAATACAAACTAATCTAATATGCGTATGCAAACGCGTTATTTATAACAAAGGTAATATAACTAATTCCCTGAAGTTTATGCTGATGGAGAACACGTAAACCATTACGTCCAAAGATCTAGGATCATGGCCACGTTGGAGAGTAAATCTAGGCAGAGTGGATATTTGAATTCGGCTTATGGAGCCATGTAAAGGTGTTGATTTGTCTTCCGCAATTCAAAAACGGCCATATAAATCTCCACGTGACGAGAAATAGAGTCCTGTCACCGTGGGACTCTATGGTTGACTTCCACTTGGCCACCTTTGACCGTAGCCTTCTTAGATGAATTTTCTCGAGCCAATGGGACACGATCCATGTCCACATCATTTCTGACTTGCCCATGTGGCTCGTTTTACCTGAGGACACCTGTAACATAGAGTTTCACAAAATGGCTGCGGAAATTTGCAGCAGCTGCGGAAAGTGGCAAGATTCCACAGCTAAATGAGCAAAATCTAAATCAAACAGCAGACACAAAAATATAGTTAAAAACCATGTTAGATGCTCTTTTGCAATTAATATACAATGATATTGACAACTTGGAAGGTTCAGATGGATGAAAAAGGTCTAGAAAGATGTATGGAAAAGATGCAGATTTGAGACTCAACACTTGCCTTTGTCCTCTCTTCTGGAATCCCATTTGAGCACTTTGTCTCCAATATTCAAGTCATTTTATTTTTTCCTTTTTTCGAAGATCTTCTTGATATTCTCCTGCACCATCTGGGCTCAGTTGTACACTCCTTCTCTAGACTGTTGAAGCTGGATGGTCTGGCTTACTCTTCTTTGTATATCATTTTCTTCAGCCTACACCTCTTGAATGAGCTTCATGACTGGCACCCCTAAGGTTGTTGGGAAGATTGCATCCATTCCATAGACTAACTGGTAGGGTGACATGTCAATTGATTTCTTAATGGTCTATCTGTCAACCCGTAGTGCATGTACCAATTTATTATGCCATGATATCTTATTTTCTTCCAGCAACTTCTTAATGATGTTAACCAAACTCTTATTTGAGGATTCAACTAGTCCATTACCTTGAGGGTAATAAGTTGTGGAATGCCCCAAAGTGATGTGATATTTGTGGCAAAAATCCACCATTTTCTTGGATTTAAAGGCAGCAGCGTTATCTATAATGATTTTCCTAGGACAACTAAATCCAGGCAAGATGTTGGTTTCAAGGAATTTGATAATCACTGAGTCAATAGTAGTTCTAGAAGGAATGGCCTCTATCCATTCGATAAAATAGTCGATATCAGTAAGTATCCCTCTATGTTGGGTAGAGGAGGAGGGGTGGATTTCTCCAATGAAGTCCAGACCCCATTGTTGGAAAGGAGCTTCAATAGAGATTGGTTGTAAGGGAAAAGGTAGTAGCTTTCTTTTTCCCAAAAAAAATTGGCACTTATGATAGGTAACTACCATTTTGTGGATGTTTAGAAAAAGAGTAGGCTAATAGAAACTAGCTCTAAGGATCTTGTTAACAGTGGTTTTCCAGTAGAGATGGCCTCCACAATCCCCTTCATGGAACTCTTGCATAACCCTATCTGCCTGTTCCTTAAGTAAACATTTAAGCAATATGCCACCAGATTTTTTCCAATAAAAATCATTATCTAGGATGCAAAAATTTATAGGTTTCAATTTCAAGAATCGAGCTTTAGTTTTGGACAAACCAGGAGGAGCATTTAAATTAAAGGGCACATATGATATCTGTGTACCAAGGAGAATTTATGAACACTTCCTTAATAGGTGGAGTCGCTATCTCCTCTTTTTCATCCAATGACTGAAACATATTGATATCTAGTGCCTGAAAATTTGTTTCAGCCATCAGTTTGGCTAATCCTAGTCCCTTGATTATTTTGGTGGGCCTGATATCCAAATCATACTCCAAGATGATAGCAATCCACTTGCCTCTTTTCCCTTCAGGATCCTGTGTTAGGATGTCTTTAACCACTATATTGGGCACAAATGAAATGATGTGTGAATGAATAATGTAGACTCTAAAATCCTTTAGTGCCTTGATCAGGGAAAAAGCCCACTTCTCCATGATATTGTACTTCAAAGGGGCATCTTGTAAATCTTGGCTGAAAAAAAATATTAGTTGTTCTTGTCCTTCTTTGTTTTTTTGCAGCAACTGTATTTTTTGATGCAAAGGAAAAAATGATGAAATTCTTGGTGAAATCAGGGCTGATCAGAACAAGTGCTTGTGTGAGTTCCTACTTTACCAGGTTAAAATATTGCTTTTATTCCCTGGTCCACTTAACTCTTGACTCTCTCTTGAGCATATTAGTGATATTTCTTAGCAATTTTGCAAGGTTAATTTTAAGATAATATTACAGCTCTTTGATGTTCTTGGGATGGTTAATTTTAAGGATGCCCTCAATCCTGTTGGGGTCAATATTGATTCCTTTTTCAAATATGATGTGGCCTAGAAGCTTTCCTTCTTCAAGACCAAATAATGATTTTTTAGGATTCAGAGATAGACCAAACCTTCAGCATTTTTCCAAAACTCCCCTTAGATGGGCCAAATGTTCTTCATCAGTTTTTGAATATACAGTAATATCATACAGGTACATCACACTAAAAAAACTGATTTCTTCTAAAAAAAAATATATCCATTTCTCTTTGAAAAGTGGCCCCAACATTCATTAATCCAAATGGAATCTTTACGTACATGAAGGTTCCCCAGGGAGTAGTAAAAATTGTTTTGTGTTGACCATCTAGATGCACCAACACTTGATTGTACCCTGAAAAACCGTCTAATAGAGAGATCCTTTTGGAGCCCACTACCTTTTGCAATATGTGGTCCATCTTTGGTAAAGGGTAGTTGTCCTCTAGTGATGCTTTGTTCATATTCCTGAAGTCCATACAGAGTCTGATCTCACCCGTCTTATTTCTTGTCGGCACAAGATTGGAAACCTATTCGCAGCATCTGATTGGGACTATTATCTTAGCATCATACATTTTTTTAATCTCTTTCTCGACCAGAGGAATTTGGACAAAGTTTATCCTATGCAGTTTATGTTTGACAGGCTTCTGGTTCTCCTTGACCAGAATTTTGTGCTGGATAATATCAGTATCATAAGACTTTAGGTCTTCATAAATCCATGCAAACACATCAATTAACTCTTTGAACAAATCAATATATTTCTTATTTTTGGATGAAGGCAACATTATTGACAATTTAATCATATTGGGTTCCTGCTCACTACCTAGATTGCACTCCTTGATATTTTCTTCTGTAGAATCCATCTTTCCTTTCCTAGCCACATCATCGAAATCAAATAATTCCTCCAATGAGACCAATCCTCTAGGTAGGGTGTTGTCTCTAAATTGTGGCACCTCAAATTCCTATTTTTCCAGATCTTCATGCATCTCTATCTGATGTAAGTCTTTCTTTGTTGAAAGGTTGATATCAGAATTGTGAGGGGGCTCCTCCTGGCCTATCTATTCTTTTGTGGAACAATCCTCTTCATGGTCTAGGTCCCCATATGAACCCTCGAAATCACCCTTACATTGGAGGAAATCTCTGATTTGTTGGTCATCTCCAAAGACTTGCCAATGTCTCATGTTATCAGGGACTGTTGGTCGGTGCTTAATATGTACTATATATTGTATGTTAGGAGGAGGTAATTGACATTTTTTCACTGAAAATGCTAACCCATTGGCAAGGATATTTTTATTTCTTGGGATTGAGGCAAGGTCATACTTTTCGAATGTTTTTACGAGGCCGAGTGCATCATTCCTGTATGCTCTCAATATGGGATGTTTAGCTGAATATTATCCCTTAGTTTGTTTAATGACTAGCTCAGAATCCCCCTGGACAGAGATTCTTTTGTCTCCTACTCTCTTCTGTAATTTAAAACCTAAAATTAGTGCCTCATATTCTATTATATTATTGGTACACTAAAAGTTTAGTCTGTAAGAATGACCCTCTGCATGGTTGTTCTCAGTGTTACACACCCAAACACCTGCTCCTGAACTAGCTTTACCACAAGCACCATCAAATATCATGTTCCAAATAGGTTCCAGTTCAGACTCGTGTTGCTAAATTTCTATTTGGTCTGACTGTTCTTTTTCATGGTCTTCTTCTTTTTCAATTATTTGTTCATTATCTGCTACTTGTTCATTAATGTTTTCATCATTGTAAAGAATGAATGAATCAAGGTCAGAGCAGAGAGACTAAAGGGGGGAGTTATGAGGCCTTTCTTGACTGCTCACCATGTATTTCATATGAGTTTCCCTATACAACCTCCTTTTTTTACCAAAAATAGGTATAGTAGCATAAGTCATATCCATTTGGAGGGTGTGTTTGTGCGATACTGCGCACCGGTGCGTTTATGTGAGACTGCTCACCGATGCGTTTGTATGACCTATTAGCCCTCTATAATTTGTAAGATTGGAAAGAAAAAGAATCAGAGGACAACATCAAACCACTTTGGAGTCTAGGACCTGGCCTTCCTGGGCTCAGAGATGGCTCTCTCTATATTTTATGATTTATGATTTTAACTTGACGATTATAATTGTTGATTTTAAGCTAGTTATAGAGATCAGGGTTATTTGTTTGATTAATTCTATGGTTGGAAAGATAGAACTTGAGAATCTTAATCTATTAGGCTATGGAGTCATAAAATGGCTGAATTGTAAATCAACTTTTCAAGGGTTTTCACAGGGCAAGCTAACAATGTAAAATGGATCTTACTGGTAGTGTGAATAGTGAGATTCAGTAAAGCCAAAGAGCATTTAAGGATTCTTTAACCATACTACAAATAAAAACCTTAAGATAACAGTTCAGTAAAAATAAAGAGCAGTTTAAGAATTCTTTAGATATACCTCAGAGGAAAAAATTAAGGTAACAAAAATAGACAGATTCTAGATGCTTTCTCAACATACCTTGATCTAAAACTTATGTTTTGAAATAAGATAAATTCATGTAAAACATGGAAAGACAAAAGAAAAAATTAACGTAGAGGAAATAACATCACCAATTAACATAGCTCAAGGATCTTGTGAACGTGCTTTTATTATCAATGTCCAACTCAAAAACTATTACAGTGCTCCAATACAATAATATTTTCAACGCGGGATCTAAACAAATTCCAAATCTTGATAATGAAAATATACGCAGTATTTAACTGCAACTGAGGCGGTTTCCTTAATCTAGGTTGGCAGTCCACATTTACTACAAAGTAAATGGAAGTTTGACAGTTGCGACCATGCAAGGCCCAAGTCAAAATATCTCTGACAAATCTAAGGTAACATTAATTTCTAACTTAACTTCTGATATAACCTTAAAATATCCCTAACTTTAATATTAATTGCGGCAACTTTCAGTAAATCAAAAAGTAGGTCAGAGGTGCCCGTCATGGTTGCAAGGAGGCAACATTCGAGTGGTCGTGACATCTAGCCGGCTATGACATAAATCTTTCATTTAATAGTTTCTCAAAACTTATCCAACTAATCTTCACTCGATATTTCTATATTCACCCTTTTTTATAAAGGTTTCATCCACTTCAGTGAACTTGTCAAGAGTGGGCTTTTGAATGAACAACTGTTTTATTTTATGCTGAATAATCAAATCAAACTACAGTACCTCAAGGAAAGCTCTGCCTCTAACATGACCTTTGATACTTGCAACCTTTGATTGGTCTATTTCAATTGTATATAACTCTTTGCAATAATCTTCTAAATAGGCAAACTTATCATCTAATTCAACTAAACCTGGAATCCTTTATGATTTAAAACATTAAATTTAGCATGAAACCTTTGAACAATAACATTTAAGGTGTCACACTTGGTCTATAACTAGTTGATCCAGTTCCCTTTTTGCAAAAACCTTTTTAATCTCCAAAAAGGTTGCATTCTTGTCAGATGCATCTAGCACTTTGATATTATAGAAGTATGTGTCGAGATGGAAGCTACCCTTTCCCCAATATGCTTATGTAATTCCATCTGATTAATGGGATGGATGTCCTCAGCACTGAACTCACACGATTCTTTTTATAGTCTCCTATTTTTTGAGGAAGTGGGACTAAGGCTTCTAGGAAGTTCATCTGCATCCCCCACTTTTTCATTGTCACGAGAAGAGAGTAACCTACTTTGTGGGCATGGGGCTTTCTTCCAAAACTGATTATATACGTTAGATTTTAGCACTTCATTCCTTAACTTTATTTCTTTGAATATCTTGAAGATGGACTTCTCTTGTTTTTGAATCATCATTGTTGTTGATAATGTAGGTGAGGTCTGTTTCTCCACCTGAATAATCAAATAAAACTACAAGGCCTCAAGGAAAGCTCTACCTCTAACGTGACCTTTGATACTTGCAGCCTTTGATTGGTCTATTGAAATTGTATATAACTCTTTTCAATAATCTTCTAACTCGACCAAATTATCATCTAATTCAAATAAACCTGGAAGTCCTTTACGATTTAAAACATTAAATTTAGTGTGAAACCTTTGAACAATAACATTTAAGGTGTCACACTTGGTCTGTAACTGGTTGATCCAGTTCCCTTTTTGCAAAAACCTTTTTAATCTCCAAAAAGGTTGCAGTCCTGTCTAATGCACATAGCACTTTGAGCTTATAGAAGTATGTGTCGAGATGGAAGCTACCCTTTCCCCAATATGCTTATGTAATTCCATCTGATTAATGGGATGGATGTTCTCAGCACTTAACTCACATGATTATTTTTATAGTCTTCTATTTTTTGAGGAAGTGGGACTAAGGCTTCTAGGAAGTTCATCTGCATCCCCCACTTTTTCATTATCACGAGAAGAGAGTAACCTGCTTTGTGGGCATGGGATTTGCTTCCAAAACTGATTATATACGTTAGCTTTAGCACTTCATTCCTTAACTTTATTTCTTTGAATGTCTTGAAGATGGACTTCTCTTGTTGTTGAATCATCACTATTGTTGATAATGTAGGTCAGGTTGTTTCTCCACTTGAATAATCAAATCAAACTACAGGACCTCAAGGAAAGCTCTGCCTCTAACGTGACCTTTGATACTTGCAGCCTTTGATTGGTATATTGCAATTGTATATAAATCTTTGCAATAATGTTCTAACTCGGCCAACTTATCATCTAATTCAACTAAACCTGGAAGTCTTTTACGATTTAAAACATTAAATTTAGTTTGAAACATTTGAACAATAACATTTAAGGTGTCACACTTGGTCTGTAATTGGTTGATCCAGTTCCCTTTATGCAAAAACATTTTTAATCTCCAAAAAGGTTCCAGTCTTGTCAGATGCATCTAGCACTTTGAGATTATAGAAGTATGTGTCGAGATGGAAGCTACCCTTTCCCCAATATACTTACGTAATTCCATCTGATTAATGGGATGGATGTCCTCAGCACTGAACTCACACGATTTTTTTTATATTCTCTTGTTTTTTGAGGAAGTGGGACTAAGGCTTCTAGGAAGTTCATCTGCATCCCCCACTTTTTCATTGTCACGAGAAGAGAGTAACCTTCTTTGTGGGCATGGGGTTTGCTTCCAAAACTGATTATATACGTTAGCTTTTAGCACTTCATTCCTTAACTTTATTTCTTTGAATGTCTTGAAGACGGACTTCTCTTGTTGTTGAATCATCACTGTTGTTGATAATGTAGGTGATGCATGTTTCTCCACCTGAATAATCAATTCAAAATACAGGGCCTCAAGGAAATATCTACCTCTAACGTGACCTTTGATACTTGCAGCCTTTGATTGGTCTATTGCAATTATATATAACTCTTTGCAATAATCTTCTAACTTGGCCAACTTATCATCTAATTCAACTAAATCTAGAAGTATTTTACAATTTAAAACATTAAATTTAGTGTGAAACATTTGAACAATAACATTTAAGGTGTCACACTTGGTCTGTAACTGGTTGATCCAATTCCCTTTTTGAAAAAACCTTTTTAATCTCCAAAAAGGTTGCAGTCCTGTCTGATGCATATAGCACTTCAAGCTTATAGAAGTATGTGTCGAGATGGAAGCTACCCTTTCCCCAATATGCTTATGTAATTCCATCTGATTAATGGAATGGATGTCCTCAGCACTGAACTCACATGATTTTTTTTATAGTCTCCTGTTTTTTGAGGAAGTGGGATTAAGGCTTCTAGGAAGTTCATCCGCATACCCCACTTTTTCATTGTCATGAGAAGAAAGTAACCTACTTTGTGGGCATGGGGTTTGCTTCCAAAACTGATTATATACGTTAGCTTTTAGCACTTCATTCCTTAACTTTATTTCTTTGAATGTCTTGAAGATGGAATTCTCTTGTTGTTGAATCATCACTATTGTTGATAATTTAGGTGAGGCCTGTTTCTCCACCCGCTGATGATGACTTAGGGGTGTCCATGATTTGAATCACCATCTGCTATTTTGGTTCCCATCCTTGGTCGATCTCCATGTGAGCTCGAGCCCTCTTCCTATATACTATCTTGAAATCTTTATTAGAAGTGTCAGTCACTAAAGGTGACTGATCCTCTCTTAGCCTCTTACTTCCTATCTCCTTCTCTGGTTCTTTCCCTTTGTCCTTCTTTTCTTCTACATTCCTCCTTTCATGGGGTGTAGGAGTTTGAATACCTGAAATGGCATCGCATCTGTGTCGGTATTGCACTTCGCATCCCATTTATTTTTAACTTTACTTATGCGCTGACTTTTTCGAAAGTTGTGATGTGCATATTGCGATCGGGTCCCACCCAGTGTACATCGCACTTCGCCATTCCACCACTCTTTTATGTTGAAACCTCTTTTTCTCCTATGCAAAATTTTAACATAGAAGAAGCCCTGAATGCATATTTGAAAAATCTTTGAATTATGCCTTTGAAACTGTATCACACGTGGTTGTCTATCGCGCCTTGCAACTTATAATGTTTTGACCATAAAATTTAACTTGGATGATCTACGGTGTGCGAGATGGGAGTGGGGACCATGTCACCACACCACGTCATCATTGTGTCGTAGACCATAGAATTTAATGGTTTTTCCTTTGCACTTGTTTTCTAAGATCTGCAATTTGCGATCTACGATTGGGCCCCACTGCCTCGCACATCACACTTTGGCAGTCTTACCATTAAACTTTTTCAACTTGAAGTTTAAAAGTTGCGATGTGAACCTTGCGATCCAAGTCCACCTGGCATCTTTCTTCGCCCATCGATGACTTTATCACTTACCCCCGCAGTAATTTTGTAATTCTTGCGACTTGCGATTTCGACCGCATTGCATCGCAAAATTCTTCGCATTGCAGGCATTTTATGGGTAATTTATGAATTGTGTGAAATGCGATGTACGATGTGCTAAAATTTGAAAAGTACAAAAGGAAGGTAAGGAAAAAGGCCTTATGAAGGTTTATTTGCATATTTTTGGCCATTTGTAAAGGTTTAGGTGGGTCCTACCATATCCCATCGACAAAGTTTTAAGTTTTCGGTAATGATTTGCAAACAAAAGTTGGAAACTTGTGAGTTTTGAGGTTAAAAATGATTTTTGGGGCATGGGAGTGTCATAAATAGATAAAATGAAATGTAAGAAGAGGGAAGATGAGACTAAATGAAGGCAGTGATATTTAGCTCATCATCATACTTAATCAGTGATATTTTCTTTTTTCAACAAAGTTAAACGGCAGATAGACTCATTTGACCCTCCTAACAGCCAGGGTCTCCTTGTCCTTTCTAAAAATAAATGATAGTCATGGAATATTATTTTCAGCATGGAAAATATAAGGAATAGGCATTCACCTTGTGATACTGTAAAAATACAGGAGTCTAACACAACCGATGGGCACCGCACAAATCCTAATACAAATTAGAAAAATCGGTGCATTTGTGTGATACTACGGACCAGTGAATTTCTATAATACTACGAACAGGTGCGTTGATATGACCTATGTGAACTGCACAAATCCAAATAAAAATGACCTGGTGCGTTGTATCACCTATAGTGCGCCCAGTGCAATTTTAGACCTTTACGACCTGTTGCATGCACCTTCGACCGCCCGAGCTGACCGTATGCATCATACACACCGGGATGTTCACTATAAAATGCATTGGTGCATTGACACCTGAATAACGCACCGATGAGAAAAACATCCATAAGAACCTTCGACCGCCCAATTTTTTTATTTATATTTAAATTTCGTTAGAAGCTCCGCCAAAACCTTTTTTTATCGAAAATGAATGTTGGAGAATTTTTTTTTTTGACAATTTTGGCCAATTTTATAACACTAAAACCTCCTTTATAACCTCCACTAGAGGGTTTTTTCCTTGTAGTGGATTTGGAAAAATTTCATTGGCTTGGGAAAAATCTTGCAGCTAATTCATTCCACAAAAATACCTTAAAGTTAATTAGATCCATTTGAAGCAATCATAACATGGAATTTCGTTGGATTTTATTTATTTTAATTTAGCAATTGCGTGAGATTTTGCTTTCTTGATTCTTATCTTTCCGTTGGTAAGTAATAAACTATTAAACACACATGAAATGGACAGAAAATGGATGAGAAAGATAATTATGTGTTCACATATTATTCACATGATGTAAATTTATAATACATTATTGTGACCCTTGGATTCATCTTCCAAGGTATCTTTGACTTCTTATGTCCATTTTCCTTCTACACCAACCATTAGAGGATTAGGTGTCCAAAATTCCCCCCCCTTAATCCAATGGGGTATGTGTGAGTGCAAGAAGAGAGCTATAATACAAAATCTACAAAGTATGCATGGTAGCACTAGGGTGAATGAGATCTCTGAAATGTTGGCATAAAGACATGGTTTAAGGATGACCACCAACACTGGAATGCTTAGTACAGTTCCCGCAACTCTTCCAAATCTAGCAAGAAGATGAGGTCTTCTGCTAGAGGAAGCGCTCCTCATATTTTTAAGAGAGAGACCTTCAAATTGGAAGAAGGGAGGTATACAACCTGCGATGGTTTAAGGATGACCACCAACTCTAGAATTCTTGATGCATTTTTTGGAACTCTACCAAATCTTGCAAGAAGTTGAAGTCTTCTACTAGAGGAAGTGTCCTGAATTATTTGAAGAGGAAGAAACTCAACCTCACATATATGGTTTAAGTTTGACCACCAACCAAAGGCATGCTCATGGGAATTTGTGTCTCTGGCTACAACTTTGAATCTGGAATGACAGGTTGTGGCTTAAGCTCGCTTGAAATTTTGTGTCTCTGGCTATAACTCTGAATCTGGAATGATAGGTTGTGGCTCAGGCTCGCTTCAACTTTTGTGTCTCTGGCTACAACTCTGAATATGGAATGATAGGTTGTGGCTCAGGATCTCTTGATGTGGATTTGAAGCTTGTAGATGACCATCATTTCCCCCCTGTTAGACATAAGGTGAGATGATGGCGAAAACTCAACTCCAAGATTGTTCAATAGTCTAGAACAAGTTATGAAATATGACTCAAAAATGTTCCTCATTATTGATGCCCATTTTTAAGAAGCAGTCCATCCAAGATGAATCTTTGTTCTTGCATGAGGTTTTTTTATAAAGCATCTATGTGAAGAATGAGTGTGCCAACCACAGTGCTTTCACAGGTGAAGATCCAAACAATGGTCTTTCATATGGCCAACTTGTTCACAATGTTGGAATTTTACACTCTGTTGTTGTTTTTGTTATGGAAGAGGAGTAGAATCTAGAACAATTTTCGGTGAGCTATCATGAAGAAATCCGACACTCTAAAAAATTTTGGGCTTAGAGTAGTCCAGAATATGAAAGGACACCTCCTTGTCATATCCATGACCTATTATGTGCTTTTTATGGACAAGCTCTTCCCAAGGTTTGATGATGGGCTTGGGTAGTGTGGGCTGTATTTTTGCTTATGCATTCAAATTTTCTCTTGTACTAGGCTTAGTGATCTGAACAGTTTCTTCTTGCTGATGAGAGTTTGTCTCAATGTTCTGAACAAAAACAGGTTCAGAAAGATAAATCTTTTGTTGAAGCTCATCTCATTGTAGCTATGACTCAAGCTGCAAAAATTCAATCTTCTCTTGTGCATTTTGTAAACAGGCTAGAATATCGAAGACATTGTCCTTACTGATTTGGACTGTGTTGTTAGTAGTGGACATGAATAGATTTCTCAATAACTCTAATAATCCATGAATTTTTGACCTTTTTCAAACAACTCTAGTCAAGAAATTATCACAAATGTACTTGCAATATTCTTGCAAATTAAATGTGCCCAAATATAAGAGGGAAATCTACTCAATCAATAACCTTTTACAAGAAATAAATATTATCCTTGAAAATGTGATTCTCCTTGTGTCTCGCCGTCAAATGAGTTCCTCTACTCTATGTCAACAAACAACACGTTCATTAAAGTATCCACATGGAAATCATGTCCAAACTTGTACCTCTTCAAGTGAAGTTATGGGTTGAAAGTGGGCCAGACACCATAACAAATATAGCTCTGTTGTATTAACTTAATGTTTTATTTTCTATCTATTGTCAAAAACTCAATTTTGGTGTATATATATATATATATATATATATAGATATATATATATATGTATGTATATGTGTATGTATATGTGTATGTATATGTATATGTGTATGTATATGTATATGTATATGTATATGTATATCTTTACATATACATATACATATAAATATATATACATATACATATACATATATAGATATATACATATACATATACATATACATATACATATATATAGGGAGGAGGGAGTGGGGCAAGGGAAAATGAAGAATACAATAGGCGGGAAAGGGGGGGAGGGAGCGGGCGGGAAGTTGAGCCCATAGGGAGGAAGGAGTTGGGAAGGGAAGAGGGAGAAGACAACAAGTGGGAGTGGGGAGGGATGGGAGGTAGGAGGGAGAGGAGAAGGGAGGGGCTATGGAAGGTGGGGGTAGAGAGCATGGAGGAGTTCAGGGAGTGGGGAGGAGTAGGGAGAGTCGACGAGGAGTGTGGGGGGGTCACCAAGAGAGGAGGCAAAGCAGACGAGGAGGGCGTCAAGAAAGCAGGAGGGAGGAGGGGACAACACACAGGTGGGAGGAGTTTTGTGCAGCCGAAGGGAAATGGAAGACAAAAAGTGACAAACCGAGGGGAGTCGGCGATGGGCCGTGTAGTTGTGTGTAGAGGAGCAGTTGTGTATGTAGCACGTAGCAGTAGCGATAGTGGGAGAGGCCTGGAGCTGTGGGCCTATTCCAGCAAAATAATTTAATACAGCACCAACAAAATAATTCAACAACGCAACACAATTTCTCAGCCACTCAAGTCTAAAACAATTCCTCAATGCTGCAAAATAATTTATGAACACAAAAAAAAAAATGCACAGGATTTTTGCAAGTTTACACAGGCCACAAAAAACAAGTGGCTCACATAAGGGCTCACACAAGATTAAGCTTGTTATGAACGTACTATCTCTCATACCATGTTAAACACACATGAAATGAACAGAAAATGGATGAGAAAGATAATTGTGGGTTCACATATTATTCACATGATGTACATTTATAATACATTATTGTGACCCTTGGATTCATCTTCTAAGGTCTCTTGGACTTCTTATGTCCATTTTACTTCTACATCAACCTTTAGAGGATTAGGTTTCCAACATAAACAAACTATAAGCCAATAGGGGGAGAGAGAGGGTAATTGGACCCAATTTAGCCAGTTGGATCAATTACACAAATGAATAAGAGTATGATTTTGGACTCTAACCAAGTAGCCTTCCCTGATGTTAATGAGGTCATTTTTTACCATCAATAGACTCATGCACTTCTTTCTAGGCCTTCAGGTGTGACAAAGGCTCGGTGATATTTTCCTTTCACAAGGAAAATATGTCATGAAGCTATTGGAGAGATTTGGAATGACAGAATGCAAGTCCTTCCCACATCAATGGAAATTAATTTCAAGAAGCTATATGGAGAAGTTGCACGACCTGACTTGGTGAATCCATCCAAGTATATACAGTTGATTGGGGTTATGATGTTCCTGGTGAACACCTGTATGAACATATGCTATGGAGAGAACACGTTGATTCAATTCATGATTGAGCTTATCCATGCACATGGGTTTCTGTGAAAAAACATTTTGAGATATTTCCATGAGATGATCACGCTTGGTCTGAGATATTTTTCCATACATGTTTGACTTTATGGATATACTAATGTTGACTAGGAAGGAAAGGTTGTTGATAGGAAGAGTACATATGCATCTTGTTTTATACTTTGATTTTCCATGATATATTGGATGAGAAGGAATCATAATTCTGTATTACTGAGTACCGAAGAGGCAGAATAAATTTTCGTTTCTATGGCTAGTTTCGAACCAGTCTAGTTGAGGAAGCTCTTTGGGAATCTATTTTATAGGGTCCTAGACACTACAATTATATATATCGACAATAAGAGTGGGATATAATTGGAAGATAATACCATATTTCATGAAAATTCCAAGAATACAGAGATCTGATATCATTTCATTCAAGACATGGTGTAGAGAGGAGCCATTAGACTCTGTCACATATCAATAGATAAGTAGATATCATATATTCTCAACAAGGCTCTGTTCAAAGGTAATTTCTTGGTATTTAGATAGCAACTTGGATTGACATATGTGACCCCTCCTAATAAGGGGCATCATTGCTCGAGAAAATTGAGTTGAATCTTCCCCCCTATCTGAGCTCCCAACGTGAGGAATTGAGATGGAGGGCTCATGGGGTTGAGGGATATCTTGAAAATAGGATATCACCCCTATCTGTTACCTATAAGGTTAAATATGTTTCTCCACTATCTTGGTTTATGCAAAGTATACCGCAGTTGGCATCATACCCACAAGTTGGGCTTGTTGGGATTACTGCAACATGTCTGGCCAATAGGTTGAGAGAGTGGCCAGAGGTTCATAACCCAAGCTGATTATTATGCAGTTGTTCTACCACATGAATATGGAGGGTCATTCTTGGGAATATCATGGAGAAATAGCATGGATGAGATATTTTATTGATCGAAATAGGGTGGAAGATGTTAGCTCCCCTATGCTATGACTCCTATTGCTCAACATAGAGTTGAAGATGTTTTCTCCCCTATGACATGACATGAGGTGATAGTGTCCCATAATACATACCTCATTTTCCTAATAGGGTGGTATTTAATTCTCCCTGATGATTCTTATTCTTTATAGTTGAGAATGTTTCAGCAGATAGAGTTGAGCAGAGATAGGACACGATATGGTGACATGATACATATGTTTATTACATGATGTATTACATAGATGAGAGGGCTTGTTAATTTAGAAACTTAGTGAAAAATTCTAACCATGATTCCTCTTTTTGAGAGGACTAATTTTGACTATTGAAGTGCTAAATTTGTACAAGGGAAAGTGTATTTTTTGAGAAAATCCCAAATGTGCACAAAAGGACATGTCAACCCTAACAGGAAAGTGGAAACCCTTGGAAGCCTATAAATACAAGTGACCTCAAGCTCTTTTGGACATCACTAAGCATCTTCTTCTTCTCTTCTTCATTGATTTGTTCACACAGGTTTGAGGTTGGATCAAGGAGATTGATTCACACAGGTCTCAGGCTAGATCAAGAATATTGGTTCATACAGGTCTGATATTGTAGGGTTCAAAGATGACACGTGTGTCTATGGTTTTGGTTTCCAACCATAGGCTTGTCACAAGAAATTTTTGGTTATAATCACAGGCTTGAAAGATCAGTTGTGTGGATGAAAGCCTTCAACTGCATGCATAAATCTTCCTCCATGCAGTTGGGATCTAGAGTTACAATCTAACTTTTGACTGCAATTGACCATAGACAGGAGAAGCTGTCTTTGATCATGATTGATGCTGGGGAACATATTTTTTAATTTTGTTGGGTTAATTTTTCCAAATGAATTTTTATTGGCACATTGTACTCTCTACTGGACATTTTTATGACAATCAAATAGAAGAAAATTTTCAAAGGGGTTTCCCTAAAGTGGGATTTTTATATTGTTATTGACAAAACGTATGGTGTCTCCTGTTGATGTGTTGATTGTCTCCTTTTTCATTGCATTTACTATTTTATCTTCAACTATTGTTGATGATTGGAAATATTATTTATTATTGAAATATTACTGAAGAATTGAATTGGGCTAAATTAATTGAATCAACATAGAGTAGTTTAAAATTTAACACCCTTGTCAAAGTGGTTTATACAATGGTTAAATTCAAAGGTTCTCTTTGTGTCCCAACTTACAATTTTTCTTCAGTTTGGAATGCTGACAGATAAAGGTTTGTGCAAAGTCTTACAATGACATTCAGTTGCAAGGTAATTGCAGTAACACTCGTCATTTTATAAGATTTACAATGTAATTCGAGCTTAAGTAATTTTTCAACAATATTAAACCTGTTAGATCTAAGACTTTTGTGATCCATAATGTAGAAAATTTTCTTTCAAATTAACCACATAATTAACCTTTAACCATAATATATATATTTGTGTGTGTGTGTGTGTGTGTGGGTGGTATTTTACCTCTTATTGTTGTAATTATTGGAGTGAGTGCTCAATTCTCATGAAGATGACATTCACTTGTGCTCTGATTTGAATTATAACCTGATCTTCCCCGATTATCCTACACTATTAGTATTCAATATGTGCCTATAATCTATCATCATACTAGCACTCCATTATCATATTCTTGTCATTCAAGGACTTTCGTGAATCTTATCGTGATCTTAGTGTTATTTTACCTCACTTATTATTCTATATTTCCCACTCCTCACACTATATTATTCTCATAAACACCTTATATTCCTCATCCCAAATCCTGTATTAATTATCCTAATTGGTTGCAGAATTTTGCTAAATCGAACTGCTGGAATTTTCCTAATGAAAAAATTGGGGCCTATGAGATAGGATCCCTCACTCGTGTTGGAATTTGAGGACTCCCATGATTTTAATGCTAGTAAGGCAATCCTAAAGTCACCATTTCACCTCCATTTCTCAGGAAATTTTGAGGTTATGACAATGAAGTCGATATGGCCTTTGTTAAAGGGTTTGATGGGAAGATTGGTCAAATTGGAAACTTGATGTTTTCAGTGATAGAAGAATCTATGGCTCAGGTCATATACCTTCGAAAACAAGGGGAAAAGTGGTTAAAGAATAGATAAGTTGAACAGGGTGCATAGAGTATATTTATTAGCACATTTGAGCTTGAACCTCATTGGAAGAAAGGAGTACCTTAACACTTTATTATGGAGAGATGGCATAAATTTCTCTACGTTCTGTAGAATTTTATCACATGTGAGGTATGATATGCAATTAATTTTCTTTACCATATCAAGTTATTGATGAACTTTGAATTGAATGATTTTATAAATTTTCACTATTTCTTGTGTAAAATTCCAAGGTCTATGGCCTAGGGAGTCCAATAGAGCCTCATGAATTTCAATCACAGGTTGTATCATTATGGCCTTATAAATATGTTAATAATTGAGGATTTGAAGAAAATATACATTACATGGGATAAATCTATGTTAATAAACCAATTTCGAAACTCTCATACTATGCCTCAGATAGTGTCAAAGGAGAAGGGAATTAGAGAAACCCGTGTGGAGAATTAATGAGAGTCTGTGAATTCTCATGACCACATACAAGAAAACGTTGTAGTATATGAGGACCAAGTATTGGTTTCTATAGGATCAAATAAAGGAAAAGTATCAACCTTTTGTCCCATCATAGAGGATGACAGTAAGAATGACTAAAAGTAAATTTGTCCCCCCATGTTCTCTTGTAGCTTGTGTTATTATTTCAGACTCCCTTGGAAACAATTTCTCCATGGTTGACCAATCAGTGGCATATACTTCCCATTCAATGAATGAATCAACCCACATACATTAGCCTCCTATTTCATACATGTGAAAATTATTTACTAAAAGGAAAATATTTTCTTGCAATTCCGCTCCCATAGAAAAATCCCTATATTTTAATATTTTTTTCCCAAAACCTATTGTCACTGATAGATACTGTATTAAAAATATTAAACTTGTATATAAAAGGGCCAAGGTGAATTCATCAATATATGAGGCCACTGCCTTTATATATCCACTAGTTAAGTATTTTCAATGTGCATCGGCTTTCCATGAAACTTCACACTATGAATATCAAGCCAACAAGTTAAAGGAGAAAATTAAGAACATTGAGAAGTTAAAGCAAGAAATTAAGGAGTACAAAACTATTAGTAGGCATTTCAAGAATTAGAATGCCACATTAAAGCCCATAAATGAAGAACTCAAGGAGGAGATCGAGAAGCTTTCTGAAGAAAATAGCCAGCACTCTAAAATGGCTACAAGTTGGAATATGAAGAATTGGTATTTGCAACTTCATAATAAAAATTCAAAAATGAAATTGAAAGATGTGCAAAAGATAATCATGGTATAATATCAACATTGGGAATTTATGGGTACAAAACTTCAATTTTGGTCAATTCTTATGTAAAATTGTTCAAAAACATCCAAGGAGATTCAATAATATAATGCACATATTTCCTTCGTTTATGTGACGACACACTAAGCCTTATGGATGGGGGAGATGTTGGGATCATAAATTGAAAAGCTTGTCTACCAAAATTCCCTTTTTGACCTCCTTCAAACCCTATTTTTCCTTCCTGTAGTCCTCTTTTGTATGAAAAAATGATAAAACAAGATATTTAGAGGTTTATGACATAAATTTATAATTTATGCCGTAATTCTATAGTTGAATGCATTCTTAAATCTTAATTGGAATTTTAGGGTTTATTGATGAAGGTTTTGTAGGTCTTGCAACCCTTAAAGGGTCTTACAACTGAAGCCTAAGTTGGAATTTTGTACACAACCTACAATAAAGAAGTGGCATGTGGTTCCCCTAGAACAAAACATTAGTATACACAGGAAATTATCAAAGAAGATCATTAGACAATGTTGCACACCGAGTTGGTCTACTAGTCTAGCAAATAATTCAATATCAAAATTGAAAAATTAAGGATCTCTTGTTTGATTTTTTAAATGAATCAAAACAATTCATTTTTTTAAGATAGTCTCAGTACTACTCTAATGCAATATTTGGAGACGATTTTTATCTCTAACTTTATTCTTAGAATATGATTCTAGCATGGCTTGATTTAGCTCTATTATGAACTATGTCTTCTATAAAAACCTGAATTCTTCCCTGAGAGAGGGGAGTAGAGAGATCATTAGGTTTTATTTCTATTCTAATTTTATATCATTGGTCACTAGTGTGACCACTGGGTCAAACCTCTATGTATTGATTCTATGTAAAATTGTGCAGTTTTTAAGATCAATTGTTGATGCTTAGGTTTCTTCCTTTACTGTGATAAATTGCATTGTGATTTAGCATTTCCCAGAGAGGCAACCCTACTGGTTGGCTTTTTCCCATTAACCCAATGTGTTTCCCCTTCATTCTTGTGATTTAATGTTAAGTTTGTGTGTTTTTGGTTTGAATCTGGTGAATAACACTTTGTTTCAGTAGATATTTCATATAAAAGGCAGATGATGAAGTTGATTATTTAATGTGTGCATTATTTGTACATTGGAAGTTTCATTTAAATTTGAAATCATAGAATTATGTTTGTTTTTATACCCACAATTTGAATTTAAATTATATTTAAGATCTTGCTTCATGTCTAACCTTGAAGCTCGTATATAAATATTTATCTCTATTATACAATGATCTAATATATGGTTTGGTGGTTTAAGAGTGAAAAATATATTTGAATGATTTTAGATCACAACTTAATATCCTTTTTCATAATTTATTTTGATTAATGCATGTTTTTTTTATCTTATGCCTACAAGAACATTGCATATAAATCTATAATGTTTATCCTTATTCATGCCTTTCACATATTAACAAAGAGGAATTTTTGTTATTAAAGGATCGTATTTACCTTGTGTACATTTAATTGATAGGGACTATATGAATTGACATGTGTTGAGTTTGGCTAGGTTTAATATTTCAACTTGAAGTAATATTAATGTTATATTCTTTCTTTGTAGAAATCAATCTATCTATGATGCTTTATGATTGATAACCTATGGATCAAATCAATTTTTTTAATGGTTTGAAACTATTATTATGGACTTCATACTTGAATTTGTATACTTTTTATTTTGATCACTAAATGAGTCCATAATAGTTGTGTAACCCCAAGGAGATTCTTGATTGAATCATCCTTTCCTTTCAACTGTGAGATAACAACACTACCTAGCTTATAATATTTTTATTTTGATGCTTTATTTACTTTTCCTAAGTCTTGATTTGGAACCCACAACGAGTTCTTAAATCCTGGGACCTCCCAAAGACTTGAGGGGATGCCATGTCAATTTTCTACGAGGGTGTAGCAGTAAGAACGCAATGGTATCTTAGATATTTTTTTTAATAAATTTTTATGAACCTACCACAACATGAATTCTAATTGTATGAGGTCTTGAGGATATACCTTTCTATGGAAACTTAGGGTAATGAAAGTTTTTTATGTGTTTCCTAGTTAGTTCTTTAGTGTAGAAGATTAATGCTGACTCAATCTATGCACAAACAATATATTGTATCAATGTATAGATTGTGAATTGAAAAGTAAATGTTGAGTAATTTTTATTGTTAGTTATTCAACCCGAAATTTTGGTGTAGTTTCTAGGGAGACACTTGATGGATAGAGCCTTGGTCATCTATTTTTATTATTGGATTCCATAACATTTAAGACTTAGAGGAGGAGGGGAGGTAAGATGAGAGGTAATAACCTGCTCAACCACCTTAGGTGAGCCCTACAATCCCTTGTCATGTTGGTAATCAGAATGTGGTTTTATTTCTTTTTCTGCAAGTGGGGTTTTTCATTTGTAGCTTATTGGGTGAAGAGTTACAACTCAATTTATGCCAAAAATTCACAACTTAGTGTGATTTTCCTTTTTAGCAAGAATTTTTTTTTTGAAACCTACTAGTTCAATATCACCAGAAGCTTGCAACATGGCTTGATCCTATTTATGCAAGTGTGTTTTATTTTTTTTTAAGGTTGGTTCATGTAAAGGATAATCCAACTCATGTTAGTAGGGTCTTGACATTATGAGAGCATCCAAGTACATGAAATCTCTCTCTCTCTCTCTCTCTCTCTCTCTCTCTCTCTCTCTCTCTCTCTCTCTTCCGCATATTTCATTTATTTTAGAATGTTCTCATTTTTAGGGTGCTATGAGCACCCCCCATATGCTAATCCATGTGTTGAAATGATTTAATGGCTAGAAAAATAAGGATGCTAAAAAAATTGATAAGTAATGCTACTCCAAGGGATCTATCAAATCCTGAGCTAAGACATTTTTTCATCCCAACAATAGCAGATCCTAATAGCCATTAGGAAAATAACCACCTCTCAAGAAGAAATAGAAAGGAAATATATTCATGAGAAACATTTAGAAGTATATCCATATCAAGAAGAAGTCTTAGGAACATTCCTTGATCATCCTTTCCAATCTCTCAAAGGAACTGAAGAGTCATAGGAAAAAATCAATGGATTGCATATATTGGAAATCAGGATCAAGGAGTTTCTCTCTTTCCTCTCATCATATTCTTCATTCCTTCAAGTGATTAATAATAAATCCATGGAAGACATGCATGACATGAAAAATGAGTACATGCTAACATTTTTTTATGAATCAAATAACCAGGAATATGTGGATCACATTGAAGATTAGTTCCAAACAATCATCGACATAAAAAATTCCTCCATCATTTAACATCTCTTGGCACCATATCAATTAAAGTGTCTAGTCTCTCATACTCCAATGTACCTTAAAGTCTATTTCTCAAGTATGACTATGAGCACTTCCAATATTTTTTTGCACATGGATTCATTGGAAGTATGCCTACACTTGAGAAGATGCTCTATTTTCAAGTAGTGTAGGAGAATAAATAATTAAATAGTAAAGATAAAAATAATTCTAACTATGAAAATCTGGAAAATGACACAATTAGACAAGGAATTTTCTTGAAAGCCAAGCTACTTGCAATAAATGTTCTCAATAATATTTAAATTATGCTCTAAAAATTCTTTGAACTCCTGTATATTCTCGTGTTAGCTAATGTGAGATGAACTAGGCCCCTCCTTATAATAAGTCTTTTCTTATCAACATCAACACATTGTATAGGTTCAAGGCTAGATACCTCTTTTAGTACCTTGAGGCATGCATTCCTCAATGGCAGGTTCTCTCGTTGATGATAGTGTGATTGCATTAATATCCCCTTATTGTTAGATCTTGCAGGTAACTCAACCTCAGAATATTTACTCGTCTCTATAAATATTTACTTATTTTTCTTGACACCCATTTCCATCACCAGTGACTCATCTTACATTGGTTAACAACTTGCATTAATACATGGTAATCGAATGCTATTTTTTCATGTTCAAACCTAGTACACTTATTCACATGACAACGAATTGAACCATGGGATTGGGATTTAGTGAATTTTTTTTTAAAAATTCAGTATTAGTTGCAACCATTTAGTTTACCAATAATGGGGGAATATTTCCATCCCTCATTAGATATCAACACCACACAGTTAGCGTCAAAGTTCAACAGTCAACTCTACAAAAGTATCCTTCATTAAGCATCAACATTAAATAGTCATCACATATTACCATCACCCTATTATGGATTAGTTTACAGGCACAAAAGTTTCACACTCGGTTTTATCTTCAGCAGTGGTAACCTCATCATCAACAAAAAAAATTGTGATAATAAGAAAATAATTTTTACATATGAAGGAAAAATTTATTGTCTTTTAGCATCTCTATTTCAGTTTCATTATTTGGCCTTTGTATTTTTAATGACCCAGTTTTGAGTTTTATCTAACATGTATCTCCCATAAATACTCATGGACAACAATGGCATATTTGATAATGTCTTTTTTCTCTAGGTTTAACTACATTGGTTACAAGATCCTTATAGAGGTTACAATATTTCCAGTAGATCTGGAATGATCATACATCATGAGATATGCCTCTTTCCTTATTTCATCATATTTTTCAAAATATTTATAGATAAATCATCTCGGGTATCCCTTTTCGAAGTGATTCCTACAATGGTTAAATTCAAAGGTGCTATTTGTGTCCCGGATTAAAAATTTTATTCAGTTTGGTATTGCGATAGACGAATTCCAAAACATCATTTTCATAAATATGATCTGCAACTTTATCTCCCAAGTGGAAAAGTTAGATGAGTCACCCAACTTCTCATTTTCTTCAAAGTGTGAGGAAGACATCTTGAATTGAGTAGATAATCTCCTTCAACTTTCCAAAAATGATTGCTTCAATTCTTGTCTCCTTTTGAGCTTGTCCTTCACCTTAACTCTGATACCATGTTAAATTTTAGATTTCTCTATGTTGATTCAATTAATTTAGCCCAATTCAATTCTTCAATTAGAAATATTTCAATAAATATTAATATTTCCAATCATCAACAATGATTGAAGATAGAATAGTAAATGAAATGACAAAGGAGACAACCATTACATCAAAATTAAACACCATATTTTTTGTTAATGACTAGTGAAAAAACACACTCTATGGAAAACCTTTTAAATTTTTATTCTATTAGATTTTCATAAAATTTTAAGCAGCGAGTACAATGAGCCAATAAAAATTCATTCAACAAAATTAACCCAATAACATTCATAAATATGTTCCCAGCATCAATCTTGATCAAAGACAACTTCTCTTGTTTGTGGTCAACTATGGTCAAATGTCATAATGTAGCCCTAGATCCCAACCAAATGGAGGGAGAGTTATGTGTGCGGTTGAAAGCTTCCAACCGCATGGAAGATCCTGCAAGCCTGTAGTTATTGCCAAAAAATTATTGCGACAAGTCTATGGTTGGAAACCAAAAGCATGGACAGACATGCAAGCTTTGAACCCTGCAATATCATACTTGTACAAACTAATCTCCTTGATCCAACCTCAGACCTATGTGAACCAATAAATGAATAATATAAGAAGAATATTTTTGGTGATGTCCAAATGAGCTTGGGATCACTTATATTTATAGGCTTCCAATGGTGTCCAATTTTCTGTTAGGGCCAACTTGTCCTCTTGTGCACATGTGGGATTTTCTTTAGAAATGTACTTTCCCTTGTCCAAATTGAGTGCTTCAATAGTTAAAAATTTTCCTCTCAAAAAGAGTAATATAGTCCCATGGTTGGAATTTTTCACTAAGATTCCAAATTAACAAAGGGATACACAATCTGATTTCACCAAAAAATCTTTTGAAAAATATGAAGAAACAAGGAAGCAAGCATATCTCACGATGTCTAATCTTTCCAAATCTGCATATTTTGACTAATTCAACATGTACATATGGCACTATAACATCTATAAAGATCCTTTAACTAATTCAAATAATATTGGAGATCAAGGAAACTATCAAAGATATCATTGTTTTCCTTGAGAAATTCTGCGAGATTCATGTTGGATAAACTTTAAAACTATGTAGTTCAAAATCTAAATTCTAAACCATATAACTAAAAATATAAAGGCTAAATAATCAAAATTGAATAGAGATGCTAAAAGACAAGAAATTTGGCCTTCATATGTAAAATTTATTCTTCTTTTTGTCATAATATTCTTCTTTGTGTTGAGGTTATTGATGTTGATGATAAAATGATGTCTAAAAGTGGTGTTCACACAAAATGATCCAAAACAGGGTAATTTTGATGTGTGATGACTCATAATGTTGATTATTAATGAAGGATTCTTGTGTAGAATTGAGTGCTAAAATTTGAAGTTAATTGTGTGGTGTTGATAGTTAATGAAGAAAATATTGAATGTGTTAATATTCATATTTAAGAAATATGCTTTAGGGTATATTGGAGTATGAGAGACCAGCTACTTTAACTGATATGGTTCCAAGAGCTATTGAATGATGGAGGAATGTTTTTTGTCATTGATTTTTTTGAACCAAGCTTCAATGTGATCCACATATTCTTGGCTCTTTGATTTATTAAAAACTAGCGTCATTTACTCCTTTGTAATGTCATGCAAGTCTTCCATTGGTTGATGATTTCTCTCTTGAAGGCTTGGAGGATATGATGAGAGGCAAGAGAGAAAATCCTTGATATTAGGTTAAAATATATTATCTCCATTGTTTGTTTCCTAAGACTCTTCATTTTCTTCAAAATATTGGTAAGGATGATCAAGGAAGGCTCTTGGGTCTTCTTCTTGATATGCCTTTGCTTCTTAATGTTGCTCATGAATATCTTAAATTTCTCTTTCTCCTTGAGATGTAGTTATGCTCCTGATGGCTATTAAGGTTTTTTCTTCTTGAGATGTAGATATGCCTTGGCTTAGGATTAGATACATATCTTGGAGTAGCTTCTCCTATCAAGTTTTTTTAATATCCTTCTTCTACTAGCTAGTAATTCATGTCAGCACATGGATTAGTGTATGGAGGATTCTTACAACAACCTAAAAATGAAAACCTTCTAAAATAAAATAAATATGTGAAAAAAAAAAACTCAAGGAGAGATTTGTCACTACTTGGATGCTCTCATTACAAGAAAAAGGACATTGGTGAGGGTCATGCTTGTGACGGACCTTTAAGGTCCGTCACCAATGTCACATATGTTGACGGTCCTTAAAAAAGTGTCATTGTAAGAGTGTATAGTGATGGTACTTTAAGGTCCGTCACCAAAGCCATTTTCAATGACACTTTTGGTGAGGGTCGTTAAAGGCCCATCACTAATTCTCTCTTTGGTGACACTTCTAGCGACAAACTTTTAATGACCCTCACCGATGCTCTTTTTGTTACTTTTGCTGATGGTCAAAAATGTTTGCCATCATTGATCATTCAAATGAGTTTTTTATGACATTGTGCGCTTGTTAATATATTTTTGTCAAAAGATAATGATTTAATATCATTATTGTGGAGTCTTTTTTATAATATTTCCAAGGCCATAGTGGTTAGAGTTAGTCAATTTTTTAAGAAGTAATTAGTGTATATCATTTCCCTCAAGTAATGACTAGTCGAATAAAGTTTTCCTATGAGTCAACACATGATTCATATCTATTAATTTCATTATCTAGAAAATTCCCTTTAGATAAATTCCCAATAGTGTGTGTAGGAAATATATTGTTTAATACATAACCAATCGCTGTCAATTTTATTAATGAGAAAGACCTAAAAATCTTCAACAATCTGGGCACACCTTAAATTAAAGCTTTGGCACACAATAACATTTCTTAGCACTTCGCATGTCTTGGAACATCTTTGTACCTAGAACATCTTGTCATGAAAATGATGCCCAAGCACATGGTGTCATGCGTATCATCTGTTGGCATGCATGTAGTCCCTAGCATGTCCTGGAACACCTTGGTTGAATGCATTAGCATACATTATCACTTGGCACACAATGCCACTTGGCATGCAATGTATTGGGACCTATTATTAGTGTGGATAGCATGCCCCTTTTGAAAATTCCCGACTTATTAACCCTCTTATTGGTTCTTCCTTTTGTTTCCTTGAAACTTCTTGACACATATTGACATACCCTAGAACCCTTCACATCCTTAGCACCTGGCATGTATTGGCATATCTTGGCACTATTTTGCACATATAATTAGCACACCTTTGAACTCCTACGCACAATTTGAGACTTCTGGGCATGCCTTGATATTCCCTAGCATTCCTTACCAATCCTTAACATACCTTGTCACTCCCTCTTTGGCATGACAACTAGAACTCATTAACACTAGTCCTTGGCACACGTTCCTCATATTCATTAAATTCCATGAATTTTGACCTAGTGCTCCCTTAATGTTTTGTCCTATTACTCCTTAACACTCCTCAACATGCATTAGCACTCTCTAGCATGCCTTAGCACTCTTCAACATGCCCTTCCACTTCATAGCATGCATAACACTCCATGACACATATTGTCACTTGGAACATGTTGGCGTTTAGAAAGTCCTAGCATGTATGGAATACGTTGACATGCCTTGGTATGATTTGGCATGGTTTAATATTAAATTTATTTGATATCAACTATTGGAAATTAGATGAGAAGCAACAAAGGAATACTTGGCACTTAGAATGCACTAAGACTTTTCACTTGGCACCTATTGGCACCTAGTGTTGGTGTGCCTAGCATGCCCCTCTTGGAAAAGGTAAATTGATGACTTATTAACCCTCTTATGTGTTCATTTCCATGTATTTTAACTTGTTTTTCCCTTTTGTTTCCTTGACAATCCCTGGCACGCATTGACACGCCCTTGTACATATTGGCATGCCTTATCACTTGGCACATCTTAGCATGTTTGACATGCCTTCGCACTATCTGACACATCTTAGCATTCCCTAACATGCCTTGGCACTCATGTCCTCACATCTAACCTTTAAATTTTTTCACGACTTGGGAACCCAATCAATTACTTGGCTATTGCATTTCATGTGACAATATTGGCTTGCTTCAATCGAAACAACTTCACCAATTGCACCTACTACAAGTAGATTGTGATTTGTTCACTTAAGAACTGCCTATAACTCATCTTCTACCACTCATGTCCAAGCTCATATTGTCCCACTTAACTAGTTACCAGGACAAGGATCACATGATATAACCATGGCCATAAAAAAACTAATAAAGATAACTTACATAGGAAATATTTCACATGTATGTTCATTTCATATAAACAGTAGAACATTAACTGAGATTTTTCAAGAACCATAAGATGCACAAGGCACACAAGATATAAGCCGACACAAATTGAGTGCCCCAAAAATTATACACAAAAATATACAATATGAAATTACCTAGAATAGTTTAAAACATGAGCATGTATCCAAAGTGTGCCACATCTCATATAAAAAAAAATAGCTAAAGGAAAACAAATGTTGATCCTAGCACAAAGTGATCTCCCTTTGTCTAAAACTTCTTTGTCGAGCCCCATATAAAAACCATAGGCTTACCTCCTGTAAATCCTATTTTGAGCTTCCATTAAGACACTTCATCCTTAGCACACTTGAATTCACCGACACTCCCTCTCACACACTCTTATTCGTTCCTTTCCATGCATTTTGACCTAGTTATCCCTTGATATGCCCCAAATCTCCCTAACACTCTTCAACGTGCATTGACATTGTCTGACATGTGTTAGCATGCCTTTTCATTCCTAATGTGCATGCCCTCACCCTCCCTAGCTATCATGCCCTCACAACTACCCTTACTTAATTTTCAACTTGGGTACCCAACCAAGCCCTCGCTTGACTACAAGATCTTGGCCAAGTTACAATTACTACAACTAGACTATGTTATTGAATTGTGTATCTTGGGAGGTACTCCACAAGCCTAGTGAAATGGATTTGTGTGATTTTAGTCACAAAAGGCTATGTCGTCAAAGAAGCCAAGAAAAGGGATTTTGGACCCAAGATGGGGTTTAAAATATAAAATAAAATTAAAAAGGAAAATTAATATTTTCTAAGGTCTAAGTGGATAAAACCCGTAAGTTCTATAGGGTTCCTAAGAGTTCTAGGAAAAACTATTTAAGGAGGCCTTAGGATGAAGGAAATAACAACAAGTGAGAAGAATCTCATTTGATCAAGGTGGTGAAAAGAGATGTAGTCCTAAGGTAGGTCGAGTAAGAGGGTCGACTACGGGCTTCTAAAGGGAGGCCATGATCATCCTCCAAGAGCAAGATCATCATGCGAGGGTTCACAAGAATTTTTCATACCTTAATGGTCAATTCGAGCTAGGAAGTAGGATGGCATATTGTTGTTTCTCTTATGGAAGATCAAGCTTAAGAGAGGATTCTCATGAGAATACGAGCATGTGATTTCAATGGTGTTTCTATGTGAAGGCCACATCAAATTCTGAAATGTTGAAATTTTCAACAAGAAACATTGAAATTGGAAACCATAAATGACAAAAAAAAAATGCACCCACACTGGTGAGGAATTTTGGTGCACCAAGAGTGAGGAATGTGCGGCGTCTAATTTATTTATCCCTTAATAAATTTGACAATAAATTGTAATTTCATCTCATAACAACTTGTGCCAGTTAAATAAGTCATGATGACTGAGTTAGCTCAAGAAATTCGAGTTGAGGGTCTAAGATGAGGCATGTAGAGGGACTAATCTAATATTTTTTGGGTCCAATTTTAGTTGATGCATTAGTTGGGTGCATGTGTGAATTAGTTAACTCAATTAAATTATTTAAAATCAGTTTAAATAGTTCTAACTAAGTGATGAGCTAGTGAGAGGTTGGATAGTGAATTAAATTAGATCTAATTCACAATGAGTGATAAATCATAAAACTGATAATTCACTATTAATAGTTGCATGCATGTCAATTCCGAGGAATACCCAGTTGAGACATAGGTTAAAGAGAACATAAATATCAGTTTTATTTATACAAAAGTTCCCATGTGCAATTATAAATTCATTGGGATGCCATGATGGATTGAGAAATCAAGAAAGTCTGATTTTCCTAATTAAAAGGGAGCTAATTCCCTAGGAATTGCATGAGCAAGTCAGGCTGAAGGAAGGCTAATAATTGGCTAAGTACTAGACCGAGTTTGCCTAGATCATCGGGAGACAATTGGCAATGTTGGAGAATCTCATGAGAGATTAAGCATTGTATTGTTTCGTGATTCCTTGAATTAAAACACATTAATAGAGATAGAGCAGTTTTGAGCAGTTGATTTCCCCAGATACATCTTGTGTTGTGCGATTGATTTATTTCTCTTGCTTATATGTGATTGTGCAATTGCGTTTTATTTCCAAAAATTGTAGGAAGGATTCAGTATCGTGTTTTAGTACATTACAAGGTCAGATTGAATCTCTTTGGTTATATTTTCTACATGGTATCAAAGCAGGATTTTTTTAGGCGGCGAGTTTGCAGAGAATATTTGAAGATTTTGGTGTAAAATTTTCAAAAAAAAATAACATATTTGGATTCCTTGCAAAAAACCACCCAAATGGAAAATCAATTCGGAGCTCAGATGAGGGAGATATCGTCGATTTAGAATGAACTATTTCTTAGAAAATTTTGTAACTGTGGGACAATTACAATGTGCATGAGTCAACAACCTATATGCACTTGAGGTACCAGATGAATCGAAATATTTGAGGAGAAAAGAAGAGGTTAGAGACTTGGCTGTTGAGAGGGAGTACAAATTACCTCTCAACATGTAGCCTTAGAATTAGCCTTAGAAGGTTGTGGAGTAGTCACAATTCGAGAAACAGAGAGGAGACCAAGTGGAAGCGTTCACTCAAGCGAAGACATCCATGAGGGGTAAATTTCGAGCCATATGTGTAGAGGGAACACATGCAACTATACCTCCAAGTGAAAGGTGGGGTGATGTGTAGACATAATCCGAAGATAATAAATTTGGGCAGGTTCCATTGAGACGATGTGTCTCATGGATTGAACCTAGCTACGAGGAGTCCATAGTACAATAGTATCAGGAAGGATCAGTTATATCGATGCAGTCAGATGTCAGGAAGACATAAATGAGAGTGACAAATGTCAGATACTGGAGCGTAGATCATATTTGGAAACAATGGAAATGTCACAGATGCAAATGTCAATAGTAGCGCAGAGAGTTCAGTAGATAGGTGTAGTAGCTAGCAGCAGTCATAAGACTCTAATGAAAAATGTATTATACTTATTCAGTTGTTCAGAGGCTATTCAGTTTCAGGATTTTCAGGTGAAAACAACACTAGAGAAGTGTTGCATGCGGAATTCCAAAGGTATTGGATTGGGATAGATTGAATTCCTTTCTTGTTCAGAGGGAGTGTTGAAATATGGAACAAGAAATAGTGAAATTGGCAACAAGAATGGACAAAAAAAAAATGCAACCACATTGGTGAGGAATTATTATCTATTAGGAGTGAGGAATGTGAGTCGTCTGATTTATTTTTCCATTAAATAAATTGGGCAATAAAGTGTAAGTTCATCTCATAACAACTTGGGTTAGTTAACTAAGTCATGATGACTGAGTTAACTCAAGGAATTTGAGTTGAGGTAATCAAGGTGGATATTGGTGGCCACCTGCCTATTCCACGTGGGCCCTCGCCATGTCTCTCTTCATTTTTTAGTTTCTTTAATTATAGCACAATTTCCTATTTTTGTCAGTTTTTCAGGGCCTGAACTTCCAAATCTACTTTCAGAGAGATATTTATAACGAGGTATCATGTGCGTCAAAGTGAGATCATATGACCAAGTTACGACCCCGAGAAGTTGGCTGCCCAACTACCCCCAACCGAGCCCAAAAACTCTTGGTGTTACATCTCTTCGGGTTAGGGTTTTCTCTTATTTTTCAATAATAAAAAGGCCCTTGAGCCTTACTGTAACATAGTTAAGAGGCATGTAGCTGCCACATTTCTTCTCAAAGATAAGCTACCATCGCCCGAGCTATTTTGTTTTCCATTATGTCAATAATTATTTTTCAATGTTTGATATTAATGAAATGAAGTGTTATTCCTACTGCATATCTGTGTTTATGTTTATTTATTCATTCTATTGAATTCCTCCATATGTTCAGATCATGAGGGTCTAAGATGAGGCATGTAGAGGGGTTCTAATATTTTTGGGGTCCAGTTGTAGTTGATGCATTAGTGGGGTCTAGGTGTGAAGTAGTTAACTCAATTAATTGAGTTAAAATCAATTTAACTGGTTCAACTTGAGTGATGAGCTAGTGATAGGTCCACTGAATTAAATTAGGTTTAATTCAAAATGAGTGATCAATCAGATAACTGATAATTCGCTACCAATAGTTGCATGCATGTTAGTTTCGAGGAAGACCCAGTTCAGACAAAGGTTAAAGGGAACATAACTATCAATTGTATTTATACAAAATTTCCCATGTTCAATTATAAATTCATTGGGATGCCATGATGGATTGCACAATCAAGGAAGGTTGATTTTCCTAATTAATATGGAGCTAATTCCCTAATAATTGCATGAGGAAGACAGGCTAAAGGAAGGTTGAGAATTGGCCAAGTAATAGACCGATTTTGCCTAGATTAGTAGGAGACAATTGACAGAGTGCTGGAGAATCTCATGCGAGATTAAGCATTGTATTGTTTCATGATTCCTTGAATTAATACACAATAGAGATAGAGGGGTTTTGAGCATTTTCTTTCCCCAGATACAACTTGTGTTGTGCGATTGATAATTTCTTTCTTTTAATTATATGTGATTGTGCGACCATGTTTTTTTTTCACAAATTGTAGGAAGGATTCAGTATCTTGCTTTAGTACATTACAAGATCAGATTTAATGTCGTTGGTTAGATTTTCTACATGAAATAGAAGAGATGGTTGATATGATCTTGTTCTGTGGTGATTATTAGGCCCCAAGGTCTGTGATGAATACCAACATAAATGGAGGAGGGCTTGCACTGTAATTTAGAGCCAGAACATAAGTAGACGCAGGTGTAATATTGACTGAGGTAAGCTGAGTTTGAGGGTCAACATTGAGATCTAAAGTTCATGTCAATATTCAATCAAAGAAATGCCCATAATATATGGATCCATATGAACTAGGTGAATCCTCTTATGGAGGAAAGAGTCGTGATTTTTTCTATGGGTGGATAGGGTTTTTTCTACAACAATTAGAATTTTTTAAGTATAGTTCCCTAGTTAGGAAAATTTCCTAGCATGTTTAGTTAATAAGGTATGCCCTTAAGACTGTGACCAATTTGCATAGAAGAAGAGTGGTTGTGACCCTTAGAGCAAGGTATATTTTTGCAATATAGACCGTAGATCTGGAAGATGGTTTGTAGATTAAATATGTGTGGAGATAGCAGATCCAAAGGAGGGCAGAACCAAGGCAGAAGATTCAACATGCAGAAGAAATGTGCCATATGAAGAATGGATTGACATGCAAAGAAGTTGATTTTGGTGGAATATCCATAGAGTTCTAGACAAATATCTTAAGCAACATATAAAAAATTATTCAATGGACTGTTAGTGGCTGATTTGTGACCCTAGTTCACTCATCTACAAATTATTAGAAGGATGATAAGAGGAGTAGTTCAGATTTTTTCATATATTGGACAACAAAGATCAAATTGTTGATACACAAGAAAAATTATTTTGAGAGGACTCAAACCATTTTTAGTTGGAATATTTGAAGAGCCCTATATGAAGACAATAGTGGGCCCTAGATCAATAAAAATAATTGACTGTGGTTGGGAATATTGATGGTAGTCCAAGTATAGTTGGAGGGTTGTTAGGTGACTATCAAAGAAGATCCCTAACTCTTGTACTTGTGAAGGACAACAAGATTGATAGAAGGGCATGTATATAGGGCGTAAGGATGTGTAGACTTTGAAGGACTAAAGTAGCAGTCAAATGGCCCAGCCAACTAGCCCTATTTCACTATATGGTAGAGGATAAATTCAGTGAGAATAAGGGAAACCTTCATAGCCCTAGACTTCTCATCTTGGAGTCGTAGTATGGAAAAAGTTGGCATACCAAAGAGTTGTTAACAAATGGATTTGTGAACAACTTATTAGAACTCAAACTAGTAGTGGAACTAAAAGGGGTTCCTAAGAGGGCAACTGTTAGGACAAGGGCAACGGTGGAGGTTTAGCCCATTTTCACCACAACTAGGGCTCCTTGCTCTTCACAGACTTTCATCGATGGGAGGAGTCTCAGTAGTTTAGGAAGTCACTTGTAGAGTATTGGTCAATGAATAGGTGGGAAGTGACCCTAGAAACCATTTCCTTAAGATAGAATAAAGAGTTGTAATTTCTTTCCTTTTAAGCAAGGGACTTGATCTTCTGGGGATAGAGGAGGGGGATAAAAGGATTGAGGGAGAAGAATAAGACTGATGAAGGAATTTTTAAATCCCTAAAATCCCTCCTTAGCACACCTAGAACTCGTTGATACTCACTGTCACACACTCTTATTCATTCATTTCCATGCATTTGAGACTAGTACTCCCTTGTTTTTCCTTGGCACTCCCAAACACTCGAGCCTAGAATGCATTGGCACACCCTAGCACCTGGCACATCTTAGCATGTTTCCCTAGCCTCTAGCATGCCTTAACACTGCCTAGCATGCCTTGACATCACTCCCTCCTTAGCACACCTGAAACTCACTAACACTTCCTGTCACAAAATCTTATTCATTCATTTTTAAATATAGTTTTATCCGGTTTGTTATGATGATCTGTCTAGTGGAATATCCATGATATCTTACGAATCACCCCAACATATATCCTTTATGTAAGTCATATGATGATATTTCTTCACACTTATTTATCTCTAGTTGACCCAACACAGTGCAGGTCATCACCACCACCCTTACAAAATTGAGCATGATAGGCTTGTGGTCCTATCTAAGCTTGGAAGAAAATTTCAAAACTTAGTTACACAACATGATGGAAGATTATTATAAAGGTTTCCCATGCATTCTAACCAACAATATCTAGTGGGATTGGAACAAAAACACATTTTGTTCACGAGAAATATCCATGATATATTATGAATCACCCTAACATCTATCCTTTATGCAAGTCATATGATGATATTTCTTCACGCTTATTTATCTCTTGTCCCAACACAGTGCAGTTCATCACCACCACCCTTGAAAATTTGAACATGAAAGGCTCGTGGTCATATCTAAGCGTGGAAGATAATTTCAAGACTTAGTTACACAACATCATGGAAGATTATTATAAAGGTTTCCCATGCATTCTAATCAGCAATATTTGGTGGGATTGGAACAACAACACATTTTTTTCACGAGAAATATCCATGATAGTTTATGAATCACCCCAACATCTATCCTTTATGAAATTCATATGATGATATTTCTTCACACTTATTTATCTCTCATACCAACAAACTGCAGGTCATCACTATCACCCTTGAAAATTTGAACATGATAGGCGTGTGGTCTTAGCTAAGCTTGGAAGAAAATTTCAAAACTTAGTTACAGAAGATCAGGAAAGATTATTATAAAGGCTTCCCATGAATTTTAATCAACAAATCAGGTGTGATTGGAACAAAAACACATTTTTTCATGAGAAATATCCATGATAGTTTATGAACCACCCCAACATCTATCCTTTATGCAAGTCATATAATGATATTTATTCACACTTATTTATATCTTCTCCCAACATAGTGCAGGTCATCACCACCACCCTTGAATATTTGAACATGATAGGCTCATGGTCCTATCTAAGCTTGGAATAAAATTTCAAAACTCAGTTACACAACATCATATGGAATATTATTATAAAGGTTTCCCATGCATTCTAATCAGCAATTGCTGGTGGGATTGGAACAACAATGCATTTTTTTCATGAGAAATATCCACGATAGTTTATGAACCACCCCAACATCTATCCTTTATGCAAGTCATATGATGATATTTCTTCACACTTATTTATCTCTTGTCCGAACACAGTGCATATCATCACCACCACCCTTGAAAAATTTAACATTATAGGCTCGTGGTCCTATCTAAGCTTGGAAGAAAATTTCAAAACATAGTTACTCAACATCATGGAAGATTATTATAAAGGTTTCCCATGCATTCTAATCAGCAATATCTGGTGGGATTGGAACAACAACACATTTTGTTCACAAGAAATATACATGATACTTTACAAATCACCCCAACATATATCCTTTATGCAATTCATATGATGATATTTCTTCATACTTATTTATATCTTGTCCCAACACAGTGTGGGTCATCACCACCACCCTTGCGAAATGGAACATGATAGGCTCGTGGTCCTATCTAATCTTGGAAAAAAACTTGAAAACTTAGTTACATGACATCATGGAAGATTATTAAAAATGTTTCCCATGCATTCTAATCATCAATATCTGGTGGGATTGGAGGAGCAACACATTTTGTTCATAATAAATATCCATGATAGTTTACGAATCACCCCAACATCTATCCTTTATGCAAGTCATATGATGATATTTCTTCACACTTATTTATCTCTAGTCCCAACATAGTGCAGGTCATCACCACCACCCTTGCAAAATTGAACATGATAGGCTCGTGGTCCTATCTAATCTTGGAAGAAAATTTCAAAACTTAGTTACTCAACATCATGGAAGATTATTAAAAAGGTTACCCATGCATTCTAATCAGCAATATCTGGTGGGATCATAACAACAACACATTTTTTTCACGAGAAATATCCATGATATTTTAGAAATCACCCCAAAATCTATCCTTTATGGAATTCATATGATGATATTTATTCACACTTATTTATGTCTTGACCGTACATAGTGTAGAGGTCATCACCGCCACCCTTGAAAAATTTAACATGATAGCGTGGTCCTATCTAAGCTTGGAAGAAAATTCAAATCTTAGTAACTCAACATCATGAAAGATTATTATAAAGGTTTCCCATGCATTTTAATCAGCAATGTTTGGTGGGATTGGAACAAAAATAAATTTTGTTCACAATAAATTCTAATAAAGATCACAATTGAATTGATATTAAACAGTGTTTGGAAGACAAGATTCATCCTAAGCCACAAAAATATTGGATTCTGGTAATTCCTCCACTCCCTCTTGGATGCCCCTGTGACTTCTTTGATGGTGTTGCACAAGTTATCCCACCTAGATACAAAGTGGGTGTGGTACTCTTCCTCTACCAATCTTATAGCGAGAAATTAATATATACGCAAAGTTAAGGATCCAACAACTGAGTTGATTTCATTGCTCCTTGTACCCTTCTGGAAATTTCGTCCATAAAAAGATTAAAATCCCTATAGATCATGGGGGATTCAAAAATCATGATCAATTGGGTCAATAATTCATGATAGAAAACATCTACCTACATCCCATCCTACAGGATATCATTGATTCCCCAAACTCTTTAGACTAGCTATCTTTCAGACACATTCTCAAGGAGCTAAATACCACAACACACAAGATTTAAAAATAATCTCTGAAACTGCCCATCGATACATTTGTGATATCAGACTCCATCGATAGGATGGAGTATGACCAAATGATTATTCATGTCTAAGCCCGAAAAACAAGCCAATGTAGATTGATGCATGCACATTCCAATCATAACAATCAATTTCTACATCTTCTCAATAGAAAAGCAACTAATATTTTTTTGTGTTCACTTTAAAACATAAACACCAATTTCACCCATAATGTTAGGACAAGTTTAATGATATGACCGAAAAGGTGGGAATAATATTTTGTGGTGTATTGAATAGGACTAGGGGACACACATGTAGCATGGATGGGTAGAAGTGGGATGTCCAAGCATGGTTTACTAAGATCTATAATCCACACATTAGAGAATGAGAAAGGGGATTAAGATCTAATGTCATAGGGGCTAGGGGGCCTAGAGGGAAGGTAACAAGAGAAATTGAAAGGGGAACCCCTGATAGTGGTGATAAGGGGATTAGGGGCTGCATTATCACAACAAATAAGCCATTAACCCATAACCACTAAATTCTCTATCCCTTAATCCTGAATCCAGAATCCCTTAACGCCTACACTCATAACTCATAAGCCATCAGCCCCTTAACACATTAAACCTTAAGCCAATAACTCCTAACCTAGAATCCATGAACCCCCTAAACACTAACCCCTTATTCTATTAACTTGTGACCCTTAAACCTTAATCCATAACCCCTAAACACCTTAAAACCTAACCCCTTAACCCCTAACACCTAAATCCCTTAATTATTAAGCCCTTAACCTCTAAATCCCTTTCCCCACAAGCCCTTGGCCCTTAACTCTTAACTCTTGAAGCCCTTAACCACTTAGTATCAAAGGAAAAAAAAACACCTCAAACCAACAAAATAACTTGTTAGGAGAATCCTTCACCTCTAACTAAGAATATAGGTACCATTTGATTTTTAGAAAAATAGGTATTGGTCCCGAGGGTGTGTGTTTTTGGGTAATGCCCTTATTAACATGTGCACCAAATGTAGAACAACTGGATAATTTGCAAAACCTCAATAAGAATTGCTTAGAATATCTACACTTCATGTTGAAATGGAGCTTGTAGTGCTCTCCCACATAAGGAGTTGGCAATGAATAGATCACTCATAATGACGCAACCTCTTCAACCCTAATGAACAAGGAGCTAACCCTTGATACAAATATTTTATTTTCTAAAAAACGCAATTGTGTCAATGTAGAATACTAGACATAAGAGAAAATAAAATCATATTATCCTTTTCAATGCTTGAAATAGCCTCACATTTTCAATGAGTGGTGAGCCAAGGGGTGAATGTAGGGCACTATTAAAGTTACATCATGTTTAAATTCCTTTTACATCACAAGATTGTTCTTCATTAGGGTTGATGTATCATCACAAGGGAGCATGACACCTTTTTGTGGGGGAGTGATTAAAGTTGTAACATGATTCAAGTGACATACACCTCCATTGTAAATGAAATCATTATATGTTTGTGTCAAGTTGTTAAAGAGGTTATTTATAAACTATAAATTTAGTAATTGGACTTCATTTTTTCACGACCTTGACTCTAAGATGGATTTGTACTAGGAACACTTCATGCAAATAAGAGGGGGGCTTATTTTTTAACCGTCATACACACAAGAGCACTAGACGTTGCCCTTCAGATCCCCCTTGGTGGTTTCAAAGTGGGTTTACATTAGTGTCTAGTTGAAACTAATAACATCATGATATTCATCTTCTCAATAACATATTATAGCTTTTCCATATACACAACATTGAGTTAGAGGATCACCTCATCTGTAGATGATCCATTTATTATGGGATTCAAGGGATGTTATATTTTCTTTTATCAATATTTATATGGTCGTTATTTACTTTCTTTCAATACATGTCTAACAGTTTTTATGAGGGAGGTCCTTGGATTTAGATTTTTATATAAGACCTTATGCAGCGTTCCCCTTTTGAACTTTTCCAAGGGGGTTGCCTCCTTCCATGTTTCCTTGCCTAGTTAGGGCCAAAACTGACAAGCCAATATTCAAACTTCTTCAACTATCAAATTGGTGGGGCCTGATACCTCTTATTGAGCCCCTTAATGGGACATTATTTCTCCAAAGAGACTGTTGAGGATTTCCCATTGCAAATCACACGTTGGATGTCATAGGACCTATTACCCCACTTTCTATATGAGTTTTTAGTGGATACTTTTAAATTTTGGTTGACATCTAAACCCTTGTGATTCTTGTGACATTAATCATTTTCCAACTGAGATATATGAATGGTTGTATAGTTGGTTTGATGACACCTTGCCTTGCCCATCTAGGACACTAGGTGACGTAGGAAGATGTTGCTTTAGCGATCACTTTAGCTTGATATATATGATCCATGTATATATCTCTAATGTGTATTATTTTTGTTGTGATCACATAAAGACTCTATTCTAACTCTTAAATGTTTTTGCCATAAATTCTATGATGAATTGTTCCATGGTGTTTCATAATTTTACTCATAAAAATGTGTCATCTTAATCGTTTAAATATATAAATGGTGGTTTGTTTCATAATTCTAACAAGTCAATGTAGATTGATGCATGAACATTCCAATCATAACAATCAATTTCTATATCTTCTCAACAAACAAAAAAAACAAGTAATATTTTTTCTCTTTACAACATAAACACCAATTTCACCCATATTATTAGGATAAGTTTAATGATAAATAATCAAAATACTTTTAATTTGAAAAAATAAATTAAAATAATTTTTAATTGATTAAATATTTTATTTTTTATAAAAAAAAAAAAATTATTAAAGATCTAAATATTTAAAAAACAATTGAAAATTAAATTCCCGCCCAGCAGCTTTTAACTAAATCCAACCCAAAACAAAAAAAATTAGTGTTGTCCAACTAGCGCCACTTAACAAATATTTAAGCTTGCATGAGGAGTTTATAAAAACCTTTTTTTTTAAATTTATATTTAGGGCTTTTGATGTTTAGTTCTTTTGGAACAGATCGGAGGAGGATCGTCTTTGCCTCAGGGGATTGGATTTTTCAAAAATTTTGAAGTGTGTTTTTGGATATATTTAGACAAGAAAGATTGGGCAAACAACACTAACCTTTCCAAGTCTTCGATTTCAGTACATGGCTGCGTTCTCTTCGCTGTAGTACAAGCCAATTACAGTCTATTAAGAGGTAAGTTGAATTAGTTTATAGATATGGTAATTTTAGTAGGTTTTGGTAGCTAGTTATATTATATTGAAATATAGATGTTTATGGTTGCTATTGACTGATCTGCATCTAATACGTATTTATTTCAATCTGCAGTGCACTCTGTAATGGTAACTTATATGCTAATTTCTATATTGAGGCAAAATAATGACTCCTATTGGCTCCCTCTATAAAAAAAAATTGAAGGGTGTTGTTAATTCGGAGGAAAGACCACTCCTCCACTCTTTTTCGCCCTTGGCTTTCTAGATTTTCTTGCAGTGGAAGTTGAAATATTCTCTCCGCTCCGGTTTTAAGTTCATTGCATTTATTATAAATTAAACGCGGAGTTTTCCCTCTATATCAGTTTGTAGAGCAAGTCAGATTCCAGTAGTTTGGGTAGACTTGAGACTGATTTAATTTAATTTCAGATCACTGTAGTTCATTTTAGTTTCTTTGACTCGGATCCATTATAGTAGAAAGCAATTTGGAGAGTGGACAGAGATTTAAGGCCACTCGTGTTCCCATTAATTGACCAGATGGTGGAGGCAAGAGAGCCATTGGGCCTATCAGACTTTATGCCAATCATTTCAATGTTAACTTTAATCCGAGAGTGAAAATTTTCCACTATGACTTCTATATATAGAGAGTCAGTAATGGATCTGGGACGTTAAACGGGTCGTTCACATCGTCATTGTCGATAATGAACAGCACCATGTCATTCACAGCTTCCTGCAACCTTGACCGCAGGGCCGTCAACTTTCTGCTCTTTAGCTTAGGGCTTGTTAACGCCCTCTCTAGTGCCCATGACAAGCTCTTCCCATCACTAGCTTTATTTAAACATGACCATGTAACTATTAGCTTCTAGGTGGCCTGTCTACAGACACCATAAAATAGAAACATATAAATAAAATGCAATACAGGATTTTAGCGTTGAAAGTTGTACATCAAGGCATTGCATTCATTATAGCGAGAAATTGCGATGTCCATCACATGCATAACGATTACAATTTTCACGAGCCTAATGCCATGGCAAGAATCTCCCTTAACCTCCAGGGAAATCAAGAATTGGAACAAACAAAAAGAGGTGTTAATTTGATCGCCAACCACTCCAACCAAAAGAGGTGCCTCTAATATAGTTCCCGTCAAGGAAATATCTCTTCCAATTTCATCGTCGTCTTCTCCATTGAGGAATATGCCGACGGTAACGACCCCATCATTCTAATTCAGTTCGACCTTGTGCGCATCATGTGTGGCTAATGCAACCGAGTCTAATTCCAAGTATTTTCTGAAATATTGCAAGCTTACTTGGAAGCCTTAGCCTGGTTATCGATCGAATTGCTACAAATCTGTCATGTGGAAAATATAGTTTCAACTGGTCACTGGCTTTTGGGGCCAAAATAAAGGTTTTTCCATGTATTTTTAGAGATAGAGGTGCATGCATACACTAGTTTTTAGAGTTATCTGCATACACTAATTTACATTGCAAAAAAGTAAATTACTTCACGTACTAGATACTCCAAACCTCCAGAACTAAAAATATTATATTAGCTTCTGGGTGGCCTGTCCACAGACACGATAAAACAGAAACAGATAAATAAAATGCAATACATGATTTTAGCACTGAAAGTTGTACATAATGAATGCAATGCCTTGATGTACAACTTTCAGTGCTAAAATCCTGTATTGCATTTTATTTATCTGTTTCTGTTTTATCGTGTCTGTGGACAGGCCACCTAGAAGCTAATAGTTACATGGTCGTGTTTAAATAAACCTAGTGATGGGAAGAGCTTGTCATGGGCACTAGAGAGGGCGTTAACAAGCCCTAAGCTAAAGAGCATAAAGTTGACGGCCCTGCGGTCAAGGTTGCAGGGAGCTGTGAATGACATGGTACTGTTCATTATTGACAACACGATGTGAACGACCCGTTTAACGTCCCAGATCCATTACTGACTCTCTGTATATAGAAGTCATAGTGGAAAATTTTCACTCTCGGATTAAAGTTAACATTGAAATGATTGGCATAAAGTCTGATAGTCCCAATGGCTCTCTTGCCTCCGCCATCTGGTCGATTAATGGGAACACCAGTGGCATTAAATCTCTGTCCACTCTCCAAATTGCTTTCTACTATAATGGATCCCAATGAAATAGAGTTCGAAGGGATCTGGACACTTCTAAATCCCTCGGCAGAATCCTCCGCAGAAGCCATCGATGACGAGCAGCTGGCTTCAGCTGCAGGTGGAGGCACTTGCGTAGGGATGGAAGGTACCCTAGAAGGCTCTTGAGTACTAATATTAAGATCCCTCATTTTGGAAGTTGGAACAGTTGCACGAATATTAGAAATATGTTCTGGAAGCGGAGGACCTCGAGGTTGATCCACTGAACCCCTACCTCTACCTCTTCCTCGACCCTATCCCTCTTTCCTGAGGAAAGGACTGATAAAAGGCCTTTTTTCATGTGCCTTCCATTTTGCAAAAACAATATTATGTCTTGCAACTACAAAAACTCCTCTTTTCATCACTGTCGTGTGCCTTTAAGTTAATAGTGAGAAAGCAAAAGCTTTCGTATATAGGTTACAATAAAGTTGAGTCAATCCACTTTATGAATGTGAGATACACTAAAACACACACTAAAGTGAAATAAGACATCAAACATATAAAATAAACTAAAGTCCATCTGACTTTATTAGTGCCTAAATCTAGTACCTAATTGACCATTATTGAACAATGAACTAATATTTACTTTAATACCCTCCCTTAATGGTCAATCTACTAACTACACCAAGCTTATCCCATAATTTTACATATTTTTCAGGACACAAACCCTTGGTGAGAATGTCTGCAATTTGATTCTTTATAGGACAATACTATAGTTCGATAGACCCATCTTCTGCAAGCTATGTGATGAAGTGGTAATATACCTCAACATGTTTGGTATGCTCGTGAAAGACCAAATGCTTGGCAAGTTTCATCAAGCCTTGGTTCTCACATCACATGGGTGTTGGCTATGTTTGTTGCATTTCAATGCATCCTCTTGAGCAAAACTTCCTAGCATGCTTCTTTCACTACTCCTCGATATTTTTCTTCTGTTGACAAAAGGGCTCCTGGCTTGTGCATGCTGCTTCTTGCTGGTCCATGTGACTGCACCTATGCCAAGGCTAACAACATATCGAGAAGTGGATTTTCTATTATCAAGAGACCCTTCCCAATCTGAATCTGTATACCCACACAGGCTAGGGTCTTTGCTTCTATTGTAGAAAATTCCAAAGTCAAGTGTCCCTTTCACATATCTCCGCACTCACTTTGTTGTTGGCTAGTGCTCTACCTTTGGCATTATCATGAATCTAGAAATGAAGCTCACATCGAAGCTCAAATCAGGTCTAGGGACTCTAAGATATATCAAGCTACCAAATAGTTTCATGTACATTGACTCATTGACTACCTTAGAGTCAGTTTTAGTTGAAAGTTTCAAACCCTTTCTCCATAGGTGTAGATGAGACTTTGCAATCTGTCATTCTAAACTTGTCCAACAAACTCCTGGCATATTTTTTTTGTGAGACAAAAAAGTTGTTACCTATTTTCCAAACTTCTTCAACCAAACAGTAGTGTGGGAGGCCTGGATCTATCAAGTCAAAAAAATTCTCATATTGGATTTGATGTGTTATTGAACTTGCCTCACTACGTATGATAATGATATCATCTACATGTATGAACAAAAACATGATATCATTACCAACTCTTTTCACATACATGTAGGAATCTGAAGCACTCCACTGGAACCCATGTTCATCCAAATACCTATCAGTCTTGATATACCATGCCCTAGGTGCCTATTTCAAACCATACAGAGCCTTCTTCAGTTTGCAGACCAGATGCTCCTTCCCTGAAACCTGAAAATAGTATGGTTGATACATGTAGACTTCTTCCCTCAAATCTCCATTAAGAAAGGCACTTTTCACGTCCACACAATGGGCCTTCCAGCCAAATTGTGCTAGTGTGGTTAGAACCAGGTGGATGGTGCTCATATTTGTTGTAGAAGCAAAGGTATCCTCATATTCAATGCCCTATTGCTAAGAAAACCCTTATGCAACCAGACATACTTTGTACTTGTCAAATGTGTCATTTTCCTTGTACTTGATATTTTACATCCCTTTGCAGCCAATAGGTTTCTTCCCTAATGGAAGTGATGTGAGACCACAAGTCTGATTTTTCATCAAACCCTCATATTTGACTATCATGGCTCTTTCCCAATTCGGTCTCGCTTGTGCTTCCTCAAACATCTTGACTCATATATTTCCTTAATATTGACCATGAGAGAAAATTTGACTATGTTCTCTGTTTTCTCTTTCCACTCGATAATCATCCCTTGATCATTTTTCTTACTCAAACATATCTAATGGTGTTGTGCCATTAATTGGGTCTCTTCTTGTGATATTCCTCATCCAAGTCAGTATTGTCACCGTGACCTGGACCACCTATATCTAGATCATAAATTACTAGTCTAGAAGACTCATCATGCTAAAAATCTTCCACCCCCCTTCAAGTGCAGCTACGTGAAGCTTGACACCTAAATCCTCAACCCCTTCCATCTTCTAAGTAATAAGTTTGGAAAGGTCCAACCTCCTCATCAACAACAACTTCACTATTGAAGCTTACCCTATTAGTGTCAATATCAATCAACCTATAAACCTTATAGCGTTGTTGTACCCCATAATCATTAGCTTTTCTCTTAGGATCTAATTTGGTTATCTTCTTAGCTAGAATCCAAGTGTAGGCAATACAACCAAAAATTTTAAGATGACTTACTTGGACTTTCTTCCAAACCATGGTTCTTTTTGACCTTCTACTTCATTGCCATCATGGGAGATCAATTCAATAGGTATACTATTGTGAACATTGACTCAGCTCAAAACCTATTTGGAATAGACTTCCTCTGCAACTTACACCTATCCATATTTGTGATAATACAGTTTTTCCTCTCAACCAATACATTTTGTTGTGGAGTGTAAGGTGTAGTATATTTTCTTTGGATCACATGTTTAGCACAAAATTTATTGAAATATTTTAAGTAGAATTCCCCACTAGTATCATATCTAACAGAGGAAATATGACAACCTAACTATTTCTCTATTAATGCTTTGAACTTTTGAAATTCATTAAACACATCATATTTTAATTATAGAAAATATACCCACAATTTTCTACTGAAATAATCAACAAACGGAAGGAAGTACCTAGCACCAGTGGTTGATTTCATGTTAATTGGTCCACACATGTCTGAAAGTACCAACTGAAGGACCCTCTACGCTCTCCAATCTTGTCCTTCATAAAATGGTATTCAATGTAGCTTCCCTGCCTGGCAAGCTTTGCACACTCTGTGGATCTTCTACAGAATATTTAGAAGTCCATCTACTAGTTTCTCTCATGCCAACTGAGAGAGATAGTTCAAGTTGAGGTGCCCATACCTATGATGCTACAGGGGTGCTAGATTTTGCAATAACAATTACCTTTAACTTACAATTTCTAATAAGATCAATATTCAAAAATCTTAAGACAATGAAAGCTAAGATATTCATCTAAAATGGATCATTATAATCTTGGACATAGAAAGCACTCATCGTTTCATAGTTTCCAAAAGGTCAAACAACCTCAATTATATGTTGAACCTACCACTTAATTTGAGGTTCAAATCCTAAGCCATCAAATTCTCAAGCGCAAAGGTGAAATAAGAAAGGTACGAGTCACTATAACAGATCAATGTTTCTTTTCAAATTTCTTCTTCCTTCAACTAGAGGGAATGATGAGATCCTAGGAGTTTAAACTTTAGTGTTTTCAAACCTTGGGAACATATGACATGAATCATATGAAATGTTTATTTCCATTAAGCATGAGGGTAGAATTATTAACTTAAATGGTATATAACACAATCCCTCTATATTTGTCTCTTCAAATGTGAGGGCACCCACTCTCATAAAGGACATGTTGGGAGTTTAAACTTTAGTGTTTTCAAACCTTGGGCACATATGACATGAATCATATGAAATGTTTATTTCCATTAAGCATGAGGGTAGAATGATTAACTTAAATGGTCTTCAACACAATCCCTCTAGATTTGTCTCTTCAAATGTGAGGGCACCCACTCTCATGTTCGCATTTACTGATATTAGCCTTTAGGAAAAGATAAGAAAATATAAATTGGACTAATGTATCAATCCATTCGCTCTCTCACACACTCAATGTGCATACTTTGTCTCCTAAATGACATGATTTGGGCAGCATATCAATTGCCTCAAAAGCTTAGGTTTCAGTCAATTCTCCATGCAACATGATACTAAGAAGTTGCTAAGTTGTCTCCTACTAATATGCTAAACTGGTCAGCATCAGTTCAGCAATTCTAGATGACTCTTATGGTGTTGCAATGTTATTTAATCTTAAAATTTGGCATACTTTCTTAGACCCACAGTGCTGAAAAACTTTCCTCAACTATTAATCCTAAAGAAGCCCAATAATGGGTGAACATGGATAGGCCAACTTGAATTTTCTCACATGTCTTCCATCTCACTTAGATAATTATTTTGGGAACTCTTATACATTTACTATGTCAGTTTTCTAAGGCCTAAGATGGGAAAAATAAATAACATGTGTGTGCAAGCAACAACACACTTGACTAGATTGAACTCGGCCTAGTCTTATGATGGGTGTACATTTTAAGGGCTTCTTTCCTAATTCAAAATTGTTCAAGATATATAAACTAACTATTTCATTTGTCCTACAATTCCAATAGTGCACATGGAAAGCTTCTCTACAAATCTCTTTTGTTGCATATGGTAGGCCTCTGAATAGACGAAGCTTGTATTGGCATAATGCAAACATGACATGTAAGTCACCACTATGTTTTGGTTTCTGAAGACTGCTGCATTATTGACTGACTAGTGAAGTATCAACTAGTCAATAAGTTTCAAGCTTTGGAGAAGTCACAATATATATTATAATTTTTTCTTGCAGATTGGCCTTTTCACCAATTTTTTCTAGGAATGCCTCTTATGAAAAAATAAGTTCTTTCCTTATAGGTTATGACCCCCTTGAAAATACCAGGTTCACTAGAATATTGGAAGAAAATATCTAATTCACACATCATGCTACCACTACAAGCCATTGCAGAAAATAGAAACCAAGGTGAAAAAGGATCTACAACTACATTGTAAACGTGCTACAGTGACAATACTTTCTTGAATTTCTATTCTCCAACATCCATAGCATTACCACAAATAATCATAGTTTGTATTTAACTCCAAATGATATGCATTCCAATAAGAAGTTTCCAATCATAGTTTTACCTTGTGGCAATGATTTTCCTTATGCCTTGCTCTCGTTTTCAGTCAAAAACTAGATTTCTTATATTGATGACGTTCCTACTGTAATACAACCAACTATAAAACAATTATCTCACTATAATTCTAGAGAAAATGAGAAATGTACCCAAATAATAAAGAAACTAAAAATGATAGTAGATATTGCAGGGTAAGAAACTAAATAGGTAGTACACATGATATGCTATTCCATAATTCACTACCTTTCCCATTTATAAAATACTTTCTACAACAATTCTGCTACATATTAGTTCTTTATGTTGCTATTTATTGAGATTTTGGCTTACACGGGGATTACAATCAGCCTTTCCATAGGAGATACATATGGCTTATGCAATTGGCATACCATTGTTGTTACTGCAACTAACATTTCCTGATAAGAAGTTATAGTTGAAAATTGCATTTACTTGTTTTGGCTTCCTAATTGTTATGTATGGCATATATAATACCAGTTGTCCATTGGGATTCATACATGACCAAATGAAAAAGGCTTTAACTGTTGCTAAATCCAAAAATGTGCCTGGCTAGGATTGGAGGGATTTTGTGCAAATTATAATGAAAAATAAAAAAGTGAAGGCCTGCACCTCCAGTGCAGTGATAACAGGGTTTCTTATCTATAATATTCTAGAGTTATTATTATTATTATTATTTGTTCGTTTCTTTCTGACTGTTTCTCCCTAGTCAAGATGCTTCTCAAGTTTATTAGCTCTGAATGCTAAACACGTTGCTTGATGTCTTGCAGTGGAAACACCTCACATCTTAGCATAGGCCCAAGATCTAGTTATGGTACAATAGCGCAAATTTTGGAAGATTTAGTAAGTGCTTGCTACTGAAATCCTTGCCACTGTGACTCAAGTGCTATTTGGCCACAACTAGAAGGTTAGTGCATTGAGAAAAAGAGAATGTTGTGTGATTTGATGCTGCACACATGGAATATTTTTGCAAGCCCTTTTTCCCATAATGTGCAAGAGCAGTTTGCATCTGTAAGATGCACATAACATTCTCTTTGTCCAATAAAAAAACCTTCTAGTGTTGCATGAGCTTCTATCCTCTTTATACTAAGGAACTGTCTAGAACTTTGTCACTCTTGGTTCGTAGTTATCCTATGAGTTTAGTCTTATTGCAAGACTTTTTCCTTCACATTCCTTCTCAATGTTTCTGCCATAACCCCAGAGCTACTCGGGTTTGGGGTTGTTCCCTAGATATCTCTTGGGGTCTGGACTGACCTCCTGATCTCCTGGCTACATTTCTATACCTCCAGCAGGTATATCACTTATCATAGGCATTTTTGTTTCTCCGAAATTCTGTTACTCGCAAAAGGGTGCATTCTAATTTAAGATTATTTCTCCCACAACTCAACATGTTGTGTGCAATGTGGTGCCTGTTGGGTGATTTCGATGGCTTCTAAAAACTATTTATTAGAAAAAAATTCTAACCTCTTAGGAAGGAGCTACTTAGCAGTGGCAACCTCTCTGACAATTGTTGGTATTGATTGTTCATTAGTATTGAAAAATTCATCATCGGGGATTAATGTTTCAATTTTATCAAGTTTCTCTTGTTTCATATTCAACACAAGATGGACTTTGCATGCACTCAGTTCATTGCAGCAAGGATTTCTGGCTTGCCTTGAATATTGAAAGAAAGTTACAGAAGTGATCCCTACATATGGAGCATCATTGACAACAATTCAAGCTCCTCTCAGTGGATGTTTTCTAATCCCTCTTCTTTTTCTCCTTCCCCTTGTCATATTCATTTGTTTACAAGGCATGAAAAAGATACCCATAAGTCTAAATTTTAGCCCAAAAGCAATTGTAATGATAGTGGAAATGTTACGAGAATATTGTTATTATCACTAATGGTCTGCCCATTCTCATGAGGGATGCCTTAAGCAAAGAGTTATTAACACATATTTCAGTGGCTCAGCAAAAAGGAAGGAGAAGGTTAAAATGATTTTAGTAAACAATCCCAGTTACATAAGTGGTCCATGGTGGGAATGCCTCTGCTACTAAGTACAGTAATTCTAACAATTCAAAAAAGAAAAAATGGAAAAATAATTCTAAGCCCACAATTAGTCTTAATCATCACTGACTACTTCACTTTAGACAAGGATACTTTTTTTGTGCAACACTGTTGCAATATAGTTAATGGTAGTGATAAAAATATTATTTCACGAGATCATGTGACTTTTCCTAATTTTCCTTCAAAATGTTAACCTTGGTCTAAAATTTTAGGGTTGGATGAAGGATAAGGAACCAATGCAAGTTATGAAGGTCTGCCAACTCACTTTTTATATTCACTTTTGGCACTCTTGTTGACTGATGTGGTCTTATTCCTTGGAAGATTTTATCAACACGATTGCCATGCAAGCTATTATACATGGTCTTGAAACTTCCCTATTTTTGTAGAGAAGTTAGCATCATGCTAGTGATTAATTTGAAACTGTATTTTAGTGGAAAAATTCACTGTTTTTTGGTGGAATGGTTCATAATAAATGTGTGGTTTACTTCAGAGGGTTCTCAATTCTTTCTAGATACGATTTTCATCACTTGCTTTGAATACTTCTCTAGTGCTTTACCTTCATATTTTATCCCCTGCACAATTGCTCCTGAGGTCCATGTTTTTATGTTTATTGTTTTTTTCTGTGGAAACTTTTTCCTGAGGTTCTGCAAGGTAAATCCAAATGCAAAAAATATTATTTTACATATTGATATTTGTTCAAGACATTCTTGTGTGATACTTGAATTTCATAAATCTATATTTCTATTTCGTTATCTATATCAATATATAAGAACATGCCCATCGATTGTTCATATTTCTCAAACTATGGAGTTGTTCCTTTCATGTTGCATGTTCTTTTATATTGTTATGTTGCGATTCAAATTTCTATTTGTGCTTTCCAGTTATTCTCCTACATAGTACATGCTTTGTTATATTATATCAAAAGTTATTCTTATTGTCTTTTTATTATGTATATTGAACATATTATTTCTAGAAACTTTTTATCTTCCTAGATTTTCTATTCCTTTGGTGTATATTTGCACCTTTAGTGGCAATTACTAGTTTTAATTCTAATTCTTTAAAGGGTGCTAGCTCAATTGAAGAGCACCTGCTTTACAAGCAGGAGGCTGGTGGTTCAATTCCATCGTGCCCTCATATTCATAGGGAATGACGAAAATCAATTTTTGGTGACGGATGCTCTTTTGACCATCACCAATGAGCTTATGGTGAAATTTTTCGACCCTCACCAAAATATGAAATGGTGATGGTCAACGAACGCCACCATATATACGCATCAATAGTGACAACCATTAAAGGTCCATCGCCATAAATCTTCATTGTTGATATGAAATGGTTAGGGTCATTGTTTGCCATTATAATCATTATTCGTGACGGACCTTGATGTCACCAATGAGTTTATGGTGACGGTCAATGAACGTCGCCATATATATGTACCAATAGTGATGGCCATGAAAGGTCCATCACAAAAAATCATTGTTGTTCAAATGAAATGGTGACGGTCACTATTCGTCATTATAATCAATATTCGTGACAGACCTTGAATGTCACCACAACACATACTTTCGGTAACGCCACCTTTGGTGACGTTCAGTTTTTTGGTGACGAAGGCTATTGTCCGTCACCATTGCTCATATGAAATGTTGGCAATCACTATCCGTCACTATAAATAATTATTGTTGACAGATCTTGAATGTCACCACAACAGCTATACTTTCGGCGACAACACCTTTGGTGATGTTCAATTTTTGGTGACGAAGGATCTTTTGACCCTCACCAATGAGCTTATGGTGACCATTTTCGCGCCTCACCAATGTCATTTTTTCTTGTAGTGTCTCATGTTGTCAATACCGTGCTGACATGAGTTAGCTTACCCTTTCCATGAATAGAAAATAAAAACACTTGCATAAAGAGGATCAAGCCAAGCTACAAGCTTCTAGTGATAATGGCCTAGTAGGCTTCCACAAAAATTTTCTTTCCAAAAATGAAAAATCACACTAAGCTACAAACTTTTTACTTTACTTGAGTTGTGTCTTTTCACCTAGTAAGTTCAACAACAAAAACCTCACTTGCAAAAAAAATAAAGCAAACCTCATTGTGCTTACCAACACAATAAGGGCTTGTGGGTCTCACTTGAGGTGGTTACTAGGTTCTTACCTCTTTCCTTACCTCCCTTTCACCTATGATTCTTAAATGTTAGGGAATATAATAAAAATAAATAGATTACCAATTCTTTATCCATCAAGCACCTCCTTGGAAACAATGCAAAAATTTTGGGTGGGATAATTGAAAAAAAAATTACCTAACATTTAATGGTTAATCCAAAATCATATACTTTGATATGCTACACTCTTTATGCGAAGATTGAGACAACGATGATCTTCTACACTAAGGACCTAACTAGGAAAAGCATCAAAAATTTTCATTTCCCTAAGTTTCCATTGCAAGGTTTATTCTCAAGACCTTAGAGAGTTAGAATACCTTATGTGGTAGTTTCACACAACTTAATAAAGAAAAAAATATATAAGATACCATTAATTTCTCAGCATTAATTCCTCCTAGACTGATTGACATTCATTCCCTCGAGTATTTAGGTGGTCCCAGGACTCTAGAATCCACAATGGATTCCAAAATCAAGCTTTATGAAAATAAAATCAGGCATCAAAAGACAACTCTTATCACCTAGGAAGCATCATTGTCACATAGTTGAAAGGAAATTATGATTAAACCTAGAATTCCCTCGAGGTTACTCAACTGCTATGCACTCATTTAATGATCCAAATAAAAAGAATACAAAGTCGATTTTGAATTCAGAAGTAGTTTTTTCAAACATTGTTTCAAACTATTGAAAACACTAATAGATCCATAGTTTATCAATCATAAAACATCATACATATATTTTTTTCTAAAAAGAAAGAACAAAGCATCAATATAACTTCAAGTTCAGATCTTAAACCTAATCAAACTCAACACCTATAAATATCATGCAATAGTTGTTGATTAAATGTACATCTACAACAAGTATATATAATGATATGATGTACAAAAGCTAAATAAGATCGTTTAATGACAACAAACCCTCTATGTTATTATGTGCAAGGAATGAATAAGCATAAACATTACAGATAAATATGCATTGTTCTTGCATGCATAAGATAGAGTGACCATGCATTAATCAAAATACATTATGATAAAGGATATAAAGTTGCAATCTACAACCATTCATAAATATTGTGTGCTCTTAAACCACCAAACCATATATTAAATCATTGTAGAAGGAAGAACAATTTTAATATACAAGATTCAAGGTTAGATCAAAAGCAAGAGATTAAATATCCTCTAAATCCAAAATTCGGGTGTAAAATCAAACATCCTTCTATGATTTCAAATTTAAATTAAGTATCTCATGTACAAATAATTTATACTTTAACTAATCAACTTCACGATCTTCCTTTTGTATGAACAATCTACTTAAATAGATTGTTATTCACCAAATTAAAACCACACACACAAACTTAACATTGAATAATAAGAATGAAGGGACAATGCTCTAGGTTGGTAGGCCCGGACCAACCAGTAGTGTTGTGTCTCTAGAAAAAGCTAAATCTCAATGTAATTTAACATAGTAAAGGAAGAAACTAAGCATTAATGGTTGATATTAAAATCTTCACATTTTTACATAGAATCAGTATGATATAGGTTTGACATAGTAGTCACAATGGTGAACAATGATACAAACTTATATAAAAAACAAAACCTAATGATATCTCCATTCCCTTGGTTTAGGGCCAGATTTAGGATTTTATAGAAGATATAATTCATAACATAGCTAACGCAAGCCAAGCTCGAATCTTAATCTAAGAAAAAACATGAGAGATATAAATGGTCTCCCAATCATGGATTAGAGAAGTGGCGATACTATCTAAAATAAGAATATTGAACTGGTGTGATTATGTTAAACTCAAACAAGATATCCTTAATTTTCGGCTTTGATACTGAACTATCTGCCAGACTGGTAGACCAACTAGGCACACAATGTTGACCAATAATCCACTTTTATAAGTGACAGAGCATATTGATGATGCCTTCTAGGAGACTCATGTGTCACTTTCCCATTGGAGGATGTGTACATAATTCAAAATTAGACTTTAGTTATAGGACCCTTTAAGGTTTGTGGGACCTAAAAAACCTTAATCAATAAACCCTAAAATAATAATTAAGCCTTAGCAATGCATACAAACTACAGATTTCTTCCATTAATTATAAATTTACCTCATAACCCTCTAATTATCTTGTTTTAGCATGGTAATCCTTGGTTGTGTAGAAAACAAGACTATAGGAAGGAAAAATTAGGGTTTGAAGGGGGTACAAAAGGGCATTTTGGTAGCAAACATTTCTTCAATGTATAACCCAAAAACAAATCTTTTGTTTTCCCTCTATACGATGAACATTAAAATAAAATTATAATTGTTGCATCCAATGATTTAACTTCAAAACGCCAATCTCACATTGATATGACTTGTTATCGACCTTTTCTTCCATTTTGAATAATAATTGTGAATGATTCATAACACTTGAAATGGGTTGATTTTTTTTTGTTCTCTCTCTCTCTCTCTCTCTCTCTCTCTCTCTCTCTCTCTCTCTCTCTCTCTCTCTTTCTTTTACCAATCCCTCGATATGTTATCTGATCTCACCTTTGAATTGGAACCTCCATGTTATAGCTCAATTTGGGCACCATTCCCAATGACCTGGTTAACTGACATCATCTCCAGGACAAACGATCAAGGGTCTATAATTCCCTATCATTTCAATTGCTACATGTCCTAAGACAAGAAACAAGAAAAATCAAGCAAGACTTTCATCAAGCAAAGATTTCCGTGGTTTGAAGCTTATTATATAGCATATGAGAGCTCATCAACGCAGGCTCTAAGGGGCCTAAGTGCGTTGCATATGCAGGTAGCCCCATGCAAGGCTGCTCTACGAAGCACTTCCCGACATTCACAGGTGTGTGGGTCACATTGGGAGTGAAATTCTCATTGTTCCGGAATCTCCACTTGGCCAGTGCCTTCTAGAAGAGTTCACGTGTGTCAAGCTTCGAATCCAAGTGTCCATTTAACATCTACATGATTGGAAACATGCCTTGCCTATTTTTGGAAAGTTATTGATTGCAAAACAACCTACATTTCATCTATAAATTGAGCACATATCTAAGTGTTTGAGAAGGAAGAATTTGAGTAGAGAAACGTTGGAGAATTTTCAATTGAGAGCTAGATTTATGAAGCTACTGCTGGAGAGATTTAAACTATGATGAGGCTTGGGAACGATGCTGGAAGGCAACTTCAATTCAGTCACTAGGTTGTAACCTCTCCTTCTATCATCAATAAAGAGTACTGCTTATTTTTCTCTATATGCATCTATATTGGCTTTGATTTTCATATTGTAAGATCTTCGTTGATGTATATGGTTTATGCTTTACTGATTTAGCTAACTAGATTGAATAGATATCAATATTATTGCATCTTCTGTTGTTTCAGTGTTCTTTCTTGCAGGAAGCATTCAGATCACAAACCGCTTGAATTTCAAGCTGCAATGGAAGTGACAGAAGGAGTCATTTGGAAGCGACTGAATAAGTAAGCCTCCAATCCTCTCTGTTTATATGTTCTGAGTTAGAATAAATAGTCGTATAGTCTTTCACCTGTTGCTCCAGACTAGCACATGTCTAGGGAAGCGTGATTTATCCGTAATTCACAATTCTGGCCCAACAAATTGGCAACTCCACTGGGGGAAAGTGTTTTCTCTTAGTTCTAGGTGTTTTAGCCTCTAATTTGCTTTGTTTATCCACCCAGTAGCTATTACACATAAAGATTAAACTTTTTCAAAGCCTAATTTGCAAAGATATTAAGTTAAACAGTAGAATTTTTCTTTGTTTATTGCACCCAATGCACCCTTAGACTGGACACAGTGCTTTGCAGAGCACTGTCTCCATTCCTAGCCTGCGTTGCAGAGCACTGTCTCCCCTTGGAGACTACGTTGACTCCTTAAAGTGACCAAATTCCCTTGAATTTGACTTTGCAACTTGCTTTAGTTTTGTTTGTTGCTGTGTTCTGAAAAGTTTGATGCTCAATTTACCAATGAATCTATATACTTCTTCCTCATTTGTTCAATGTTTGTTTAGAAAAATTTTTCTTTATCATTGACAAGTTGATTTCAAAGTATTTTTTATGGTAGCATTAAGAATCATTTTCTTTCGAAATAGGAAATTGTCGTAAAATCTTCATTCCCTTGATAGGAGAAATTATTGTTGAAATCCTCGTTTTTCCTTCAAAAGAGAAATTGTTGTTTGTATTCTTCGTTTCTTGAAATTAAAAAGAATTTGAATTATTGATCTAGTGCACCTAGTTTCTTTTTTTCATTCATAATGTTAATGAAACTGAAAAGAAAAACTTACATTTGCATGTAGGATTGTGTGTGTTTTGCAAAAAGAACATTAGGAAATCTTCATTTAGTTTGTGATTCATTGATTTTGTTTTTGTTCATTGATTTGTTTGCTCACGAACTATTTGCTCTCTTCCCTTAGTAGCTAGGTTCTTCATTGAAAAAGATGAAAGTGAAAGTTTGTTTATCATTCTTAGCTTGCATTTTATGAATTTCATATACATCATCGTGGTGAACCTGAAAAGAAAATTTTTAAGCAAGATCAACATAAAATAAATCTCAATTTACTTAACAATGCATTGGAACCATAACAATAACAATTAGAAGGTCTAGGCTAGAGACGTGTTCTGGCGTCATAAAACATAGCAGCTGTCGTTAAATTGTCTGCGATACATTCCGAATGTGATACCTCACTCCACGTACATAAGTATCTCATAGCTCATCCACATACTTTCCGGTATATCGGGCGGTGTTACAGTACGATAAGTATAAAGGGGTGCTCTCACTGTGCGGTTTCGCATCAAACAACGCTAATACGGACTTGGGCCTCCACGCACCTTCGGGTATATTTGGGAGGACAACGTTTAGGTGCTATCCATCCATAGTGAACCAAGTCGGCCGCCTTGAAATTGTGATACACCGAACACAGCATTTGGGGATATTACCTTCCCGTACTTCTTGGTTAGCAAGGAGGTATTCTACAATTCACAGTTTCTTGGTAAACCCTTTTGCTTAGCATTACCCTCTTTTTTTTTATTTGTTTTTTGGTTAAAATAAATCAGTAATAGTGGAAGAAAAAAATCCTATCCCCCATCGTTCGCGTATATTAGCTTTAAAACCACCTTTACCACCGGAAGATTCTTCTAGTAGGCAAAGGTGATCACGATCTGCCGAATCAAGTACAATTCATACCTCTGGGGAAACATCATCTTTTAAACCAGAGCTAGCTCAAATTGTTTCTACACATCCCCGTTCATTTACTATTGTCGAAACGGATTCTTCACAGCTATCCGTGGTCACGATCCATTCAATCGCTGAGACCATACCTCTTGGACCCGACGTTGTTTAAGTCACAAATTGTTCCAGATCCTGTCTCTTCTTTGCCAGAACATCTGAATCCTCAATTCGAACTACCAAAATTTGTTCCTACCTTGGTGACTCCACAGATTTCTGTAGCCACTGAAACTCCTATATCACACAGTCAACTGTCTGAAATATATTTTGGGCCTGACGGTGAACTTCTTCCTCCTGGTTTAATTTCGATTGAAGAAATCCCACAAGACGATACACCTTTAACTCCAACCCATTTTGGGGAGGACCTTTACCTGTACTAGTCTTTTCCTCAATCGTTTCCATCTGCTTTTGTTGATCCTATTATCATTCAATCTCCCGTCGATTTTGGAGAGTATATGTTTGGTCACACAACCATGTATGAACCAAAATCTTCGGTTGGGTCCGATGTTCCAATTACGTCAGCTCCTACCTTGGCTACTTCGTCGATGTTCACAACTTCACCAGAGTCATATTTTCACGATGGCCCTTCGGTCCCAACAGGTTACAAATCATTATCTGGCACTTTCTCTAGTACATCTTCAAGACCATGGTCTTTACCAATGTCATCATCTGGTGTTTTAACTGGTAGTCCTATCGTTAGTACTGAACGACTTGATTCATTACATACATCATCAGGGCAATATCAAGTCAGTCCTTTTGGGTCAATTCCTTTAAGTATTATATCAACTGGACTCCCGACATTTGGAGAAAATTATTTTCCATCTTATTATCCTCCTTATGCTGGGGGGAAACCTTTGGTCACCCAATCTGACAGTACTCAGTCACTTTTTGGTCAAACTAATGTTGACATGAATGTTTGTCAATGGTAGCCCACTCTCCCTATCCAACCACAAACAATTGTACACTCGTATCAACCGGTTCAACCTGTTACAACCACTTCATTACCACTTTTTTATACACCAATGCCCCTATTACAGAATCAAAATATTGTACATCAAATTTATCAGGCAGGTTCTTTGACTCAATATCATCAAATTTTGGGTCCACAAACTCAAAATCCTTTGGTTAATTTACAACAACCTGTATCAGGGATCATTTATTCACAAGCTAGTGTACCATTTTATGGGATGTCACAAACGCAACCTGGTTATACATATCAACCGAATCCAACTTACACTAATTTGGGTTATAACATTGGTGGACAGGCCCCTTGGCAGCCACAAGTGAAAATGCCTCAAACTTCATTTCAACAAGTATCATATCTAGGTTTTGGTCAACAAAATTCTCAAGCATTTGCTATGCAAAATAACCCCTATCTGGGTTACCAGAAGAAAATTCCATATGCTGGTGCTCAAATACCTGTTTCCCAAGCAATTCCATCTTACCCTGGCTATGCTCAACCTGACCTTAATAGACAGTTGCATTTTGTTGCAACCTTGGAATTACCAGATTTAAACCGGTTAACCAATGATCCTATCAATTATGCTCCTTGGTGGCCGGTGATACCTCATAAATTAACCTCTGACATTCCTAAATTCAATGGAAACCCTAGAGAAGATTCGTCGACTCATGTTATGACTTATCATTTATGGTGTTCATCAAATTCCTTGAATGATGATTCTGTTCGACTACGTCTTTTCCAGCGTATGCTCACAGGTCCGGCTGTTAAATTGTACATTGAGTTACTTAGAGCTTCTTTCGACAATTTCACTACTTTAGCTACTATATTTTTGACCCATTTTCAGTTACCAATCACATACGAAACTGGAACGGAACTCTTGACCAATTTCAAACAGACTAATGCTACTCACATTTCCGATCATATTCATGAGTGGCGTCGCCATCGATGAATGGTTAAGACATTTGTTCCCGATCAGCTTCTTGTTGAATGGTTCATTATGTCCCTGTTACCATCTATAACTGAAGATTTGGCTAAAGGTGACGTCGTTACAGAAGAGAAAGTTATCGCTCGTGCCCAATATTTAGACTTGATTTACACTCAGTCTGGCACGCTCTATGAAAAAATCCCTAATGCACCGCGATCAAATTTCAATGTTCCTCCTCAAATAAAGGACTCTCATGCTGGAGACGGCTTGATAGGCACTACAAACACACACCACACTACTACATCTGATCCTGCACCTACTTCCGAAATTAATTCCGTGTCATTTGACAAAGGCAAAGGTGACAAGCAACTAGGAGGTAAGAAAAGGGGAAATAAAAGAAAAATAAAACTTCTAACCCGCAGGAAAGATCGTCTGATCAACCGTCTGTACCACAAAAACCTCGTTAGCCATGCATAATCTGTAACGAGGAACACTTTGTTACGGATTTTCCTCACCGTGCTGAAGTCTCAAAAATCATCAAGACTTCTCATGCATCAGTTGTGTTGACAGACCCATTCCCAAATCCGGACACAAATTTGGTTGCTACGGATCCAGCTCCTAGTTCCCAAGTGTTAATGTTATCCACCACAAAACCTTCACAAGATATTTTGGTGTCGACGTGGAATAAACACTATGGTATTCCAACCACTGATGAACCTACTACCTCGACAACGAATCCATCTAATGAATCAGTACCACCTACTGTTATTCCTGAATTGACAATTAAACCACCAAAGGGAGTAATTTATAAATTGACATATAATCCTCGAGCAAGAGCTACACAAAATTATAATATAGTTGAATATTTGGCTCAATCCCCTTTAGCTATGTCTACTCTTGAGCTATTAAAAAATTTTCCCTCCCAAAACCAAGCTTTATTGTCGACCCTTGGCGGAATTGATCCGACTGATTCTGATCGTGTCGTCTTTAATCATATGGGCTATGTGCCGTAATTACCAGCAGAATTGGCATTCTCCATACAAGTAAATGTTCTCAATCACCTTGTTCATCACACTATTATTGATGAGGGAGCATCTATGTGCATTATTTCTCTAAAATATTGGAAGTCAATTGGCTCGCCATGATTATCACAGTCATCAACGACATTGAAGGCTTTTGATGGAAGAACATATAAACCTTGTGGTATTATTAATAACCTGCATGTTGAATTAGGGGGAAAAACAGTAAGTATTGATGTCGAGGTTGTTGACGGACCCCTTGGCTATAATATTTTACTCGGAAGACCATGGGTATATGCAATGACTGCCATTGTTTCTACATACTTTCGAATGATTTCCTTTCCACATAAAGGTACAATCACAGTCATTAATCAAATATCCTTTTTTGCCTCCACTTCGCAGGTAGCTGGAAGTGTTCCATTTGTTCACTTACCCCAAATAGAAATTCATAACATTGGTGTAGGAATCTTAAAGGATTCCACTCTTATGAGAACCTTTGCATTATCGCCGCCTGCGACATTGGCAGAAATTGCAAGCATAGAGACCTGCTACATGATCTCTTCCACTCTATCTAGCTTAAGGGAGAGTACGGGTGATTCTGATATTTCTACATTGGATGATGTTTTACCACCCAACCCTATTGATCTAGCATAGCAATCAATCTATTTGGCTTGGGTGGAAAATCCGAAATCAGCGTCACCGAGTGTTTGGGTTGATCTTTCATTAGATTTTGGTACTCCATCTGATCCATTTTCCTCAAAATTTTTGATAGATGAAAATATTTTGGAAGCTATGATGTCAGAAGGAGAACCATGGGAAGATTATCATCATCATTCCCATCTTCTTGATTATGAAGAAAATAATCTCAGTGAACTATATCACCCATCCATCAAAACTTTCTTTTCGAATTATTTACTGATTAATGCAATTGACTCTGAGCGAAATTTATCTAATATCGAAGAAACGATTTCTATAGAATATTTTGACCAAACCTGGCATTGTATAAAATATTCATGTCGGTGTATCTTGTTCTCCATTAGAACTTGATTCATATCGCTCTCTTTTTCATGAATTTCGTGACGTATTCGCTTGGTCTTATGAGGAAATGCCAGGCATAGATACTAGTATAGTTGAACACACTATTAATATCTATCCTGATGTCAAACCGGTGCGTCAAAGGCTTCATCCTGTTCATCCAAAGAAAGCTGCTGCCATCTAAGCAGAAGTTGAAAAAATTTTGCGTGTTGGTTTCATTTACCCTATTCTGCTAACTGAGTGGGTTTCCAATATCGTTTCTCTTATGAAAAAACAAGGAACCATTAGAGTGTGCGTCGATTATCGGGATGTCAATCAGGCTTGTCCAAAAGACAACTATCCTACTCCATCTATCGACCAAATTATTGACGATTGTGCTGGATGCGAAATTTTTTCGTTCATGGATGGATTTTCCGGCTACAATCAAATCAATATCCGCCCAGATGACCAACATAAGACAACATTCATCTATCCCTGGGGCACATTAGCATATAGGAAACTTCCGTTTGTTTTAAATAACATTGGGGCAACTTTTCAGAGATCAATGGATTATGCTTTCAATGACATCAAGCACATTGTTCAACCATATCTAGATGATTTACCAGTGCATTCACAAAATCTAACTGATCACCCGATGCATTTGAGAGCCATTTATGTACGCTGCCAACACTACAAGATACGACTCAATCCACACAAATGTGTGTTTTATGTTGGTTCTGGTTGATTGCTTGGATTTTTAGTCTCAAAAGAAGGAATTTGAATAGACCCACTGAAGGTACAGGCCATTCTTGATTTTCCTGCACCATCAAACTTACTTCAGATACAAAAACTTCAAGGAAAGGCTAACTTCCTAAGAAGGTTCATTCCAAACTATGCCAAAATAGCTAAAGGATTTACTCGACTATTGAAAAAGGGAGTTCCCTTCCATTGGGATCAAGTTGTGCAAGCTTCTTTTGATGATGTCAAGGACCATCTTGTCCAAGCATCATTAATGTATCCTCCTAATTATCAAAATGATTATTTCCTATATATCGTTGCGGCTAAAATGACCATTGCTATGGTTTTGGTCCAAGTAGAATATGGAATTGAACATCCGATCTATTTTTTTACTTGTAATCTCAATGATACGGAAGTTAAGTACTCATACGTGGAAAAGCTTACCTTGGCAGCTGTTCAAGTTGTCCAAATATTTCACCATTATATCCTGCTCTGAAAAACAACAATAGTTTTGGATTGCAACCCCATGACTTACATCTTATCACGTCAATATCTGGGGGGGTAATATTCAAAATGGATTGTCATTTTGCAGGAATTTGATTTGGAATTCATCAAATCCAAGTCAAAGAAGTCTTTAGTTTTGGCTGAGCTTCTTTGTGACCTTCCCTCTGATAGTACTGCTACTATGTCAGAACCATCTATTCCATACGAGTCTCTGTTTTTTATCAGATCATCTGATCCCTGGTATGGAGATTTCATCATTTATCTCCAAACCCAAAATTTTCGACCTAATACCTCTCGCTCTGATCAACGACGTATTCGATACTAAGCCAAATATTATCTGATCGTCAGCGATACACTTTATCGTCGTGGTGTCGATACCATTTTAAGGAGGTGCCTCACTCATGAGGAGGTCGAAAAAGTGTTAAATGATTGCCATGTTGGGGCTTGTGGTGGAAATTTATCTGGATATGCTACCGCGGAGAAGATACTTCGCACCGGTCACTTTTAGCCTACTATTTTTTGAGATTGTATCCTCATAGTCAGAAGTTGTCATGCATGCTAGATTTTTTTATCGTAAAATCTGCATACCGCCAGTGCAAATGCATCATGTTGTCTCTGCTGGACCATTTACAAAATGGGGTATTAAATTCATGACTTGTAACCCTCCTTCGTCCGGGGGCCATGGTTATATTATTGTCGCAATCGACTATTTTACCAAATGGGCCGAAGCAATGCCTACATTCAACAACACAGGACAAACAGCTGCATTTTTTTTCTTCAACCATGTTATTAACGGTTTGGGGTCCCACAACCTATAGTTACGGATCATGGGAAGCATTTTCACAACCATATGATGTCTGAATTGACTGCCAAGTTAGGATTGTCACATGATAATTCTACTCCTTATTATCCACAATCGAATGGACAAGTTGAGGCTATTAACAAAATTCTTAAACGAATGCTTCAATGAATGATAGGAGTCTTTAAAAGGAACTGGCACTTGATATTGTACTCAACCTTGTGGGCGTATCAAACCTCAGTAAGAAATGCAACCAGATTTACTCCTTTTCAGTTGGTGTATGGTCTGGAAGCTATCTTACCAATCCAATGTGAAATATCATCGTTAAAACTCGCGATAGACTTGTTACCTGACACCTCAGAAGAAGAAGCGTGTCTCCTTAACCTCATCCATCTAGATGAAACATGTCATGAAGCCCAATAGGCCAACGAAGCGCATAAGAGACGTATAAAGGCGCAATATGACAAAAATTTCCAGCCTCGAATCTACTCAGAGGGCGACTTGGTCCTTCTTTATGATCAAGAAGCTAATGTAATAGGTACAGGAAAATTCGAACCATTATGGCATGGCCCCTATATTTTCAAAAGAGTTCATGCTAAGGGTGCCTACGAGTTAGTTTATTACGATGGGATTCCATTGGCACAACCTAGAAATGGGTTGTATTTGAAACGTTACTATGCTTAATCATGAGCGTAGTAATTTTTTGTATTATATTGTTTATATGTTGTTGATTTGCATTCACTATATTAATTTGTTTTTAGAGTTTTCTTGACGTTAGTAATCCGCTTTACATTTCATCGCATATGACTAAATATTCGGAACCATTTGTTGGATATGCTAATGGTGCTAGTTGTAGTACGCATAATCTATCCTCTGCAGCATGGGCCATTTTCGCTCTGAACGACGAGTTAGTGAGTTTTCAAGGGATTTGTATCTGTAGATTGACGAATAATATCACTGAGTATAGTGCATTGATCGAACTTCTCTCTGATGCCATTTCATTTGGTATTAACCACATAATCATAAGGTTATACTCACAACTTGTGGTACTACACCTTACTAGTATTTATACTGTTATAAATCCAACACTTCTTAGATTTTTCCTAAGAGTTCGACTTTTGGAGAGACATTTTAATTTCATTCAATATCAACATATTTCAAAAAATTTGAGCACTTTAACTGATTCATTAGCTAATCAAGTTTTAGGCAGAAATTTGCGACATAGGTAAAGAAAACATTCACATCTTTGAATAGGATTGTGCTTTAAATATAGGAAAAACTCTAAAAACATATAGATAGATAGTTATAGGTTTTTTTTTTTAAAATTGCCCAAGACACATTGGTCATCTTACCTCAAAATGTATGCAAAATGTCACAAGTAAACTATTGGTGCTCGTGGTAACATGCTATAGATCTAGCAATCCTACGAAGCAACCACATCCAACGATTAGGAACCCCAATAGTGTGTCGCTGCAGTCACATGGGAAGCTCTTCGATCCGGAAATCCGGAATCCCGAAGGTAAACCCCTCTATGTGCTGCTGAATCTTAGCTAGAGTCTCAGCCATATCAAGGTCCTAAAGGACTGCTCTCCCGAGAGCCCTCTCTGTTGGCACATCTGCTTCGCGCTCTGTTTCCTCTACTGGTTGAACATGACCAATATCTGCATTACATCAAACATTTAGTTTAGTCTTGGAAAGAAATCAAAACACAAAAACATTTTATAAACCTTATCAAAATCAAAAAACATGGTTGAATCATTCTTACCTATTGCGCCCCACTGAGTGCCTTCTCGTAATACTAGATCTATATCTCCTCGAAAGTCGATGCCTACATATGCATACTCATCGATGGCGATGATCTATCGTTGAAACCAGGAAAAAAATGCAGTCGAGAACACAACAGTCGATTGGCCTGCATGCCGACCCATGAGTTCTAGCCATCTCTCCATTCGAGGATCTCTAGGACTAGATATATCCAATGTTACATGTTGTGGCTGCATCAGCGAAATCCATCCCAAAGCAAAGGAGATAAGGATTGAACCATAACTGAAATTTTTCTTCCTTCCTCCCTTTTCTTTATTTAGTTGTTCCTTTATCTGAGATAGAATAGCTTCAGACCAGTTGAAGACTGTTGGCTCTAAGCACTCTAGCACATATTGCATATATGATGAGTTCGCTACATGTAGTGTAACGGTGCCAGCAAGTTTAGCGATCATGAAAAGGATGGTTCTCAAAGGAAAATCCCTGACATCCTGGATGTTTATTTTTCCATCTTTGCTAGGTTCTGATCCTGGATATCAATACTGCATAGCATAATCCCTCATTATCTCTCCTCCAATGGTAGACCCTGTGAGAGAAATGGGCAAACCTCTCCTCGACAAACCTGTGAGAAAATACACATCCTCAAATGTTATGGGAACCACTTTGTTTTTAATGTGAAATTCCTCTATCGTCGGATCCCATTCTCGAACTAAGAACTCCAAGAGTTCTATTTGTTGCCTCATTCCCGACAATTTGAAGTACTTAAGTAGTCCACAATCTCTCAAGGCTCTTACAGTACCCGGATCATTCAAGGCAATCATATATTGTTCTTCATGTTCTCTTTCCCTCCATGTAATCATCATTATAATCCAATGGAAACCTAAAAATCAACCATAAGATCCATTAGATTCTAATCATTGCAAAAAACTAGGCAAATTTTGGACACAGCATGAAAACCAAAAACTTGAACTGCGCCCAACGCACTCCCTGGGATGAGACAGTGCGTTGCACATGTAGGTACCCTTCATTATACCTGCTATGCAATGCAGGTATTGACATTCAGGGGTGTATTACCCTCATTTTGGGCATAATTTACCCTAGGGGCCTCAAAACCCTAAAAATTTGCAAAGAATGGAAATGAAATGAATACTGAAGGAAAGAGGAGGTTCATGGCACTAACCTGGATCGAACGATGATGAAATCCATCCAAAGAAATGACTATAATCAATGACTGAAGTTCGAGGGAAAAATCAGGTTCAGAGCTCCAAAATGCAAATGGTAACAATGGAATGGTAAAAATGAATAGTGAAACTACTTTTTATAGTCATTTAATTGTTTGCAAGTTAAATTTATTGCTATGACTATAGTTTTATTATGTTTTTATCATGAAACAGGTATTTTTAGTCCATTTGATGTCGTTCTGAACAAGAAATACAACTGATGAACATATTAGTCATGCATATTTATTCAAAGAATGACTTGACCACAAAGCATACTTTTTCTTCTTACTTTTCGAACTTTTTTAAAAACGAAAAAGGATTTGAAGTGCACTTTTATCTCTTTTTCCAGCTTCGACAACAGAAAAAAAGCAACCCCTGGAGTCTTCTTTCAGCTCTTTTCAGACTTCGATAATGTGAAAATATTTCCGAGCACTTTTCTTTTAGAGCTAGTTAAAGTAAATGAATCGATATCTACTCAGTATAAGTTTAACCCTTTTCCGGACTAAGATGGATTATTTATGAAAAAGGAATACCTTGGTTAAACATGACCAAAGAGGTTCTCTCAGATATTATTTTACACTTTTTCAGATCTGAGTGACAAATTTACGAAAAAGTACTTTTGGAGTTCTCTTTCGTCCTCTTTTTCAGACTCTCTAAATATAAAAAAGGACCGGGCTATCACTGTCGTTAAGCTTGTTAAAACATAAAATAGTGACGGCCTTGTCGATCATGGCAAGAGTCAAATTTCATTCATCGCTAGACTCGTTAAATTATTAAATAGCGATACTTTATTCACCCGAAGGGTTGAATTATAGATCAAGCAAATGTTATCCTCCTCAAGCTTGTTAAAAAATAAAGAGGTACTGGTCGACAAATGACCAGGGAAAATTTGGGAAAAGTAAGAAAAGTTTATTTTTGGTAGCAAGTCGCTCTTGAACATGACACTTCTTTCACTCCATGTCCGTGACTATTTGGGTTGGGTAATCATCTTGATGGTTCATTCACACCTATGGTTCATCATACCTTCACTTCAGTTTTGGGTCAATGCTGCCAACTAATCATAGTGTTGCCGATATGTTCAAGAGAATTCATCAAGTGATTAAAAACTCATCCATCTGCAATACTCGTAAACATTCATTTTCATGACCGTCGTCCTTGAAAATTGCTATATCAAGTCATACCCTTGTCTCCAAAATCAATAACTCTTGTTTTGCAATAAGGTGACTTCTTATCGATGAAAAATCAATATCCTGGAAGTTCACTTAGAAACATCAGATTCCAATACCATGAGGCTTGTTACAACATCGACAAGATCCTTGCTTCCAGACCTTTGACCGAAAGATTTTTTTTGGCGTTCGACATCAAATCATCTATTCATGCCTTACGAAATATACTGCAGTACCTTGAGGTCCATTGACATTAATGGTGGTTCTCTCACATTTTTTAACAGCTCACATCATTGGCTGGTAATCAAACGATGTCTTTCCATGTTCGACGAAAAATCATATATTCGCATGGCTAGACTTGTACCCGAATGATCGAGTGAACGAGATAAGAAGACCTCGGATCTATTTTCATCCATCCAGGCTGCGATTTCAGGATTGTTTTACAAATCATCTGTATGGTGACCTTACATATAGATTTTCATCCAAACATGGGCCTATATCTGTAGGCATGTCTGCATCTGGGCAACATTCCAATGTAGACGACTTTCTAAATTATGTACATGTTATTAGATTGTTTTATGTGCTGAACATGGGAATGCCTACCCTCAGCAATTATGATCAAAAGAGGATATATCATGATGTAATGTATTGTAATATTGATGCAGGTGACCATTCTGCTTCGTTTCCAGACTCATCACAGTGTAAAGCATCTCAATCAAATGTTCTTATTATTTGGATCTCATGCTTTAGGGGGAAATTGTTATAGGTCAATTTGGGCACCATTCCCAATGAGATGGTTAACTGGACATCATCTCCAGGACCGATGATCAAGGGTCTATCATTCCCTATCATTTCAGTTTCTACATGCCCTAAGACAAGAAACAAGACAAATGAAGCAAGACTTTCATCAAGCAAAGGTTTCCATGGTTTGAAGCTTATTATATAGCATATGAGAGCTCACCAACATAGGATCTAAGGGGCCTAAGTGTGTTTCATATGCAGGTAGCCCCATGCAAGGCTACTCTACAAAGCACTTCCCGACATTCATAGGTGCGTTGGTCACATTGGGAGCGACATTCTCATTGTTCTGGAATCTCCACTTGGCCAGTGCCTTCTAAAAGAGTTCACATGTGTCAAGCTTTGGATCCAAGTGTCCATTTGACATCTACATGATTTGAAACATGTCTTTCCTATTTTTGTAAAGTTATTGATTGCAAAACAACCTACAGTTCATCTATAAATTGAGCACAGATCTAAGTGTTTGAGAAGGAAGAATTTGAGTAGAGAAATGTTGGAGAATTTTCAATTGAGAGCTAGATTTGTGAAGCTGCTGCTGGAGATATTTATACTATGATGAGGCTTGGGAATGATGCTGGAAGGTCACTTCAAATTAATCACTAGGTTGTAACCTCTCCTTCTATCATCAATAAAGAGTACTGCTTATTTTTCCATATATGCATCTGTATTGGCTTTGATTTTCATATTGTAAGATCTTGGTTGATGTATATGGTTTATTCTTTACTGATTTAGCTAACTAGATTGAATAGATATCTATATTATTGCATCTTCTGTTGTTTCAGTGTTCTTTCTTGCAGGAAGCATTCAGCTCACAAACCGCTTGAATTTGAGGCTGCAACGGAAGCGACAGAAGGAGTCATTTGGAAGCAACTGAACAAGTAAGCCTCCAATCCTCTCTGTGTATCTGTTCTGAGTTAGGAGAAATAGTCGTATATTCTTTCACCTGTTGTTCTAGACTAGCACCTATCTAGGGAAGCATGATTTATACGTAATTCACAATTCTGGCCCAACACTCCATACTTTCCAAATAGCCCAATATGATCTGTAAGGGATACCATGACGAGGCTTAAAGTTATGTTTTATATATGTGGCTTGTGCTTTGAATTGTGCAAACCTCTCTTCTACCGGATCATGAGGGTTACTAATAGATTTTTCCACAATTATTTGGGTTTTATAACTTCCGTCTTAAGTGATTTAGATCCCCTACAACTCCCCAAAAAATACCTAAAGAAACCTGCTATGATACCAATTTGATCCTTAAATTGTCGTTAATATTCCACTGTATAGTTTGTTACAATCTATCTATTAAGATATATTAGAAAATATTATATCTACACTGTTAGGGTTAATTTTTTCTTAGATTTAAGGACATGTTAATTATTGTTTATTATGTATGCATGAAATTTAAAATTATGTAGAAAATAGAAAAAAAAAAAAGATCATTCACTCACATGCCACAATAACACAAGATATGACTTGGGAAACCATTTGGGGAGAAAATCTAGCTAAAAGGTGAGATGGCTCCACTCTCTCTTTCTTTGAATCAAAATGGAGGCAAATACTGAGGAGTGAGACATATGGCATGCGGGCTACTACAATGCACAAACCCTCTCTATTTTCTCTCTCCTTGTCCACTTTCAACTACTCTTCTCACCTATGGAACAAAATGCACTCAAATATAATGGAACCCTTTTTCCTCTTAGTGGCTCGATTATAACACAATGTGATAACCTACTAGTGGTTAATTTTGACTCCAACTCTTAACTATAGTTACAATATTGATTCTTATAGAGCCTTATTTACCATGGTACATGGATAGCCCATTTTCCATGAATAGTGGGTGCTGAAATCGCATCCTCTCGAATCATGGTGTTCGAAACAAGATGGTCAAATTATGTGTGGCATAAATTTTGCACACATACTCTAATTGTGGAGATTCTTACATCGTTGGAAAGTATCTATGTGTAGAATAATGATAAAATTCATGGTGTTTAAGTGGCAAAGTTTTACCGCAAAAAACATCATTTGATGCCTCAAATTGCTTCCCAAAGGTTTTTAGACCCCAATTTTCTAAACTAGAACCCATCGGTAAAAATTTTCCTATGAGATTATGGACTTTAAATCAAGATTAAGTATCTTGGGCTCCTCCTAAAAGCAAATTCTTATTGAAATTGATGAGAAATGGCTTATTGAAAATATCAAAAAGAGAACTAAAATGTGATTAAAAATATTACTCTTTAGTAAATTTTCATTTTAGATGCAATATCTATTTAGTCACCTACAATGACATATATCCCTAAAAGGGTTCTAGAAAAAATAAAAAGGAAACATTATAAATTCATGCGTACAAAAAAAAAGTGAAAATAAGGATATTCCTTTAATTAAATGGCAAGGCCTAGCCAAACCAATGAAATTGTGTAGATCCGGGTGGAGAGGAGACAAAGAATTGTACAAGAATATATAAATCCCTTATCAATGGAAGAATGGATGAGGTAAGAATCGAAATCCACACATAATGTGTTAATAGACTAAAAGTCTTTTGTATCGACTTTTTCCTTTGATCGAAAAGTTGCTAGTGTGAAAAGTTGGAAATGGAGATAAGGGGAAGAACACAATTAGGCTAGTGTGATGCCTTTATATAACGTGAGAGATGATAGTCAAATTGCAAATATGGCATGCAGTTGACCCCAATTCTACTTCATTAAGGCAATAGGGCTAAAAAACTAGAAAAGTATTCCCCTTGATAAAGATGGAAGTTGAGTGCTATAAAGCCTATCTTTATCTTCTCAATAAGAACCACATAAGAGAAACCAAGACAGAGGAGAGACTACAAACCCAATCATTGTGGATTACACATGGAGATTGGGATGAAAGGCTCTAAATGAAGAGATCAATTTAGAAGGTATGGTCTTCCAGTAGAAGGAATTGTAAAATCTCAATACACATTTTGAAACAAAATATATATGTGGCTAGACCATGGAATAAGGCTTTAACATGGGGAGTCTCTAAAAAGCAGAATAGAGGTTTTATTTACAAGCTCAAATACAAGACTGTAGTCTTCCAATGATGATCTTTGACAATACATGTAAAAAGCTACCAACAAAAACTAGTCATATATTTCAGATTACCTTGGGATCCATGTTTAAAGAGGTGGCATGAGCCGTAAAGTATGAAGAAATAGACAGATTATAAGAACAATTAGATAAGCCTCTAACAAGGGAAGGTAGGGGAGGATATTTGTTCTAAAACTTTTTTATATGTTTTGACATGTTGAAACTAATAAACAAACATTTAACATTTATAGAGTATTTTATGTAAATAAAACTTATCCTTTTTTGAAAATATATATATATATATATATATATAGTAAAAACAAGAAATAATACTACAAATATAAAAATAATATTTATTATTATATAAAAAGGTATATAAAAATTGTTTATCAATTAAAATTAAAATTATTAACATTTTTATTTAGATTATATAGAAGAAATATAATGTTTACCATTACACCACACCTCAATCTATCCCAAACCTCTTCCGCTAATGGTTAACTAGTGCAATACACCTCAATCACCATTTCATTTCAATTTCCGAATCCTATTCTACTAACTAATGGCATTCATTAGTTGTAAAATAATTTTATTACACATGAATCCAACTCATCATGTAGACTATAAAGATTTATATTTAAATAAATAGAACTCATTTCTCATTATTGAAAGTTTGGTACAATGAGGGGGTCAGGTTAAACAAGTTTATAGATACTAATTTTAATTTCACGGATAGGGTTTCGCAAACGAAAATAATTTTAATTATGTGTATTTAATGAAATTTTTAGATTTAAAGTGTAGTATATATTTTTTATATTTTTATATATTATTATAAATAAAATAATAATGACGATGATGATGGTTATCGTCCGTTAATATCAATGCGATCTATCGGATTTTAAGAGAGGAGAAAGAATCTAAGTATGATTCTTTAAAATCTTGTTTTTATGGTCAAAGAGAAGAGAAATAAGTGGTGGGTTGGCTTAATAGGTCAAGAAGATTGGAAGTGTGGAAAATGGTATGGAATTGAGAGCGAATGTGAATAAGACTCTGGTAGTCTAAAACAAAGTGTTTTTCGTCTTCCACTTGTTTAGAATCACAAATATGACAGATTCTATTGTTCCAAGGGGTGTTGGGAATAGATCACCACCCGGTCTCACTTTGAAGCTCATGGGAATTATTTCTTATCTTAGCAATGTTCATTTTTTTCTTATTGCTAGACAACACAGAGAGATAATCCTGATTATCAAGGGTGGGGTTGATCACTTCCTTATAGTATCTTAACTTCCTTTTACCCTCTAGCTTCTGATCCTTGCACAACTTGTCCTTAAACTTGGAGGTAATAGTATTTTTTTATATTATCTTTGCTTCCCACATTGAGCTCCTCCTTAATTCCCCAATGGTTAAGTGAGGACTAGGCATCCTTATGCCACCCATGCTTGAGGTGAAGGTGAGGTTTTTTATTACAGTTAGAAGTAATTTTAGGGAGCCTTTTTTATTCCATGTTGTCAAGCTTCTTCTTATACATCAGATATCTAAACATAGTCGTACTTTCAATGGGGGATAAACCAGATTCAATCAAAAGGATAGGATAGGGATCAAGAGAATAAAATTTTGTCAAATGGTAAATTTGAATATGTTATTATACATAATATACATAATTTAATTATTTAAAAGAAAAAATCAAGACACTATAGTTATGTATGCATTTAAAAAGTTTTATGATAATACTTGTGGTGAGGTTTTTAGGTTTTTTCTTATTAAAATCATAAAAATTATGGATAACTTAAATTTAGTAATTTGATAATATTTTTGATCATATACATAATTCTAAATTATTTTTTGTTTTTATATATTCGCTACTATATTAGTTTTACAAAATCTTAGCATTGCAAATAACATTACTATCAATATTTATTATTCATTTAATCTATTTAATTTATATAACTATATTAGAAATAGCCAAAATCACAACCCTATGAAAAAATCATATACATAATTTTTGAAAATTTATTAATTTGCTTGATTTTAAACTTTTTTGATCCATATTGATTTTGATAATGTCATCCTGATTAATCACATCATAAATTGTTGGTTAATGTCTTTAGGACCAACAACTTATGATGTGATTAATCAGAAAAACATTATCAAAATCTATTAATTTACTAAACTGCACCCAAGTTTAAGACCTTAACATTCTTGGAATTAATAAGAAAAATTAAGAGATCGAGATATTAACTAATAACTTATGATGTGATTATTCTTAAAAACATTATCAAAATCTATTAATTTATTAAAATGCCCTCAAATTTAATACCTTAATGTTCTGGAAATGGCGAAGATTGAGAGATTAACCATTTCCATATCGATTGATGACCTCTGATTAAAATGTTTCAACGCGTTTCCAAAATTAATTGTATTCCCAAGGTAGGAATAGGACTGACTCGTAGTTTTCATAATGTTCTGCCACGTTTCAGAGATCAAATTTCATTTTTATTTTTTTCGGGACGAAAAAAACATTGTTATACTAGCAATTCATATTCATAAGATCATATGAGATCATGTTCAGATACATTAGTCATTGCATTCTTGCATATGCCAGATAGAAAACTTTATATGTAAACACCATCAAGAGGAATTCCATTCCATCACATGAACAAGACTAAGCGGGCCATATAGGCAAGAAACCCACATGCCAAAAGACTGACAAATAGCCAGACATATAAACTAAATAAAACATCCTGGGAGCCCAGAACATGATGAGGGCTAGAGTTAGTTAGTCATCTGATACAAAACAAAATAAGGAAGAGCATGAAATTTAAAAGCTAATATAGAAAGTAGGATCTAACATATACAAAGATAATAAAGCCTAGGAAAAACAACATATGAAAAAAGGAAAATCCACTCGCTTGCAAATATAAACAGGCTCACTTGTAAAGACCAGGCTCGCTTGATACAGGATTATGGCAGATGAAAAAGTTGAGAATCAATTAAGGTGGAAGCCCTGTAATGAAAGATCTGAATGGATCCATAAGTAGACAACAGTCCTCTTTTGGATAAATATTCGGCACGCGTGTTATTCTCCCTATAAATGTGCTATATGGTGTAGGACTGAAACTTTCCAAGTAGATACTTGATCCGCTACACCCAACCAACGCTAAAAATGCATAACATTCCACTTCTTCCACTAATCCCATCTATAATGTATTTCAAGCCTCCATATATGTGAATAGAAAGGAGTTTTAGATGATAAGAAATCAAGGTCCCACTCCATAAGGCCATTATTTCTGCCTTATTGTTTGTGCCAACATCTCCATTCCAAAACATATGATATCGGTCCTTGTTGGCGAGCTTTATCCAGGCACCACAGCCACACATCCCATCCTTATTTGCTCCATCGAAATATATTGCCGAGAGATCTATATGGTGAGGACGATTTCTCTTTGAGAGTTCCAAAGTGACAGGAGAGATAAAAGGCCGATCATTTATCCATAAAAATATATTCCCTATAATCTTGGATTTTAGAGAGGGAATATCATCAAAAATCCTGCGATTCCGGGCACAGCAGATTTCCCAAAATACATAAAAGGGTAAGGATTTGAAAGAGCAGTTTGCAGAAACCCAAGTTTTAATGGACTGTATACAGTCAATAGGCCTCCAAGAAGGGTCTCCCATTAACCCAGCAAAACGCTTCCAAATAGAAAGAGAAAAAGTACAGGAAAAGAAGAGGTGGGAAGCAGTCTCATCATGTTGCTGGAAAAAAGGGCATCTTCCAGGTCCGCTAAATCCCCGCTTGCAAAGTACCTCCCAAGTAAGAGCTCTGTTTTTCCAAAGTAACCATCTAAATAACAAAATCTTTGTGGGGATTTTTAGTTTCCATGTAGCATAGAAAGGAGACAATTTCGAATTATGAGTCATCTTTGCAATTTCATGCTCATATATGTCCTTTACCTGTAATCCTTCACCGTTGAACTTCCCATTTCAAACCAGGACATCGCCTTCACCTTTGAAGAATAAGCCCATGGACTGTAATCGGATTTTGAGACTCTCCCAGCTAACAACCTCCCTGCCCCGTAGCCCCAACATCTCAACTGATTTCCATATGGGAGCCCCCATATTCCAACAAGGTATAAGATCAAAGAGAGAGAAGATACCTCTATGTTGAAGTCTATGCAATAGAAGAGGATCAATCTGGAGGGCGTTGTCAAGACCCAGTATTCTGTCGATACCTAATAGAATTTTTTCCCATTACCAAAATCCCAGACCAGTCTCTAACCCAAAATAAGCATCAGTATTTGGAAATTGTGCCAGATGGAGGACGCCTTATGTACATTCCACATACAACCCAGGTAAAGAGAGCGAATAGGGTCTCCCACAACATATTTGTGTAATATAATTTTAGACCATACACCCTCGCCCAGGATTTAACCAACAGCGCATTTGAGAAAATTCTGAGGTTCAATAGACCCCATCCACAAAATATTTTCGGAATGGAGATTTCCTCCAGTTTGCAGAGATGGATATTTCTGTGGTCCGGGGAACCCCCCAAGAGAAATTTTGCAGCAATAGAATTTATTTTGTTAACCGTGCTCATCGGGAGGAAGTACAGGTGAGACCAGTAGACCACAAATTGAGATAAGACAGCTTGAATCAAGATGTATCTACCACCAAGCGATAATAACTTACTTGTCCATTTGAAAATATTATTTTTAAATTTGTCGATCAGCCAAATCTAGTCTTTATTTTTGTAAGAACAAGGTTTGAGTCTAAATCCAAAATATGTAATGCCAAGCATCACGTGATTTCTGCCAGTCCCCATAAACTCTGCAATGAACTTGATTTCATCCTCATCACCCGAATCATAAAGTACGAAGGATTTGCCTTTGTTAATACATAACCCAGTAGCTGCTCCAAAGCGTGTGAGAATGAAGTGCAGATAGAACCATTGATTTCTATTAATTTTACCAAAGACCAGCAAATCATCCATAAACAAGGAATGAGTGACACATACCGAAGGAGAGAAAGCCAATCCATCAAAGTATCCCTTGTTCTTTGCCATCTTCATAAGGTTGCTGAAGCCATCCATAATAAGAATGGAAATAAGCGTGGATAAAGCACAACCCTGTCAAAGCCCTCTTTCAGCCAAGAAAAAGTGCAACGAAAATCCATTTATCATAACTGCATATCTTACAAAAGTTATACAAGCCATTATCCATCTTATTGACTGTAAAGATAATCCAACCTTCAGGAGAATTAGTCTAATAAAAGACCAATTAGAAAAATCATATGCCTTATGGATGTCAATCTTCATGATTAGAGCCTCTTCTTTGTATTCATGTATGGAGTGTAAAGCCTCCTGTGCAATAGCAACGGCATCATGTATTTACCTTCCTCTTAAAAACCCAAATTGTTCCTTAGAAATACATGAAGATAGGGTCCCCCAAATTCTGTTGGCTATAATTTTGGTGGTGATTTTGTACACCACATTGCATAAAGAATTGGCCTAAAATCAAAGAAAAGTGTAGGATCCGTAAACTTTGGAATAATTGTCAGAAAGGTGGAGTTCATATCACCCGGAACAAATCCCATAATTCGAATATATTCCACAACCGAAGGTAGCTCATCCTCCAACATATCATACAAGTGAAGATAGAATTCGGCCGACCAACCATCCATCCCAGGAATTTTGTCATGTGCAAACAATTTTAAAGCATCTTCTAACTCCCTTTTTGTTACTTACGCCTCCATAACATTGTTTGCATCTTAGTCGAACATGCTGGGCATATGTTCAAGGATCCAAGTTTGGCATTGATGATCGATTCCTGGGTCGGCTTTTTAAAAGTCAGAGAAATATTTAAGCGCTTCATCCTCGATGCCAGCTGTTTTATGTTTCATTGATCCACCTGTGGCCTTAATTCTCCAAATAGAATTCTTGTTCCTATGGCCATTTTCACACTTATGGAAGAACTTAGTGTTCAGGTCGCCTTCCTTCAACCATTGTACTCTGCTTTTTAACTTCCAAGTTGTTTCCTGGATTTTTAAAATCTCTAGCTTGCGAGCCTCCTACATTTCAAGTCTGGAGTAAGATTGAGAATCAGGAGGGGCATTCTTCATGTCCAAATAAATCGGAGAAATGTTTTTGTCAATGTCTCTCAGCTCCATTCATAACTCCATTGTTTTCTCTTTCTGCCATTTCTTTATAACGGACTTGAGACTTCAAATTTTATCAGTAAACTTTACCCAGTCCACCTGTTCATGATCAAGATCCTCCTTCCTCCATAATTCAATCACCATTTTATTAAAGGAGGAGTCTTGTAGCCAGACACGGTTGAATTTAAAAGGCAGCCGACCGAAATGGATTCTTGTCGCCAAGTGAGAGAGACCACCATATGATCAGAGAGGTTTGAAGAAAAAATCGCGGACTAAATGTTCCCCAGAACTTTGAAAAGAGAAACCTTAATTATGGCTCGATCAAGTCGTTTTCCAATGAAGTCACTTCCAATACGCCTATTCATCCAAGTCGGCATCAGAGGAGATGGATTTATATCAATCATTCCCGAATCAATGAAGATTTGGCCAATTTTATCAGTCAAGGGATCCTACCATGCCTTGTCCCCCCATGATTCATCAACAGATAGGGTGGAATTGAAATCACCTAGAATCATAAGATTTTCAAGACCAAGGATCCCGGATTGGTCCATCCTCTCCCAAAAGGCCACCCACTTTTAGCAAGGTGCATATAAGTTTAAAAGGAAGATCAGATCTGAGATCCCTCTAAGATAACCATGTAAAAAAATTCCTCCAAAGAATTTATAGGCCTTAAGACTGAACAATAAGGGATCCCAGGTGGCCAACATACCACTCGCCCAACCCACTACATCCACTCCCACAGCATGCCAACCCGAGCGAATGCTTAAAATAGCATCAATAGAAATTGCACGATTACAGAGAGTTTCCTAGAGAAAAACCATCGAGGGTTGTAATTCTAAGAACATTTGGCGAAGGCGTAGAGTTTTAGAGGGGCCGCCCATCCCCCAAATGTTTAGAGAGATGAAAGTCATCATTTAGGAACAACATTGGGGTTGCATGCTCTAAGGCCCCGAATGTCACTAGAAATAGAGATTTATTGTACAATTGTCCATGTCTGAAAGCACTAAAAGTAGCCTACGTTTGGAATTGGATAGCGGCCTCTTTTCCTTTGAAATCATGAGCGTGGTCAGGCTTCCAGAATTTCCAATTTTCTTGAAAACTCAAAAAAAATTATGAATGATCTAAAATATTCTTCTTCCTTTCCTGTATACATAATCAATCCTGTATACATGAAATCAATGGTTTAGGATCTCCATACTATTTTAGTATTACAAATTGTATATAAATATGGTGGATAAATATCACAGATAAATATTTTGATGACCATTAAAGTTTATTATTTTGCTTGAGAGATTATGAAGTGTAAATAAATATTTTGATAATTACGGTATAAAAATATTTTGTTTTGATGATTATGGAAATTTGTTAATTATTTAATTTATTGAGCTTAGAGATTTATTTTACAACTTAATATGATGTGTAACTGTGTTTATGCAATGTTGTTTATATAGACTAAAATAAAAAATAAATAAATAACTATACAAAACATTTAAATAATATAGACTCATAAAAGAATTTACACCTGAAGAAATTGGATCTTTTTAGGTTCTGTTAGATTTGTATTTAAGATGAATCTATGCTGGTATAAATAAGTAAACCATATCACTTGTATTAATAACATATCTGGAATTGGCCTTTGTGTATACCCTAAAATTGTTTTTGACTAGCTAACAACTTGTTTTCTTACCCACACTTGAAAGCCACCAGCCAATAAATCAAGGTGGTGTGGTTTTCATTTCAACCTGCATTCTCTAATAGCATTTTCTTTTAGTAATAATAATGAATCAACCTTCCTATAGCAGGAAAATAATTATTTTTACTAGTGACAATAAGTTATGATAGATTTTCTACTATTTAAAAAAAGCTTAATTTACTTAGGTAGCTAATTGCCTAAACAATTAAAAGCGACCAAAATCCTACCACTGTTTGAATTATGGTAGAAAGAGATTCAACACCATAAAAAATTTGAAATACGCTCAAAATCTTTAAATTTAACAATTATAACCTAAATTTAAAAAAAAAAAAAAATTATAAATCCCCTCAGCTGTCGGATAATCTCAGTTCTTCCCGTGATATCAGAAGCTTCCAACTTTCTCTGCTCCTATCATTTCTGCATTTGCAGTCCGAGTTCAATAGTGTATCTGCGGTGACGTAGTTCCTCTGCCTCTTTTCCTGAGATCCCCATGTCCAGGTATCAATTCCTGTGCTTAAATTTGATTGATATTTATTTATTTTATCTTATCAGTAATGTCCTTATTTAATAGTTGAATATTAACCATTTTTTTAAAATATGCATAATAAGTGTTGGCTTAATTTTAAAAATTGGAAAATCGAAAATTCACTTATGTCTTTTTATATTCATGACCATCTAATTTTTCTAAGTTAATTTTGCTGATTTATGTTTTGATTTTTTTAAATTAATTTCATTTAATTATATTTTAATATACAAGCTAGGTAGTTTAACATTTCTCATTTAAGTAATGATGATGTAATTCTACAACTTGTCTAGTAAATATGGAAGAGATAAAAAGGGTTAGAGATTATAGATTTCTAATGGTATATAAAGTTATAGATTTAAAGTTTTTGCAATTAGAAAAAGGGTTAGAGATTATAGATTTTTAATAGTATATAAAGTTATAGATTTAAAGCTTTTGATATTAGTATTTTTTGTAGAGATATTTTCCGGATAAATCACATTTATTGTTGATAAAGTCGACATTTTGAACCAATCCACCATGGTTGATCTAGTATATAAAAACTCTAACTAACTTGGTGGATATTTAAGACTAACTTGGTGGTTGTTTAGATGTATTAGAAAATATTTTCTTAAAATTATTTGAAAAAATTGTTCACCTTCTCATTTCAAGTAATGTTGATGTAATCTTAAAATAAGTATGAAAGAGAAAAACTCTAATGGGATATAATGACAAATGGAATGGGGCTTGGGACAAAGTGTCCACTACCCTTGAGCTTGTAATATTTATTTTGTGAGCCGTTTACGAAACCTGGAGTTAATGGCTGGTGGAAGTTTCCATTTCAAAGGACATGTTGGGGTTTTCAATTTGTAAGCTTTTTGGACTTGCTCACGTCTTACCTTTTTTTCTCTTGAGTTTATTGTTTAGTTGCTTTGGAGCATTTGGTCTTCAGAGTCGTGAGTCTAATTCTCTCGGTATGAATTGGCTTCTTTGGTCTAGGGATAATGTCGAGATTGATGGTTTAGTTTGGTGTGGGGATTTGTCTTGAGTCTTTTTCTTTCGATGTAAGGAGGGTGTTGTTGGATGTAGTTGGAAGTTTCTATGAGAGTTGGCTTATGAGGGTTTATTTATGTGGCAAGGAAAGTGTTGGGTGTGGGAATTGGGTAATTGTCTAGTTTCTAATGGGTGTCTAATTATCTTGGTCTCGAAGTGGCATCTTTCTTGTTCAATGGTCAAGGGTGAACAGTCTCTGGTTAATGAATTTTTATCCTTTGCTCTCTCTAGTGGGTCTTCATCTAAGGTTTAGTATTTTGTATGGTGCTATTATGATGATATGAATATGGGTAAACTTGTTATTACTATGCAAGCTCTCTCATCAGTATTAAAATGTGTTTAAGGATCGTCTCATTTAACTATTTGTGAAGGGGTTAAAATGTCAAGTTTCATGTGTTATTGATGAGTAAATTATGAGTTAATTAACAATTAAAAACTCATATACAGAAAATTAAATATTGAAATATAACTCACAACAATCACATAACACAATGGATGATGATGGAGTTCACCCCTGCTGAGCCACATTTCCATGGACCTGCTTTAACTAGCTAGGCTCTCTTGGGATTATGAGTAAAATGTCTGATTACAAGCACCAGTATTGCTCCAATGGTTTTTATAACTATTCCATTGGCTTTATAACACTCAAATACCTCAAAAATGACTATCCAATCTCTGAATTTGGTTCACAGCTCCTCTAGGCTTGACCTCCAACCTCGGCGACCATGGGCTTGTTTAACATCCAAAGTGACAAAATAACCTTAATATGTGCTCCAATGCCTATATAAACTATATACATGTGTTCAGAGCATCAAATACATCAAAAATTGATTATTCACTCACTGAAATTGGTCTTTAACTGATATGGGCATGGTCTTCCCTCTTGATGACCCGAGGCTTCAAAAGTCTTCAAGTGACAAAAAACACATGTATATGAGATCTATTTCCTCTTCAATATGTTCCAATGGATTTATAGCATGCCAATATGCTAAGAATGACTATCCTTGAGCAAAAATTGGTCGAAAATTGACTCAGTTATGGTAAAAACAAACTTCCCCCCAATTTCTCCTCCAAATCTGGAAAACTGAAGTTAACTGCGACAAGTTTGGTGGAATCTTCGAAAATTGCAGCTCTGTAAAAAGTTCTGCTAATTAAGGAGGATGGTTAATTAGGGTTAATCTGCAGTTAACTGGTGGATAATCGAGCTTAAAATTTTCTTAGTGGACTCACTGGCTCTTGGTCACGTTGGGTGTGGTCACATGGAGGAGGGCTGGCCCACTCCTCCTCTCCTCTGCCATCGAAATCCAAACAACTTTAAAATATAATTTTCACACCCATCATTTCAAATGTTGAGTTCGTGATCTATGCCTGGAAGGTAGAGTTGGTAGGGTGGAGGTCATTGGTTCAAACTTAACCTCCGCCCCCATATAATTACTTTTGCACGCATTCACATTTTTAAAACATGACCCATGCCAATATATATATATGCGTCACCATTATTTGGAATATGTCTACAAATTACTATATGGTATAAACCATATTTAAATGTCATCCTCCACTTTGTTTTAGTACCAACCTGAATATATTTGAACATTTGAAGTTTGGGGTTTTTAATTAAAATGTTTTATCTATGTGGAATTTTAATATAATATAAAGTTTTTAAATCAATATTAATTAATATATATTAATATAATATATGAAATTTTTTAAATCATAAAAAATATTTAATATATATATTAACGCAATTTTAATATATATATAAAATAATTTTCACCACATAAAAATCATGAACCCACATTCAACTTTGGAGGACATTGGGCGATTTTTACCTTCACATACCAAACTGGAAAATCCAATAGTGACACTTGCCACAATCTCATTGGGCTAAAACTGAAGAAGACTCTTTGCATGCTGACTAGACTGCCATGTCATCAGTTGTACCTGTTCTGTAATAATTTTTAAAAATTTGTTTGTTCTAAACGGCGATCAGTAGACCATAACTCCTTCATATGAAATCGGTTTTCAACAAAGTGAGTTGCATTGGATTCCTTGCGATGAGACGTTCGCTTTGAATCTGGTTTAGTGCAATTCTGAGCACTTTCATTTTTGAGCTAAATTTTGCCCTTGATCCAGATTTTGATCACTCCTTCCCAGTGACATGCTTTTGGACCCACAAAAGCTAGTTATCCTCATGAGTGTTGAACACTCTTCTATTTTACAAGTTCTATCATCTTGATTCTACTTGGAGAAATCACTATGACAACCACTTGGTCACTGACATGCCTAGCCTTGCCTTGCAAATGGCTTGGCTCTTCAACCACTGTTCTCCTTTTGCTGCTGACCCAATCCAACACTTGTTGGTTGCTTGCTGATATAACACTTCTTCTTTACCAAATATATTCCTCGGTGCCTTCCCACTGAGAATTTTGTTCCTCCTTTGCACAATGAGCAAACTATAACAAATAGCTTCCAACATCAGTAAAAATAAGAAAATAAATGGCCATTCTTTTACCTCTACAGTTCCAAATTCCAGATCTGGAAGAATACATTTTCCATCTCCTTCTCTTCTTGGCGTTAACACATAACATGGACTACAATGGCTACAAACTTTTTTGACATCTTGTTGCAAACACACATGCAAGAAACATAACTTGACGACATATCCTCTTGCTCCTTCAAAGCAACAAATTTCACATCATTCGAACATCGCCATGTACTCTCACATCTTGGTGTCAAAACACGTTGACCAACACAAGTTGACAAAACATGCCTCTTCAAACAACTGACTCTCAAGTCAAGCATAAGCATGTATAAAAACTTGACGATTCTTTTCCAAAAACAAAAATAATTTCACATCTCATGAAACACTTCTTCAACATCTCATTTCCATCTTTGGAGACAAAATCAACTCTTCCAAGTCGATATGACATGCAACACAAAATCAACACAAGTCAACACTCATGCAAGTGCAAATGATCAACACTCTCAAGTTTACATCATGCATGTTAAACAAAGCAATCGACCAATACAAGTCAATTACTCATGCATGTTCAAATACTATGGAACCATAAAAGTTCCATTATTCATACACACAAACTCTCATGCATGTATACAATTTTTCAACTCTCTCACAAGTAAAATCATAAGTACAAGAACTCCATTCATATGTACATGTAATTAAAGTTGAAATGAACAAATTTTGCTGCAATAAAGTGAGTCAACATACTCCACTTTCAATCACCTTCTTGGCATAAACATGCAACATGCGATGTAAAAGAAAAAACCATTTCAGTGGCGCTTCTTTCGGTTGCACTTCATCATTCTGCGAATCATCATGACCCGCATCAATTATGGAATCTTCTTTTCCATTATTTCCATTCTCTTTCTCCGCGTTCTTCAAATATCATGGATGACTTGCTGGATACAACGTCCAACATTTGTCTACAAGATGACCTTTCTTATGGCAATGAGTGCAAAACAATTGCCTCTTCCTTTCAGCATGGTTTGTTTTGTCTTTGACTTTCTTCCTTCTTTGCTTCAAAAATTTTTTGTGCATGGCTATCTTCTTCCAACACCTTGAAAGATTATGGTTATCCAAACCACAAAAGGAATATGAAACTATTTTCCGAATCTTATGTGATAATTTACCATGTTTATCATAATCAAAAGAAACTTGATTAAAAACAGAATTATACCTTGAACATTCACCTTTGTTGCCTTCTCAAAGAGGTGAATTTGATGAGGTAATGGAACTCTTCGGAATACCAACAATGCATTCAATGATTGTAGAGCTTTTAACATCATGTTTTTCGTCATTCTCATTAGCTGCATGCTTAGAGCACCTTCTTGCAAAGTGGGTGTAAAACTTTTTCATTCCCCATGAACACAATCTTCACAAGCTTGAGGTAATGAAAATGAAATGAAAGTCCTTCTTGGAACACCTTCATGTGCCTCCTTGGCTTTAGATCTTTCTCCATCATCTTTTCCATAAGAAATACCCAAATACTTAGGCCTTTCTTCAACAAAAATTGGCTCAACTATGCCATGTGCATGTTTTCCTAATCCTTTACCTTCATAGCCCATCTTCATTAATAATTTGAACCCTATTCCTCTAGTGTGTGTTTCAAAATAATCTACGCATTCATCTTGAGATGAAATTGAAGATAAACTTGAATGCATACATCTTTTTCAAGTACATACTTGACTAAGGCTCCCTTAGCATCATGGAGTTGAGTCTCCATCTCATGCATCCTTTCAAGGTTCTCATTTGCAACATGGAGCTGAGTCTCCATCTCATGCATCTTTTCAAGAAGCTCTTGCTTCTCCTCCTTCATGGAAATCAAATTCTCTTGAAGTGTTTTTCTCTCCCTCTTATGTTCATACTTCTCTTACATCCTATTAATCATGATGTAGAGTTTCTACAACATATCTTTATCAGAGAGTTTTTCTAAGGAAGATGGATTTGAAACATCACTTAATGAAGTTGCCATCACACATGCAATGCATACAAATATTCTTTTCTGTGATTTGAGAATCTGAAGACTCAATCTTGACCTTCTCCTTCACACATAAACTTGGTAAAATGTTAAATTTTCCTCGCACAAATTCAACAATCAATAGCTATAGAACCAATAGATATAGAAGACTTAGCTAATTCTTCTTGCTAACCTTGCCTAAAATGACCTAAAAAATTTTCTCTAGTACCAACTTGATCTGAATATAGGAAAACTTTTTATTGTATGCAAGCTCCCTTATCAGTATTAAAATGTGTTTAAGGATCATCTCATTTAACCATTTGTGAGGGGGTTAAAATGTCAAGTTTCATGTGTTATTAATGAGAAAATTATGAGTTAATTAACAATTAAAAACTCATATAAAACAAATTAAATACATAAATTTCACTCACAACAATCACATAACACAATGGATGATGATGGAGTTCACCCCTCCTGGGCTACATCTCCATGGACCTACTTTAACTAGCTAGGCCCTCTTCGGATTATGAGTAAAATGTCTGATTACAAGCACCAATAGTAATCCAATGGTTTTTCTGACTATTCCATTAGCTTCAGAACACTCAAATACCCCAAAAATGGCTATCCAATCTCTGAATTTGGTCCACAACTCTAGGCTTGACCTCCAACCTTGGTGGCCATGGGCTTGTTTATTCTCCAAAGTGACAAAATCACCTTCATATGTGCTCCAACACCTCTATAAAACTTACCACTATGTTCAAAGCATCAAATACATCAAAAATTGACTATTCACTCACTGAAATTAGCCTTCAACTGATATGGGCATGGCCTTCCCTCTTGGTGGCCCTAGAATTCAAAATTATTCAAGTGAAAAATTACGCATGCATATGACCTCCATTTCCTCTGCAAGTTGTTCCAATGGATTCAGAGCATGCCAATTTGATAATAATGACTATCCTTGAGCAAATATTGGTCGAAAATTGACTCAGTTATGACAAAAACAAACTTTCCTCCAATTTCTCCTCCAAATCTGGAAAATTGGAGTTAACTCCAACAAGTTTGGTGGAATCTCTGAAAATAGCAGCTCTGCCAAAAGTGTCGCTAATTATGGAGGATGATTAATTAGTGTTAATCTGTAGTTAATTGGTAGATAAGTGTGCTTAAAATCCACTTAGTGGAGGCGCTGGCTCCTGGTCACGTTGGGTTCGGTCACGTGGAGGAGGGCTAGCCCACTCCTCCTCTCCTCCTCCATCGGAATCCGAAACAACATTAAAATATAATTTTCACACCCATCATTTTAAATGTTGGGTTTGTGGTTTGTTAGTGGAAGGCAAAGTTGGTAGGGGGGGATCACGGGTTCAAACTTGACCTTCGCCCCCATACAATGGCTTTTACACGTATTCACATTTTTAAAACATAACTGATGCCAAATATATATCACCATTATTGGGCATATGTCCATGGATTACCCTATGTTATAAACCATATTTAAATGCCATCTTCTGCTTTGTTTAAATGCCAACGTGAATATATTCAAACATTTGAAGTTTGGGGTTTTTAATTAAAATGTTTTATATATGTGGAATTTTAATATAATATAAGTTTTTAAATCTATCTATCTATATATATATGAATATAATATATGAAATTTTAATATATATATAAACTCAACTTTAATATATAAAAAATAATAATTTCCATCACATGAAAATCATGAACTCACATTCAACTTTAGAGGATATTGGACGATTTTTACCTTCACATGCCAAATTGGTAAATCCAACAGTGACACTTGTTATAGTCCTATAGGGCTAAAACTGAAGAAGATTCTCTGCATGCTGAGTAGATTGTCATGTCATCAGTTGTACTTGTTCTACAATAGTTTTTAAAAATTGGAGTTGTCTACCGATGCAAGAAAATAGCCCGGACAACAGCTTTTGCTAGAATCTGATAAAAAAAAAAATCAAAAAATAAAGTAGTTGTATTGTTTGAATTTCATTTTTGATGGTGGAAATGGATTTAACACCATAAAAACCTTTCAAGCACCCAAAATACTAAAGTTTAACCACTATAAACCAGAATTTCAAAAATCTTTACCAAACTTTTTCATAATCTTACGGGAATTTCTAGGTTATTATGTGGGTTTTTTAGACTATGGCTTAAAAATTTGCATGTTCTGAACGACAATCAGCGGACCATAATTCATTCATACAAACTCGGTTTTCAACGAAACGAGTTGCGTTGGATTCCTTGCAACGGGCCGATCACTTTGAATCTAGTTTGGTGCAATTTTGAGCACTTTGATTTTTAGCTAACGTTTTTCCCTTGATCCAGATTTTGATCATATGATGAGTTAGTTCCCTAGATATAGTATTGCAGTGGGTGGTTTGATTCATTCATTGTGTCCTTTTGGAGGTAAAGGAAATCCTTATAGATATATTAATTATTATCCCCAAGACTTGACGTTGCCGCCAAGGCAGATGATGAGGGGTAGGAGGGGAGGCATTGGAAGAGCTCATCTTGGGAAGAGAGTGGCAAGGCTCTCTGCCCATGACTTGGAGGAAAGATATTTTAATATAGTTCCTCGTGAGATGCGTTAAGAAATCCGAGAGCTAGAGAACAAAGAAAAAAAATGAAAGGCAGTCCCTTTCAGACTCTGAGTTGTTAGAGGATATGTCAATTTGGGTGCCAAACCCTAGGCACACCAAGGGTAGGAGAAAACAATATTTAAATTCAATAGCTCTTCATTGGAAAATGAATACATTTTTGGGCTTGGTATTAAGGGACAAGCAAGTGGAGAAATACAATATCTTCACCTCTCTAGAGGACGTTAAGAGGATGCTTAAGAATCATAGGTTTTGTCTAGATAGAATTGATGCTCATGTGGAGTATGTGGAAATCCATATTACCTGTGATTGAGATGGTGGGGATCTGATGGGTCCTACTATCTCTAGCACAAGGGTTACAACTAATAATATTTCATCTCCAGAAAATTATCAGTGAGCATGGGCGGTGGGTGGACAATTTGGAGTTTTTCTAATGCTTGTAGTTTTGTCCTATATAGGTTTCATGCTGGCCTCTTAGTCTTTGATAAGGGAAACGTAGTTTCATCACAACCTTGTGTTTATGTGGGGTGCTTCTAGCATGTTTTATTGGACTTTGGTGTTCTCATTCTCATCTTTTGTTATATGCTAATGGTGGTATGGATATTATATTTGTGTGGAAGGTTTTGTTATTCCTAGGCTAGCTTTGTTGGGATCTCGTCATATCTGTTAGATGTAATTAAAGTGGTTTTTGGAGGTCTGAGGCCTAGCAGTCTCCTAGTGCCTAGAAGAACTCCATGCGCGGTGTAATTACTAGTTCTAATGATTTCTTCGGTGAATGCTTGTGTGGGTGATAGAGTTAGTCGTCACTCTGTGGATGATTGCATATGTATATGTATCTAGTATGTATGGAGAGGTAGGAAAGTCATATCTATCATTGATTCATATGTATTTTGTTTCTGAATAGTATTTTGTTTTGGCTAAGCAATAGAGAAAGATTGTTGAGAGGATTTGTGCCCTCAGTGGACAATATTTTTTCATGTAAATCAGTGTCTTTGAGTAATATAAAGATTTTAATTCAAAAAACAAGTATGAAAAAAGAAAAAAAAATGGAAATTATAGATTCTAATTTTTAGTATATAAAGTCATAAATTATGACTAAATAAGTGCTTAGATGTATGAGAAAACCCCTACTTCGATTTATTAGAAAATATTATCTCCATTATATCTCTAATCTTACAAGATGAAAAATGAAAACTAAAAAAATAAAATCAATATTGTTCAATGCCTATAGACAAATGTCCAAATTAGTTTTCAAATTAAAATAAATAAAACTTATAAATATTTAATATAAATTTATAATTATAATGTGTATTCTTTAAAATTTATTAAAATAATCCTATGTTTATTATTTGATATGAAATTGTGACTCTATATTGTTGTATGTTTGATAAAAATTAACAGAAACATATCAAATGTTGAAATGAACCAATAATCGTACTTTTATTCTTTAATTTGAAATTGTGATTATAAACTGATTTTATATAATTTATAATGGCTATTGTATTGTATTTATTTTTTAATTTGAAATTATGATTATAGATTGATTTGATAGCAGAACATCAAATCCACTTATACATTCCAAAACTCATTTTCAACCATTAAAATACGTAATCAAGTTCAACGAAAAAGAGAAGCAAAAGCCAATAATTAAACTCTTTTGATTTTATATTTACAATGGTTGTTGTATTACTCTTATATTTTGTGAACAAATTTTAAAAAGCATGAGTAATATTTCAATGGACAGCAAAACTAAATATAAAAGGCCAAAGGACAATCATGGATGGGAGGGTGCACATCAAATTTATACCTTGCAAAATACAGAGAGACAAGCAAAAAGGAAAAGCCTATGTGATAAGCTGCCGCACCCGAAACTAAAGGACATGGAAACACGAGGCCATACAGAGCAGGTATTAAGTGCATGCTTCAATTCGTGATTGATGTAACTTCATCCGCTTGTCTTTTCTTGGACTCCAAGCACTTCCTCGCAACACCATTCTCCCCGATGCTACTTTCACGGGCATTCTTACTTCTATTGCAGACAATTTCACGGGAAAAGGCACGACGGATCTCAGTTTTTCAAGGTGTCACGAGGGTCTGTTTCCTAGAAGATGATTTGCTTAGCAGAAAGATGGGAGTAAAGTTTAGTAGAATTATATTTTTATTATGTCTAATATATAATATATCATTTCTACTAAGTGAATTGAATAAGTGACGAAATTTAAAACTCCATTTCATAAATAAATTTTCGATGTTATAAAATTTGATTAATAAATTATCCTACATTTTATTTATAAAAATAACTACTTCAAGTCTATTTTTCAATAGTTTAAAAAAAAATTATATATACACACAAAAAATTGACACTTCTATAAATCTACATAAAAGCTCAAATAATAGGCATGAAAAAACATTAAAAAAAAAACAAATAACCCTCGTCATCAAATTTCCATATTACAAACAAAATAAATTTGAAATTCTCAATTGAATATTCTGGCAAGTAAAAGTCCAAAATACATTGTTCTCCTGCAACAAATATCCCATCATAAAAACCATGGCAAATATTGGCCCGAGAAGGTTGAATGGAAGCCAAGATCGATATGTAGGTTTCGTTTTTCTGTTAGTTCAGAGTATGTGTTTACTCAAGTAGTTACACGTTCAAAACGAGGGCATTAGGAGCTGCATGATAATAATGCAGTTTAAAGGGCTTGGAGGGATCTGAACACTTGTCTGGTTGTAATGACAAGGTTTACAAGGTACCAACGTGCATGGCTGAACTTGAGATTGATGACAGAGGCTTTCTCATGTATATTTTTAAGAATTGTAAATATAAAAATTAAACAAATATTTATATTGTAAGGTGTTTTTCTTTGAAAACAATTCTAGTAGTAAGTGTCTCTTTGCATTATTATGTTCTTTTAAAACAATTCCAGTCGGTGCCATCTTGCATCATTATGGTGTTTTAAATTTAATGAGAACGACTCCCCTAAGTGTTACCTTGCATTATTTTACACCTTTAGATTTGATGTTAGAGTATTGAACAAAATTTAGTCATCAAATTAACAATTAATAATAGTCTCAAATTAATAACCAATTAATAGTGTTACTAATAATTAACTATTAACTACTTCTATATTGAAATCCAGAATCCATACCAGCAAGATGATGTTCCATCTTAGGAGAAGCTTTATCTAAGATTTTTAATATTCATTTTTAGTGATAAAAATAAGTGCATGGGATTCTATTATGTGACATGGAACAATAAGTACAGACTCTTGAGCAAAATTGCCATAATTTTACTCATCTCTTGTGGGTTCTTCCGTCTCTTCTCTTAGAATCTCATTTCCCTCTTTTGTTCATAACACTACCCACAAAACTCCATTACCCATCACCCCAAAATTTATTCGTGTGGTGCCTCTTGCCTCTATTAGTATTTTCTGATAATGTTAATGTTTCTTGATGTTCTCTTCCTCGGGGTTTCTAAAACCATGCTATGTAACCATCTCTTCCTCGGGGTTTCTAAAACCATGCTATGTAACCATCTTCTGTTCTCTGCCTCGGGATTTCTAAAACCATGCTCTGTAACCATCCTCTGTTTCTTTAATATAAGATGGTGTGTCTTTTCTACTTTGAAAAAAAAGAGCTCTCAGAATGTTGTTGTGGATTATAGGCTGCATCGCCCAACAAAATCTTTAACACCTCGGAGGATCAAAGATAAGAGAGAACTTAATAAAAGGCACTGTTAGGTTTTTTCACTCAATACTTCTTTAATTCAATTGAATACTATATCCAGTGGGCCAGCCAAGTGCACGGATAGAGATATCATCACTCAATACTTCTTTAATTCAATTGAATACTATATCCAGTGGGCCATCCAAGTGCACGGATAGAGATATCATCACTCAATACTTCTTTAATTCAATTGAATACTATAAGCCAAGTGCACGGATAGAGATATCATGGTGATGTAAATTTCAAAGTCAATCCCACTATCATTCGCTACTATTATCTTCTTTTTTCTTGCCCATCTTTTTTCTTACTCATTTGGTTATGGGTTGGAGTTATTTTAAAGTAATGCCAGGTCATGGTTTTCTCCATTATCCTTGATACGACAATGCAAACAGCTTCATGTAATTCTGGGGGCTTCATAACAATTTTTAAGTGATATCATATGAAGTTGGTCGTGCGTTGGCTAACTGGAAAGTGTATGTTAATGGGAAATTTGATGAAAGGATTTAAACCGAAGAACGTAAAGGATTCAAACAATAATTTCTATGTGAAGTTAAAGAGACCTCGAGATAGTAAGTTAGACTTTCTTTGTTTTTCTTTCTTTTCTTTTGGGTTTATTAGAGACCTCGATTCCGTTAGTTACAATAAGAAATGCTCCATGGTAGGGATAATAATTTAGTAAACTAGTTTAGATTGTACTGAAGTTGGAATGAACTCTAAGAGAGCTAAGTATTTTTTTTTTCTCTTTAATTATTTTATGTGACAAACTGAGTTATTTGAAGAAAAAATTGCATTTTTCAAGTTTTCCTAATAGAAAATATAGGGAAACTCTCTTTGCATATATCTCATAAAAATAAATAATTAGATGGTTTGGTGCGATTGTATTTCTTATCAATAAAACAATTAGAACTAGCACAACCCATTTTGCATGTACCTTATTTACTTCGGCTTTTGTCTCACTTTTCTAAGTTCATCTATGAATTTAGATATTGTTGAAACCTTTGAATCCTCAAGTCTCGAACTGAACTTGTGGCTCTGTAACATTTAGGTTATTTCAAGACTACCTTATGAGAAGCAGTTTTGCAAATTTGAAGGATTCTTTGATTGACCCAATGTCGTGAGTTATTGGAATATTAATATTAGATTTGATGATGGGCTTTTACAGGTTGTGTTATTAGTTTATTGTGTGTGTATCAAATGGTGTTGTGACACCGACTCTTCTACTCCAACTTTCTTGGTGTTGTTTAATTTTTTAATAAAACGATTGTTGAGATGCTAAATAGAATTCATTGTTTGTCATGATCTTAGGTCTTTATCAAGATGGAGTGTGGACGCTTCATCTAGAAGTACCAACTGATTATCCATTCAAACCACCAATTATTTTTTTATGAATAGGATCTACCATCCCAATATTGTTGACATGCAAGTATGAATTTCAAACTAGCAAAATGTTTTAGTATTTTTCCACTTCATATATGTGATTCATTTTAATTTAGTCAATAATTTCATTTGGTTTGGTTTAAGTTTTCTGCTTCTCTTTTTGGTCACATATTGAAGAAGAGGCTATTGTAAGTGGAAATGACCTAAATTTGAAAAATTTGCTGACATTTTAGATGGGCATTAATTTCCACTAATCTTGCCTCTCCAATTTGGCTTCCTCTCATTTAGCATCGAAGGGCCACACAAAAAGGGGCATTACCAATCTAGAGCCAAACGTAGATGATATCCCCAGACCATTTCTCTGTCCTCAATATGCAAGGCATGCATATTCATGGGATTGCATGCAGTTTGAAGTTTGGCATGTAATTTGCATGAAGCTGGTGGGACGCTAAATATATAACTTAACTGAAGAGGAGAAAATGTTACACTTGGCAAACTATTTTTGTGTTGCTATCTTACATACATGAAAGAGCTAGGTGTAGAGAATCCCTTAGCAAACATAAAATTTTGTTGCCAAACAAAACTAAAAATTTTAGCAAGACTAGTGGTGCAAGGTCACCATAATTTTTCCATTTGATCATTGATGTATCATTTCAAACATGAGAATTTTCCATTTTTCCAACTACGTTCAATTTTCTTGGCACTTCAGACTTGGCAAAGTTTGTCATGATGTTCTTAAATATGAATGGTCTCCAACATTTGGTAAGAAATAAATAATCACATTAACCACAACTTTTCTTGATTATTTGTTCAAGAGATGAGTTTGTTTTTGTGATTCCTAAGAAATGAGCCTCTCTTTTTTTCATCTAAGTTTAAAGTGAATTTATTATGCTCAATATATTGCTTACCTCTAAGTTGTATTGCATTTGCAGATCTTCTGAATGTATTTGAAATATTTCTTCCTCAACTTCTATTATATCTGAATGCAGAGGAGCATTTAAATTTCGGTGATGGGGCCTTAATGTAGAGTGACAAGAATGCTTCTGAGGAGAAGGTGAAAGGTAAATTCATCGATGCTTGTTTTAGTTTGCATTGGAAATATATTTCAAGATGTTTTCTGATTCACTTCACATATTTATATTCATTATCAGAATTAGTTTTCCAAAGATCTATAAATTTCTTCAGTGTTTACAGTGTACGCAGATAGCTAGTTTACCATTCCCGTAAATCGAAATATTTAGATGAAGAGGACATATATTTTTCTTAGTTTCACTAGTGCAATAAATAAATACCCTATTTTACTTCAAGAATTACAAGATTGACACATTTCAAGATGTATGCTATTTAGGTTTTTTTTTTTAGATTTTAGCCTATATTTCTCATTCATTTCTTTTTTGTTGTGTGTTTTAGAATATTGTCTTCGATATGTGCAACCAAGAAGTTTTTCTTGGCAACAGGACGAGGAGCAGGAAGGGGAAAGCAGCGAAGGCACTAGTGACAATGTTTTTGCCTCTGGTGAGAGGGAACGACAAGCCTGCAGACCCATGATATCCTAGATCCACATGTTGTTGAAGTTCAAATTGCCCTGTAATTTTGGAGAACTTCAGATTTTTTTTTTTTTTTTTTTTTGATATTTTGGGAATTTCGCTCATATTCATTAAACTTCTACTAATTTTGGATAGAACCCTATTGGTCCTTTTAGCTACATGTTTTTCTAAAGAAACAATTCCCATGTTCAAGAATTTTGTGCCTTTTTTAACATTAATGTTACATCCTACTTATCTTGATAGTGTTCTAGATATTAGTAAAATTCAGTTAAATTTGTTTGTGTGGTTTCCAAGGAAAAAAGATTTGAGGTATTTTGTTATATCCCCTGCTCTATCAAAGAAAATTTAGAAGAAATTCAATAATGGAAATATTTACTATGCTAAAATGCAAAATATTCTAAGCTTTATTGCAAACCGAATACTTCGCCCCAGGGTCATTTAAATGAAAAGATCAATGGCATGGTATTGCTCATTGAGTTTTGTTTCCACCACAACCTACTACCTTGGATTATCCTTTTAAACTTCAATGTCTCTTTCTTGGGAAAAAATTCAACTTTTATGTTTTAAGTATCAATATACATTTTTAAATCTTATTATACCTGCTAGAGATAGTGTATATTGTATTAGGGTGGTTATTGATTTGAAATTAATTTCTGTTTGACTAAAAAAAAATTAAAAATTATCTAATGTTAAACATTATGAATTGAAATTCATGATTTTTTAATAATATTTTAATACATTTATCTCAAATTCTATTGGTTGAAAACTTTAACTCTTATTGCAAAACTCATCGTTCTTAGTGCCAATTCAAGGGTTTGTGTGCGCCGTCAATCCCCGGCTTTGCAATCGTATTAAATGTGAGTTAATGATCGCGAAAGCATTTTCTGTTCCTGCACCTGCACTCAGAACCCACTTGACTCCTCGTCACTATTATTATTGGCTTCGGGCTTCTCAAGCGCTTTTAGTTCGTCATTCCTTATAATCTCCACCTGTAACTCATTGATTGTAAAACTCGTTCTGTCACGAGATCTACATTCATTTTTATATTTGTGTCGCTGGAATTTAGTTTCGTTTTGGTTCTGCGTATGCTGATGTCAATGGTGTAAATGCCTCCGCTTTCAACCAAATGGTCCTCCACATGGAATCACTCTCAAACTAACTTGACTTCATAATGGCGAATCATATTTCTTGTAGTCGCTTGACGTCTTAGTTTTCACGTATTTACTAGATAGATTTTCATTTCCAGCTACTCCTCGAGTCTCACCTGCAAATTTCTCACTCAACTACTATTATATTCAACTACCAATAAAATCATTCAAATATTATTAATAGCAACATCTAAGGAAGATAAAATTGACGAGATGATCAACCCGTGCAGAATACCAGATGACATCGTTTTGAAGGAAGTCCACTTTATCCCCTTTGTTTATGCTAGAAGAAAATGCTGAACTTATGTCATTGTAGATTTAAAAATGAAAGAAAAAGTTGAACTTATGTATAGTGTAGATTTAGAAATTAAAAAAAAAAGTTAAATTTATCTTTATTGTAGATTTAAAAAGATATTCAGGAATTTGACGATCTCCAACAACATAGCAAAGCTCGTGGACTCACTTTGGGGGAGGTGAGCAAGGAGATACATGATCTGAAAACTGAGGTGCGCAACATCAAAAATGAACTTGCTGTCTTAAAATCTCAGAATGCACAACAACCTACTTCATCGACAACAGTTTTGTCGAAGCAACCGACAAATTATATTCAGCACACTCAGCCACACACTGAAGTGCAAACTGCATCAGGCAAATTTGTTTCATCAGGCTTTAGTGATATTGGGGACATGCAAGTCCTCACAGTTCAGTATCAGCAGCATCATATTCTGGTAAATCTTTGTGTTGCTGGTCAAATTTATAAGGTTATTGCTTTAATTGATTCTGGATCAGATCTTAACCTTATATCAAAACATATAATCCCTTCGAGATATTGGACTATAGCAGAAAGAGAAGTTCAGGGATTAGGAATGAAGCAATTAAAGTTTGAAGTTTCTACAGCCACTGTCTGCTTTGATTCTAAATGTGTAAAATTATCCTTAGCAGTCTCAGATATTCCTGTTGATTGTATTTTGGGTAATGTGTTTTTAGCAGCAGTAGAGCCACATGGGTCTTTCAGATTTCCTGATGGATCTGCAGGAATCTTTATTACTGTTTCTGGAAAAAGATTTGAATTGCCATATGTTTCCAGAAATAGACTCTCACCCATGGTGCAGATAATGAAGGAAAAAGAAAAGAAACTTCAAGCTGTTGAGAAAAGCCTGGTTGAGCTCAAAGATCACAAGGAGACTATCAGAGTTGAAGAAAAATTGAGCTCTCCAGAGATTCAGAGAAGGATTGCCGAAATTCAAAAGGAATTTGAAGAAACATGCTGCTCTGAAGAGCCGAATGCCTTCTGGCATAGAAAGCAGCATAGCATTGAGTTGCCTTACAAGGAGGGATATACTGGCAAGCCTTGTAAGTCAAGAAGCATCCCTATGTCTGTCCATGACAGACAGCATTGTCAGAATGAAATAAAATAGCTTCTTCAGAAGAAGTTGATCAGAGAATCCAGTAGCCCATGGAACTGCTATGGATTCTATGTAAATAAAAGGAGTGAGCAAGTCAGAGGAGTTCCAAGATTGGTGATAAATTATAAGCCTCTGAACAATGTACTAGCAGATGACACTTATCCAATTCCTCATAAAGGAGATTTGATAAGAAGAATTTCAGGAGCCAAGGTGTTTTCCAAGTTTGATCTAAAGTCTGGTTTCTGGCAGGTTGCCATTGCAGAAGGTGAAAGATGGAAGACTGCATTCAGTGTCCCTCATGGACATTATGAATGGAACGTGATGCCTTTTGGATTGAAGCATGCACCATCCAAATTCCAAAAGGTAATGGATTCTATTTTTAAGCCTTATGCGGAATGGTTGCTAGCATACATAGATGATCTGCTAATATTTTCAAAGAATTTGAATGACCATTTCAGACATTTGAAAATCTTTATGAAATTGGTCAAAAGGAATGGTCTTGTCCTAAGTAAGAAGAAAATGGAATTATGCAAAACTAAGATTAAATTCTTAGGACATGAAATAGAAAATGGCCAGATTGCTCTACAAAAACATGCACTGGAGTTTGCAGATAAGTTTCCAGATGTCATTATGGATAAAACCCAGTTGCAGAGGTTCTTGGGTTGCCTCAATTATGTGAGAAATTTCTATCCTGACTGTTCCATTGACAGATCTCTGCTGAATCAGAGATTGAGAAAAAACCCAAAACCTTGGACTGACAAGCACACCCAAGCAGTCAGAGAAATCAAGTCTAAGGTAAGAAATCTGCCCATATTATATGTTGCTGATGACAATTATTTTAAGATTGTTGAAACAGATGCCAGTAACATTGGTTGGGGAGGTGTGCTGAAACAAAAGCCAACATAAGATGATCCGAAAGAAAAAGAACAAGTTGTTTTGTTTGTCTTTGGAGTTTGGAGCAAAGCAGAACTAAACTATGCTCCTATAGAAAAAGAGGTAAAAGCAGCTTGGAATTGTATGAAGAATTTTTCTGTACATTTGGCTAACAAGAATTTCCTGCTTAGAACAGATGCTAAGGCACTGGAAAAGGTGTTGACCAAGGAGATCAAGAACCCAGAAGATGCAAAGTTTGCACGATGGAAATCTCTCTTTGCATATTTCAGTTTTAAAGTTGAACATATTAGAGGTTCTGACAATTGTATTCCAGATTTCTTAAGCAGGGAATACATCCAGCATCAAGAACAAGAGAATGACCCAGAAGAACAAGTTCAGCTCCATTGCATGGTCATTCTAACTGAATGGAATCAGGCCTACAAAAGAGAGGAGCTCAGGTACATTGCGGATGATGAGCCATGGCCTGTGTATGCAGAAAAGTGGAGGCCAACCTGGATCCTCCGTAATACTCAAGTGCTTGATGGGAATCTGCAGAATCATACTGATTTGCAGCACTTGGTTCCAGGAACGAAAGTGTACCCGAAGGGAAATCGGTGGATACATGAAAAGATGTATTCACATAGCATGGCAGCTTCACATGAAGCTGAAAGGTCACTTTCAGAGGACTTTTGGGATCTGTATGTTATCAGTACTGGAGGCAGTGATAGATCCAAAGAGTATTATAAATCTTTTGTAATCAACAAAGTCAGAAAGATCGGCACATACATTCATGGCAAGTTCATTTCATGGCCGCATGATGATCCAAAGCTTATTTTTCCTGACATTGTTTACAATTTTGCAGGTTATGAGACTCTGTGGTGGGATTTACTTAATAAAGATGGACCAGAAGAAACCCACTACACTAAACTAAAGTTTGCCCCTACATGGATCAATGAAAAAGAATCACAAATTCCATGGTTATCCAACTGGTGGTATCATTATGGCCCAAGTCCTTATAGTATGGATCCTAACTTTTATGAGTCATATTGCAGATTATTCTGTAATGATTGTCTTGCAGGACCAGCTGGTGAATGTTTTCACTATCCCTGTAAAACAGTTGGTGAAATTGCAAGTTTAGAACATAATATGTTAGTAAATCCTATATTAAAGATGCATATGCAGATGCACTACCAGTGGTTAGTCATGATGAAGATCAAGCACCAGATAATACTCAACAAGCCCATGATCGTCAGAAGAATATATACAAAGGCTTGGGATGATGAGTTTTATCATCTCAGATATCCGGGGATAAAAATCCTTGATGATCTTGCAGCAGAGTCCAGTACAAGTGGTCCTCGGGAGCCCCACTCATAAAAGGCTTTCCCTGTGTAAATAATGGTCCCTAGTCACGGGTGTATAGTGACGAAGCTTTTCTCTTGGACTTTTCCTTCGTCCGAAAAGTATCCAATGTGTAATCAATAAAGTTTGATTCCTCGTGGGCCTTTGTAAGGTATCCATAGTGTATCCACTAGCACTAGCACTTTAGTTTGTCGGTATGACAGATCTCCGTGCGGATGTCACCTCTTGGTGTTACCCGAAAACGATGATCTTCTGCCAAGTGTCAATAATCGGACGGTGCATAGTAATGTTTGTCCCCCTCTCATTTCTATATAAGGAGAGGTTAGGCTCATTTGTAGGCACCGGTTGTTTGAGTCTTGTGTGTTGTGTTTAGAGTCCGAGTATTCTCTCCCTGCTCTGCGTCTGCGCCATCTTGGTGATCTGCTCGCATCACGGAGTTCTTACTCATAGTCCTTAGGTGAGCTGAGAAGCCTGCGTGTCTGTTCATGTGACAGGAAAGAACCTAAAGTGGCCAGTTCATTAGTGAGTCTGTATATTTTATCTCTATGTTTTATAAGCTCTGAGACAGAGTCTGTTTATCGGCCAGGAAGCCTCTGGTATCGATCCTTCATTAGTGAAGATCATAAGTCCAGTAAAAGCCGAGACAGTCCATCTCTGATACAGAGACATTGTAATCTGATTGTAAAGCATTCTGATAAATAAAGAGAGAAGACTTTTTCTAAGTTTCCGCATTATTACTCTGTGTGCTTTAAATATTGCTGTTAAGATACTTGCATAGCTCGAAAGTTCGCCAGATTCGCTGGAGTTCGCGAAGAACTATGGATCGCTAAGGCCGTTTGAAGGCGAGGAAGCCGTGTGGTAGGCCACAAGAGTGTGAGGGTTCAGTAGGTTCGTCCGGGTTTACACTTGGGTTCACATAGAGCTGTGTTCAGAGACACTTAACAAGGCCAAGTCAGTTGGTTTACGACCGCAAGCAAGCTTTTGAGAAGCCTCTGCTAGAAATTGGTATCAGAGCCAATAAGTCGACGCTGTCGCCTGGTTCAGGATCTTGAGTAATATTTAAAAGTCTTTCTTTCTCTCTTATTCTCGAAGAATGGATTCTTCAATGTCTAAGTCTGTATCTTTTAGAGAGCTCGAAGAACAAGATCGAGCAGAGCAAAACCCTCTCAGAGATTTATTTGCGTCAAGTAGTAGTCGAGTGATCCATGAATCTGATCACCTGTATGAAGAGGTCGAACCACAAGCTCGTTGGGTTCTCCCCAACATTAAAGCCTCTGAATTCTATAATGATTTAGGTATCTGGCACCTGAAAGCTGCCACTAGGATTACTATAAAGGAGTCAGTCAGTAGTATTGAAGAAAATGTTGATCAAGTCCAGCTGATCCCTATATTGAATCCCAAAGAGCTTCAAGCTGAAGCCAAGAAGTTGGGAACATAATTTTTACATTTAGGCTGTGTAAGAGTTGGTATTCATGCGTTGGTGCATCCTAGAGTCGATGCCTATGTGTTGGCCACAGTCCGTGACTTAACACACAATAAATACACTGATTCATTAATTGGAGGGATAGTTGCACCACTATCCAATGGGCCAGTCTGATTTGACTGTTACCCAAATTTCTCAGTGTCTGTTTTTTATGAAACATTGGCCGATATTCTACAACTTCAAATCCGAACAATGGGATTTGATATGAGGAAGAAACGCAGGAATATCACAATTCAATTCCGTGGTTGTTTTCACCACACTTCAACAATGTTTCCCGATGTTCTCCATGCACCCAGCAGAGAGTCAAAAACCAGTGTAGTTGTCCTCACAGATCCTAAGAATCAAAAGATAGAACACCAAGCTATCAAATGGGAGGATCTGCAATTTCCCCAACACTGGACTGTTCCAAATCCCAGACCTCTGTCTGTCCAGAGGATAACCTCTGCCAACATCACCGAAGATCAGTCTTCTGCTACTTTGTCCTTCCCGAGGAGATCTACCATAGATCGCAGAAGATTAGAAGCTGAATGTAAAAAGTCGCCTCGTTATATTTCACCCGATTGTACAGATACGGGTTGTAGTTCTATTGTTTCTAATTGTAGTCATGTAGCCCTTTTTGAATTTGCACAGTTTGTTAATTTTCAGCCAGTCAAAGTTGAATGTCCACAATGTCACCAAAGTGTCAACTTACAGAGTTTGGCTTATGCTGTTCTCCATAGAAATCATAATCCCAGAACTGGTGAAGCACCTCCAAGTACTTCTATCAATCCTTGTCCAAATCCAAAGTGCTCCGACATTCCCTTTCCACATGAAGATGAGCACCCACGTGTTTTGATGATGCATCTTCTTCCTTCCCTTGAAGAAGAAGATCCCAGATTGACTGAGTTTTTAATAAACTAGAGACCACCCAAGAGTCCTAAATATGGGTTGGGTTATATAGAACAAGCCAATAAGTTGATACCAGAATGCAGATACAGAGATCTGCCCCCAGGTTGTAAAAAGCCCTCTGTACCTGAGATCCATAAGTTCTACACTCTCATGGATGGATGTCCTAGATCTGGAATCCCAACAGAATGGATGAAACAAATGATCAATTGGGATTTGTTTACACATCCACAGGCTGATGCCTTTGTTGCTGCCTATCCAAAAGAAGAAAAGATGAAGCTTGCAGCAGAGTGGAAGGAATACATGGAGAAAAACCAGGTATGGATATCATTCTATATGTGGAAGAAGCAGATGGAGAATGATGTAGTATTAATGGTTGATACTACTACATCTTCCTCACATTCATGGTACAATTGATAGAGACCTCCATTGATCCTCGGGGGGGGGAATCCTTTTCTCATGATAGTCCTTTGGTCCAGCATGATAATTCTTTGATGGGTTCTGAAGGAAGAGTTCAAAAAGTGAGTGAGCAGATAAATTGGACCAATACTGCACTCACAGGATTGGAGAAGAATGTTGCAAAGACTGCCCTGGTCAAGGACCAGATTGATTCAGTTCAAGTCTCTGTGAATGATGTACATAGAGTCTTAAATTCTGTACAGTGTGACCTTCAAGTAGTTAGAAGTATTTCAGAAAATTCTTCTATTAAATTTGATGAGATAGAAAATTGTGTCATAGATCAGTCCATAGCCACCAGACAATCTGTATATAAATTGTCTGAAAAGTTTGAAGGTTTAAATGTCAATAAGGCCAGCAAACCCATTCCAATGTCATTTATTGCTGGTAAAGGAAAAAGTGTTGTGCCACATGAGATCCCTAAACCTGAGTCAATTCCTCCTGTCTCTAGGTTTCCTTCTCTCATGCCAAGAGAAGTTCCTCAGTTGCCTCTAACCCCTGTGCCAGAGTCAAAACCTGAGTCACAGCCAGTTGAAGAAAAATCAAAGAAGATTACTATTGCTGAAATCATGAAAGACTCAGAGTCTAAAGATCATGTCTTTCCTATCTATGAGCCCTTAGAGCCTCATCATACCAGACATGCACCCCTTGACCTTTATGGTGCAGGAAAGATTCCACCAAGAGAAACGTTCCATGAAGGGAGCCACAAGGAGTGGAACATAGACAACATGTCTGCACATCAGATCAGGCAAGTATTGGATCAAATGATCATTGAATATAAGCTGATGTGTGTGGAAGGAAAGAGTGAGATCGAAGCCTGCAAAACAATCATGCAGTGTTTCACTGGCACACTGGCCCGATGGTGGGAACTAGAATCCTCTCCCGCGTTGATTGATAGAATGGAGAAAGAGATTATAAAAGATGAACAGGGTGACATCATGTTCAACCCTGATGGCACTGCACAGACCAATATGATCGGTGCTCTCACGGCATTGATCCAGGAACATTTTTGTGGCTTAGAATATGTTGCATCTGATAAACATGAGATGATATTGATGAATCTGAAATGCAACAATATAAATCAATATGAAGACTTCCATCGGGACTGGATACAGAGGATATTCTTGGTGAAAGATCCCAAGAATTTATTATGGAAGCAAGTCTATTTAGCAGCCCTGCCTTCAAAGCTAGTAGACATTTTGAAAATGGAAGAAGCCTTCCCTTTGCCTATGGAGACTTATGTGTGGGGAGACTTCTATGGAATAATAACAAAAGTTTTGATTTCTTTGTGTACCAGGTCAAAGATGCAGAAGTCTATTGATAAATTAAACAGACTTCCTGTTACTAAATCCTTTTGCAGCAAATATGGCATAACAGTGGATGATCCCCTTGTGCACCGAAGGAAGCACAAGAGACAAGCAAAGAAGGCTTACAAAAGAAGTAAGTCTACTTACAAACTCAGCTCTGCCAAGAGAAAAGAGCTTCGCAGACCTAAGGAACGTAGAAGACCTAAGGCTCCTAGAAGGCCGTGGCGGCCTAATACCCATTATTACCAGCCCCATGATATTCGGCCTCGAGATGCTAAAGTGGCCAAAATGCAAGATGTTGAATGCTGGTTATGTGGTCAAAAGGGACATACTTCCAACATGTGTCCTACTGCCTTAGAGTCAAAAAGAGGTCTAGGTAAAAAGTCTGCAAAGTATGCCAAGAATAAACAGCGTTCTACTTCACAGACCACTGTCAAGCAAGATCCAGACGCCTGTGCGTATTGTAAATCTACTTCTCATCGGATTTCTGACTGTCCATCCTATCCAGGTCGTCGTCTGTCTATACAGCAGCATGCCATTGATGATAGTTCTTCCTCTGATGACTACTCTTCTTCCTCTTCAGAAGAGCAAGTCAATATGTATTGCCAATGCTCAGACCCAAATGCCTGTAAATGTGATTCTTTTGAGTCTGATTCTGAGTCTTCTTATTCCTCAGCTGTGGAAGATCCGCCTCATGTCCTCATGGCACAAACTGATGATGATTTGAAAGTTTTTTCCCAAATTCGTGCCATGGATGAAGGAGATTTGAAAAATGCTCTCCTTTCTGCCTACATGAAGAATCTTCCTGGTTCTTCCCATTCTTCCAGTTCCTCTAAGAAGCCCAATTTTGTCGAAGCTTCTTATGACCGCAAGCAAGCTTTTGAGAAAAGATAAAATGTTTTGGAATTTGAGTTGATTTCTTATTAATTGTGAGATTTCTAGATATTTGTCAAATTCCAGAATATTTCCAAAAAGTTTAGCTACTTGCATAATTATTGATATTGGTCAATTTATTACCAGTATAAATCTATCTTAACAGCAGATGAAGCAGCAGATGATCCAGTTTAAGTTTATGATACAGCTGCATTTTATCTAGTTCCAAATAAGGATCGACAGAATCCAAAGAATCTACCTCTGGCTCTGCTTCTTAAGCTGCTGTTGGTTCTGCTACTGTTAGTGCTGGACCGATTGAAACTGCTTGTGCTGGTGAATAAACAACTAACTAATCAACTAGATCAACAACTGCTGCTTAGTCAGACTTCGGAGAGAGGCTTTCTTTTGGATTAGCACGGGGGCCCATAACCCCCCACATCGTGACGCTAAAGCGTCCAGCTGAACGACTTTCTGCCAAGCTCTAGCTCTAACTCTTCCATAACCAGTAGAATCTCTATCCAAAGTAAGCAATTTCATTTATATTTCAAAGCAAGCAAAGCAGGTTCAAGAACTTATTAAAGCAAGCAAGTTGTTAAAGAGCTCATCTAATATGATACTGAATTTGCCATAAATATTAGCAAATAAGTGGCTTTAATGATTTAATTGTAACTCAGGTCCATGACGGCGGAAAAATGCCACACAATCAATCTTGCATTTCATTAACTAGCATTAATTTACATCTTGTTTACCTGAAGACAATTGTATTCTGCTGAAACCCAAATGCTTATCCCACCTGCATTGCAGAAGAACACAAGCAATCTTCACACCTCTGTTTCCAATCATACTCATTATCGTGGCAATAAATTAATGCATCTATTAAACAGCACTAAATGTAATTTATAATATCTAAATTATAAAAAGGTATAGGTGCAGACCTTCTTTGCTTTGAGGACAGAAGCCTTAACCGCTGACCATGGTAAGCAGAACTACTGCCGCTTGTGCTTGAACCCAAACGATTCATTCTGTCTATCAATCAATCAGTTTAATGCATGTTACCATAATTTGTCATTCATGTATTTATTGCAGCTTGCTGTAATCCATCTGTGACCTCATTTGACCATATCCATGACCTCATTTGACACTTGTCTCCTGCAAATTAGCGAAAAGACAAATTACCAACAAAACAAAATTATGTGATGGCACTTTTTGTAATATGGTATTATGTGATGTCAAGTTTCAGATGTATTAAAACATTTATAATTTATAATTTTTATTAAATTTTTAAAAAGCAAAACTTCTAATTAACATTTATTTTGTGGCACATTTTTCACTCCTTTCTTAAACGAAAACAAATTGTGCACACATTTTCATATTTTGATGAAATTTGGCTATCATGGTATATTTTGATGTGGAATCATGGCTTAAACTTCTATTGTGGCTATTTATTATTTTTAATGAACTATCATACCCATTATTAAAGGATAATAAATAATAAATGTATTTTTTTTTTGCCTAAATGCAATTCTGTGCAATTGTTGAGATATATACAATTGTAACTTTTTATTGTTTTTTATTTAAAATTAACTATATTTAAACTAAGTAATAGCTACCATGTAGCACTTTTCTCTCACGAAAAAGTTTCTGCATGGATCAACGTTCTCTCTGCAAATTGAAACTAGAAATTATTAATATAATAGCTATACTAGGGAATCTATAGTAAAAATAAATCATAAATCTTATCAAAGCAATCACCTTGGAAACTAGTGTATTTTTTGTTTCTACACTTTTTGGTGTGTGCCCCATGGAGGTAGAATAAACTTGGGTACAAAAACACGACTATCTAGATCAATTACATTCCATGTTAACCGCTTTCAATTTTTTAGTTGCTTATAATTAAATTAAAGTTTTAGTTGCTTAAAAATAGTCATGTTGCCAAAACTATATCCCAAGCTAAGTGATTTTTTTGTGCAATGAAAATAATACACAAGATCTAATCTAATGTGTAAAATGTCAATTAAAAAGGAAATAACTAACAATAAAGTTAGATTTATTTTAAGGCTTAAAAATAACCATATTAAATTGGCAAACAATCTAGTCTCAAAAACCTCAATTGAAAAAAAAAATAGCCTAAATCAATTGAAAAAGAAATAACCAAAAAGAAATTTAAAAATATCTCAAGGATTAGAAATAACCATGTTAATCCTTGAAATAACCATGCTAAGCCCAAACACTCTAACCATGCTAAGCCCAAACACTCTAGCTCTAGCGATAATTCCTTTGGATGGGATGAAAATAAAACACACCAAAGAATAACTGAAATAAACAACCAATATAGATTTAGAATTATCACAAGGCTTAAAAGTAACCATACTAAATCATAAAATGGTTCCTTTGCTGCAATGAAAATAATACACATTATATACTCTAAAAAATCTTAACTAGAAAAATGAAAACAATTAAAAATAAATTTAGAATTATGTGTGATTTGTGTGCTAAATCTGAGATAATGGGATGGAAAATCCCCAAGGATTTTAAAGCTTTTAATTACAAGTAGTACGATGAGCTCGAATGTAATACCATGGACTCAATACCACAAGGCACCAATACTAAGGCATGAAAACTCTCGACCTAGCAACTTTGAACCTTTCATTGAGTCACGTTTAACTAATAACGCCCTATAAAATATTGGTAAACACATGACTACAAATTCTTATTACACTAGTAAAAAAAGATGAAATTAATGACTAGGTGACTAAAAATGTTAGTCACCGCAATTATTTCAAGTGAATTACTACTAAATTTGAGCAATTTTAAGTGACCGAACTAAAAATGACTAACTTAAATGACTAATTTAGTCTTGGAATAAAATATGCAACTAGATAATAAGTGACTAACTAAAAGCGACTAACTTAAACGACTAATTTAGTCTATGGATAAAATATATGACTAGATAATAAGTGACTAACTTAAATGACTAATTTAGTCTAGGATTAAAATATATGACTAGATAATAAGTGACAAAATTAATAATGATTAATGTAAATGACTATTATAGTCCAAGAATAAAAATATGGCCAAATAGAAAGTACAACAAGTATATGAATTAGTCATTTATGTCAGTGATTTTTAATTGTGTCACTCCATATATGGAAAATTGCAATTTTGGTACTGAAGTGTTACATTTCACTATAGGTGTCTCTGAATCCATTTGCAGTGTTAAAATTTAGAGACAAAAGGGTCTCTGAATTTACAGTGTTAAAATAATGAATACTCTTTGGTCTCTAAAGTTTAACAGTGCAGATGGATTCATCTACAATTAACATAACTGCATGTATCATGTATCAACTTTACACTAAATATGCTTTCATTATAATTTTAGCAAAGGTACTATTAATTAGATAGCCAAATTAATATTTATATTTATATTTAATATTTGGCCATAAAGTTTAATTTTTAAACTTCATTGATTTATGTTAAAAGTGTGAGTTGTTTTAAATCTAAGGTTAAATCTTCATATTTACATTTAATAACTAGATAAATATAACATTTCTTATGTTAAACATGTGGGTTTATTTAAATCTAGTATTAAATCATCATATTTACATTTGATAAATACTAAATAGATAAACCTACAATATATATTTAATATAGACCTATTTAGTAAATAGGTATGAACATTTGTTAATTTAAGTATGAAACTTAATTAATTTTTTAATGATGTATGAACCTTTGTTTTTTTGTAAGTTAATGTTATATTCATGTACGGAAAAAGGAGTACATACAGCCAGCTACGAAGCAGGTGGTCTCACCTTCACTTGGTTTGTTGAAAAAAATTTGCACCAAATGCAAAAAAATGCAAAAGAGGGACTAGGGACATTGTCCATAAATGGTTGGGCCAGAGGCACCAAAACACATATAAAACATAAAGAACACCAAATTGCATACTAGTCGTCCAACATGATGGATGTAGGGTTGTCCAAGGTTTTTCCTAAATGCAGTGGAGGACAAAATTCACATTGACCATGGCCCTCAAACTGTGCCAACCAGGTCTCCAGCTATTCTACTTTATCAGTGAGTTGATTTTGGCCTCGCCAAACAACTACCAGTCTCTCCCGGACTTCGAATTGTAAATAGTGCATTCAGTCCAATGTTTTCATCTGCTTTGCATGCTCCTCACAACATAATCTCTCAGTTGTGTCCACTCTTTCCATCAGCTTGCTGATAAGTGCATGACCGTTCTCTAGGCAACAATGTTGGATAACTTGCCCCTCATTTACCTCAAATCAATAAAACCCACGATTCCCCTTTCCACCATGACCTCCTTCACCCTGATGACTCTGCTTTTGAACCCTCAAACCCCCACCTTTGTTATCCCCCCACTTACCTCCTCCAACACCCCCATGCGCACCCACACTAGCGAGTCGCGCATTCCCTGTAGTCTTTCCACCCTGGCATGGAGCCGCCATGATTATTTCTGAGTCTTCCACCCCCACAGGACAATGGATGACAAGGGAGGGAGAACACCCACACCACACCAAGAGCTTCATAATTTTCTAAGGTCGAGGAACCTCACTGTGTGCAGAGTCGAGAGACTAGAACCCCCACTATAGAGAACAAACACCACCACCAAAGGATCCAAATTTCCTCTCCCACCACCACAAGGAAGCACAGATACACCTCCCACTACCAGATAAATACTTCCACCAACAGCAAAACCAAATACCATCACCCACCAAACCAACGCAGCAAATTGAACAACAAATGATGACAAAGTAGTTTACGCCTTAGTGTAACTTCCCCCAAGGCAGTGACCAGCCTCCAAATTCTCCACATAGAGACCACACACCAATCCACCAAACATCGTGACACCCACGCTAGAGGGCATGAAATTTGGAAAAGAACTAGTTTTCTACCACCAACCTCGAGGTTTCCTAGAATACAAATTCTAGCTTCCTCTCTTATCATGAAAAAATAGGCTTACTGAAAGCCAAGAAAAATGGAAATCAGTGATCTCACTTCCCTTCAACTTCCTATCCTCAACCCATATGTAGTCAATGGCTAAGAAATTGAGCAACAGGGACCGATTGAACACACTGCACCATAAAATTCCCACGATAAGCAGACACAAGCCACTCCCTTCGTAAACCTTCTTGCGACATTTACGCTTCCTCTTCAGAGGCCACCACTAGGACCAGCACCAAACCATATTTAGGAGTCTAATGTTGGGCTCCCTCATCTTCCCTTTCCTTATCCTTTCACCACCTTCAAACTCCAATGCACAATTATTTTTCACACGAATTGCCAACGTGAAGCCAGTAACTCTCAACCCATAATCCATTAACCCCTCACCCCTAACCCCTAAGCCCCTAATCCCTAATCCCTTAACCAATAACTTATTATTCACCTAACCCCTAAATGCGCCTAAATCCCCTAACCCATAAGCCCCCAATCCCTAATCCCTTAACCACTAACTCATTATTCCCCTAACCCCTAAATGCTCCTAGATACCCTAACCCCTAACCCCTTAACCACTAACTCATTGTTCCCCTAACCCCAATCCTTAATCCCTTAACCACTAACTCATTATTCCCCTAACCCCTAAATGCACCTAAATCCCCTAACCCCTAACCCCTGAATCCTTAACCCCTTAACCACTAACTTATTATTCCCATAAACCCTAACCCTAAGCCCTAAGCCCCTAATCCCTAATCCCTTAACCACAAACTCATTATTCCCCTAACCCTTATAAAAATCCTTAAAACTTGTTGGGATTATCCATTCCAAATGAGAGTAGGTCTAGTTGGGACCTACGATCAGGTTAATACCCCCTTATTGGCAAGATTAAAACGATTAATCTTTGATATACAAAATGTAGATCAGATATTTCATTAAAAAGAGGGAACCATACCCTCTCTGCCAGGCTATGCCTATCGGTCGCTTGGCCTCTTCTTGCTCTCACATGAATGTAGTCTTACTTGACTAGTACAGAAGAAGGTTTCACATTATCAACTATTTGTTTGGGACAACTTTTAGTTATTTCATCATTGTTACATTCTTCAAGCTTATCCTTTAAATCATCCTAGTATTTTGTACTCTCTCCAACTTTGTAGTGCTTTCCATTCCTCTCAGTCTCATCTATTTCCTTGGTCTGTTAAGGGACAAGGTCAACAACATTAGGATATTTTTGAAACAAACAAGGGTATTTCTAGGACACAATGAGGTGGAGCAAGAGTATAATCGCCAACTTTCTCATGAATGTGGGACACTCAAACTCAAGCTTTTCTATAGTAGTCATGAGGTGCAGTGTGGTTATTGAGACTTCATCGGATTTCCATTCTCCGAACTTGAATTGTGTGACAACACTGTGGTTGAGTTTGAAACTGAAGATTGAACATACATTTGGTTTAATTGCAATATAATTTTTTATCATTAAATGTAAAGAAATGGCTAAAAAATACTAGAAATTAATAAATAGAGAAGGCATGGCAACAAGAAATAGTACCTAAAAATTGTTACATTGAGACACAAAGAATAAAGAACTATTCTGCACAAACAGAGACCAATGAAACTATCATCTTAACCCCTAACCCCTTGAACACTAATTCCCAACCCTTAACCCATTTAACCCATAAACCTTAAACCTCTAAACCCTTAACCCATAATCCATTTAACCCCCTAAACCCCTAAACCCCTAACCCATTTAACCCCTAAACCCTGAACCCATCGCCCCTTAAACCCTAATTCCCGACCCCTAACCCATTTAACCCCCTAAACCCTAAAACCCTAACCCATTTAACCCCCTAAACTTAACCCCATTAACCCCTATCCCCTAACCCTTAAAATCCTTAACTGCTAAATCCCCTAACCCCCTAAACCTCTAAACCCCTAACCCATTTAACCCCTAAACCCTAAACCTCTAAACCCTTAACCCCCAACCCATTAAACCCACTAATGCAGCAAGCATATGCCAAGCCAAACTGCATTACATTTTTACTCACAATGATGTTATTAATTGACAAAATTATTCAAACCAAAAATTTTGCCATGGCGTAGGGTAGGGATTAACTCAAAATCTATGGCCTTTTAGGTGCTATTATGTTTTGGTTGATCATACCGCGCTTGACATGTGTTGATTTAGAGAGAAACCACTGCAAGTAATGAGATAGTCCCCAAAACACAAAAGGACCCATGAATGCGACTCTGTGTCTGCCATTCGAATGAAGGAAACCCTTTAAAACACACAATAAGAGAATGTGTGGAATTGAAATGTTAATTGAGGATAACATAAAAACGTGGTTGTAGAGCATTTGATGAAAGACATAGAAAAAATGCTACAGTGATGAGACATCCTTGTCAGTCTTTTGGGAAAGAATATGTTTAAGAAGCTTGAAACAACTCTTGGAGTCATGTTCAATGAGTGACCATAAACTTAGGGGTGTCAGAGTGGCTAATAATCGTAGTTTATGGTGGATGATATTCACCATACATAACATTTGTCGTTTAGGTCATTTGTTTGGTGGTCAATGTTGGTGAATCACTATATTATAGCATGGTACCATATATTTCTTTTTTAAAGGAAAAAAATCTGTTGAACATGAAATAAGTTGCATCTTGTGTAAATGTTTAATGTCGTGATGTTGTGAATGGTTTGCACATTATATGTATCATATATTTGTAATCACTTCTTTCAAGTTTAATTTAAGAAATAAAGGAAAAGGTGCAGGCCCTTACCATAATAAGGACTTGCACTAACTCTTCTCCTCATATCATTCAAACATTAGCCCATAAATCAAGCACATACCGTAATTTCTCTAGTATGGAAACCCTTGGATGAATATGATAATGAACTCCTCCCAACCGCTAGTTCTAACCCAACTTTTGAATGTCTTTGGTTGGCATGTGTAAATGCATTTAATGGATCCATGGATATGTATGAAATCCAATTTTGCATTGAAATGATAAAAATACCCAAATTAATACGAGGTATAGAAATTTCAACCTTACAACTCTCTCATTCAATATTAAATACTTCACTAATTAGTCAAGGGGTAATCTACTTAACTCTATATTAAATATTAAAAGCACTCATATTAACACAAGAAGGTAATCATAATATTTAATATAAAGTTATAATATAGGTATATGCTAAATTGGCATGTGAGACCCCCTTGTTCGTGGGACAATGGATGCCCTTCATGCAATGATTTAACTATTTAATCCATGGAGGTATACATACCTTATTTTCCCTTGGATTCAAACCCATGACATTTTAAGGGGAAACACTTTAACACAATTCTAAGTAAATACAAATTTATTTTGTATATGTATCAAAGTTAGTCTAAGAGTTGCATGACATGCTTACTTTCGCATGAAATCAATAGAACTCATGAAGGGTTAATCACAATAGGCATGTATGGTCGATTATGATTATCATAGGTATGTTAGTTTGGTTTTCCCAATCCACAAATTGCGCACATTGTTACTATTGTTAAAGGTATGTCATGTTGGTTTACTTATTCAACATCATGCACATTTGGTAGTGTTCATTAAAGGCATTTTAGTTCATTGAAAAAACCAGTAGTTTTTCAAGGTGCTCGACTTAGCGAGTTGTGAGTCATGTCAAACATCTTAATGAACAACATGTCATGTTGATTAGTTTATTTATTGACATGTGTATTCCATTGTCATTGCTAGTGATGTGTTAGGTTCGTTATTAACATCTATTTTTTATTAACACTATATTGGAGAAAACAAAATAACTTACAAATTCATTTTCCTTTATTTTTTAAAAACATCAAAACATTTATAACTTTTAATAACTTTTTAAAAAACTAAAATATTTATTATATTCAAATAATATTTTTTTCACATTATAATTATTGCAAATTTTTTTGGCCTTTTTCATTTGGAATTTCATTTTCCCGCCAAGGAGGATTTCCATGAAAATGCCCACAAAACACATTGATTCAGAATTGGTACTGTTGTTGACCTTAGTACCTGCATCATCAAAATCTTGTATCAAGTGCAAGTGAGGCCAGTGGAACGAAGCTCTGGGTGTACTCCATCAAATGCACCAGAAGGGAATCTCAGTTGATTTCAATACCTATGCATCTCTTTTGCAGGCCTGTGGTGATGCCAAAGCACTAACGCAAAGCTACGCCCAACATGGGTTTCCCATTCTTGTCACCGAATTGATTAGTATTCTACATTTGTCTCCACTTCTATTGGTTTCTATTCATTAACTTATGGTTGTATCCATGTTGGGATAGCTTTGATTAACGCCCTCTCTAGTTTTCTGAGGTTTACATGGCAGTTGGTTATTATAATTACAAAATCCCAATTGATATTCGTGGAAATCGCTGCCATTTTTATTTTTTTGCAGATCAGTTTTAGGTTAAATATATACTAATGCATGGCACTCTGTTAGAGTTTGTAATAAGGGGAAAATTTACTTAATTTTTGATTAAGTTATGCATTCTCAAAGAATGTTTCTCAAGCTGTCTTGAATGTTGCATGTTTGGGTTTTTTCTTTTAATGATTTCCTGGTGATGGGATTATATGTGGAAACCCCTCATACTTTTATTTTGTTGGAGATTAGTTATATTCTAATGCATAACATTCTGTTAGAATTTATTATGAAGGGAAATTTACTAGATCTTTGATTAAATTATGCACTCTCTAAGAGATTTTCTCAAAATTTCTGGAATGTCTTCTGTTTGGGATTTTTGTTTTAATGATTTCCTGGTAATGGGTTTTGCAAATTGGTCCTACGAAATTAAATCTTAAAGCGATGTTTTAAAAATTTGTTTGATAAAAATTGTTTACATGACAGGGTATTGGTTTTAAGGTTGATTGGATGGTTTTTTTAAATTATGGAAATAGTTACTCTGAAACATTATTGTTATTATCTCAAATCACAACCAACGGAGTGGAAACTATTCAACTACTAACAATGCTTTGGTTGTTGAATTTACAACCAATTCTCCTCATATCTTGAGCCTACCAAAATGATCTGACTTGAAAACACAAGTCCAACAGCTGTGAAATACCTGTTCTTAGTCAATTATTGGCAACTTGAAACATGAGTGAGAAGAAGTTGGTCCTGCACTAATCGTCCCTCTAGAATTTGTGTATGTATCTTTTTCTTTACAAGGATTTATTAAATATTAAATTTGATCGCTAATCACTCCAATGGAGGAGGATGATCATGCTCATTTCTTTTTCTGATAGATAAATAGATTAGGCCATCTTAACATATCATGATCACCACCTACCAGTGTCGTTCTTAGGCAGTAATAGAATATTGAAGAATTAGGATTGTCTAATACACATCAAAATCAACTTACAGGACAAAGTGAATCATTTTTCTGTACAGGAACAAGGTTGTAGGAAAGTTCACATTGCAAACAATTTGGCTAAAAGAATGTAGTTGTTGTTATTCAAAGTTTCATCCAAAATATTTGACCATGCTATAAATAGGAGATATTAGATGGAAATAAATTAGAATGCATTATGTAACGGTATCTTCAGGAGGATGGATTGTTTCTGCCAAATATCCTTCCTCTTTTTTCAAGCCTTTTCATAGAAGTAGACTCTACGACATTATCCGTAGTTCACCGAATGGTGCATGATGAAGATGAAGAAGCCACAAATAGGGTTATAGTAAAATAATAAGAACTCAGGTTGTGAAGCCACCTAAAGAGAGTGTTACCATTTACACCTTTTGGAGCTGAAGCAAAGAAGATCGCTAGGAGTGCTGGAAGTTTCAGCCACAACATGCAGTTTCCTTAACAAATTTCCAAGACAATTCCAAAGGTTTTTTTTTAATGATACTATCCAAATGATGCTTCTATAATCTTCAACAAGGATTCTCTAAAGTAAGTGCTTCAATAAACTTCAACAATACTGCTCCAAAGAATTCTCTATGTCAAATCCAAATGTCGCTTCTAAAAATTTTAGTGACTATTATAGATGATTACTTTGGGAGTGCTCCAAATAGTCTCTGAGTGATACTCCAAAAGAAGTATCTGAAGACTCCAAGTAACATGAAGTGCCTAAGTCCAAATTTTTTATGCTACTATAATCTGAATTTATTTGTTACCATAGTCAAAATTAAGATGTCTCAAAACTTCTTAATGTCAAGACTTCTTAGCACTTTGAGTTGAAGGACACCTAGCATGGGAAAAGCTTTAAACAGGGAGAGGCTTGAAGACTTGAGAGACTTAAATAGATAGATCCAAGAGGAAATTTGATATTAGATGCAAAAAGCACATGAGCTAGAAAAAGAACTAGCCAAATGCCAAGACTCTTTCACCAACATGAGGTAAGAAGTATACATGAGCATCTTGCAACTCTTGCAATTATGAAGCAAATTCATTTAGCTAGGTAATTGGTAAGAGGAGAGGTTCACGGAAATGACTGCTTATTTACCAATGTTTGACAACAAAGGAGAAGGCATTGAAGAAGCTACAAGCAACTGTCCAAGAGACCAAGCAATCCCCGTTCAATGTCACTGTAAAAGCTACCATCATGACAAAACTAAGAATGATAAACTCACCTTCTAAGATCATATCTCAATAGCCCCTTAGAGATTTCCAAGATCAGAATAAACACACTAGTTCCAAGTCATTGGGTCGAATGGTCTACGATGACCAAGGGCTGCTATGCAAGAAAATCCAAGGGTTTAAGTTCCTTGTTATAGCTCAATAGAGGCTCAAGCATGAAGTCTAGGATTCAGTTGATAAAAAGAAATCACCCATGCATTTTAAAAACATTCATCACCTCTCCAATGGTTTCTCAGGGACTAATTTTAAGACATAAAATTTTACCATTTTAAGGACTTCTTATTGAGATGCTTAAGGTCCCTCATGACCATCAAGTGACATATTTATAAGTTATTGATATTATTTATCATTATCATTTTCCACCATCCTTGGACACCATAAATTAGTGATCCTATTTATCTTTTTCCCATAAGTATTGTATTTATAAGTGAGGGATTTTATTTATCATTTTCCCACCATCCTTGGACACCATTTTCTGCAGCACCATTAAGTAAAAATTTCTAATCAATTGCCTTTGACTCCAAAAGTGTTATGTCATACTGTTGCAAAATTATTCTCATGAAAACAAAAGAATTATTGCAAACTTCATAGAGCCTAGACAGAAAGACGAATGGACACTTGAAACCCATGTCTGAGTTTTTCAACATTTATAGAAATCAATACATATTTTCTCTAAAAAATATGTTTGATATAAACATGACATGTATTTGAAGATATTATTATTTTTATAATGCTCAAATTTTATTTCGCAGACCTCTTTTTTACTAGATTTATTTTCAAAGTAATATGTCCATCAAGTTCTCCTATGGTAGTATGTTAGCTCTTCTTGAAATCATAGCCATGATAGTTGGTGAGTTTCCATGTCTATTAGTCGTTACTAAATTATCACATGACAGTCATCTACTAAATATTATGAAGATACAAGGAATAGTACAACTTTGACAAGAGTATTCGACTTGTAATAGATACCGAATTTCATAACCAACGTAAATCACAGAGCAGACAGAAGGATTGTCTAATAAACATCAAAATCAACTTACAAGCCAAAGTGAATAATTTTTCTGTACAGGAACAAAGTTGCAGGAAAGTTCACATTACCAACAATTTGGTGAAAAGAATGCAGTTGTTGTTAGTCAAAGTTGCATCTGAAATATTTGACCATGCTATAAGTAGGAGATATTAGATGGAACAAAATTAGAATGCATTATGTAACGGTATCTTTAGGAAGATGGATTATTTCTGCCAAAGATCCCTCATCTTTTGTCAACCCTTTTCACATAAGTAGACTCTACGACATTATCCATAGTTCACCGAATGGTGCATGATGAAGATGAAGAAGCCACAAACAGGGCTATAGTAAAATAATAAGAGCTCAAGCTCCAAAGCATCCTGAAGAGAGTGTTACCATTTACAACTTTTGGAGCTGAAGCAAAGAAGATCGCTAGGAGTGCTAGAAGTTTCAGCCACAACGTGTAGTTTCCTTAACAAATTTCCACTGAACTCCCACCTGCTCCACTTTCACTTCTAGAAATATCCACTCGAAAAGAAATCATGATTTTCACCAAATTCATATTTCAACTTTCCAGGAACACAGTGAAGAAACCAAGCTGCACTGCCAGCATTTACATCATGAACAGAAGTAGGATCAAGGACTAAAATAAACCAAAAATCCACTAAATTGTGTGGACGATAGGAAAGAATCTAGGGACAGGTCAATAGTACAATAGTAAAAACTCAAGCTGTGAATCCACCTACATAAGGTGTTATTGGTTGCACCCTATCAGAGATAAAGAAAAGAAGATTGAAAGTAATGTTGTAATGTTTCAGCCACAGCTTGCAGTCTTCCTTGACTAACATCCATTGAACTCCCACAAACTCCACTTCCACGTCCAACAATTTTCACTGCTTTAGCTACTCTCTATTTATAGTGCTCCCAATCCTCAGTACAAGGCCCACTGGCACATCCACGATGACTACCTTCCATGCTTAGAAGAGACACGTTTAGATTTTCACCAAAAGCATATTTCAATCTTAAGGAAACACATTGAAGCAACTGACCTACACCGCTAGCAATATATACACGAGAAAAATAAGCAAGATCAAGGAAAAAAATGAGATAAAAATCCACTGCTTTGTGTGGGACATCATAATGAATGTTTCTCTTTGATAGAGCACTAGCTTCTTTATCTAAAAAATCCAGATCTTCATTTTCTAGAGACATTATTGCGTAAGAATTCATCTGTAAGTGACTGTGTAAGCATAATTCAATATGAGGCCTTTCTCAGGGAACTGTATCAACACCCTAATCTTGAGCTATCCCCTGCTTCCATGCATTGAGCTTAAAAAAATTCTCGAATAACTGATATTGGCATCAATAACAAAGTGACAAAGGAAGCAATTTTAAATGCATCATATAGTTCCAATACAACTCGCCTGCTAAAAAAGTCACATAGTTCACCAATTTCCTGAGAGTTTAGCTCATCTTTGCTATTTGTTTGCTTTCGTGGTAGTGGTTGGTGTTGTTGTTGCACTAGTTTGTACAGGTTATAATTCTCCACACTCAGAACTTGCATACGAAGTTGAATTGGAATTTTATTTTGTCCTCCTAAATCAGGAAAACTTACTTCATACTCATGGCCCCTGCTAAAAAAGTCACATAGTTCATCAATTTCTTGGAATTTTAGTTCACCTTGGCTATTTGTTTGCTTTCGTGGTAGTGGTTGTTGTTGCTTATGCACTAGCGTGTACAGGTTATAATTCTCCACACTTATACCTTGCATATGAAGTTGAATTGGAAATTTATTTTGTCCTCCTAAATCAGGAAAAATTACTTCATACAGATGGCCCCTGACACAAAAAATCAAATCTGGATCATAGAATAAGTAATCAACCAATTCTCCATCTGCTTTCAAAGTTGAGCGCATAATGTCTTGTAACTGTTAAAATGCCCTTGGAATTCCAAGATACTTCACAATGCCATGTAAAACATTTTTAAGAGAAGCAAGAGGGACAAACACCTCCATAACAACTATCATTCCCAAGTTGAACATAAATAGACCTCTCTTCATCCTCATCCACTAGCAGACTAGTTCCTGCAGTCTTAGGAAACTCAACCAAAGTCATCCACGCTTTATGTGCCACTAGACATTGCGTTTCCAACACATTTTTTTATGTTAGTTACTCTATTTAATATAGTGTCTTCCCTTCAGGTTAATGGTGTTGTTTGAGAAATTCCAAGAGAAACGGTGCCTACTTCATTGGCACTACCGACGGGAGACTGCCCAACATTCATACTTGAATTATCTGAAGTTCTTGGGACCCCTAAATGTGGATTAAGACGAGTTTCAAGAGTATTTATTCTGGAATCAACATACCTCACAATAACTTGCTGAAATTATGGATAGAGCATTGAGTCTCCTTCAGGAGCACCACCCTTAGGTGGTATAGCTAGTTGCAACCATACTTGATCACTAGCAAAGCAACGCATATCAACTGCAAAATTCTCGCGATAAATGATACGAATCCAATAGGGACTTTGTAATACAACAGAAACATTAGTATGCAACAGAGAACTTGACACTATGGTCGACCCTCTACCTGTACTTGATAGAATGGATCCATTTTGTGTATTCAGATTGCTACTAGCCCCACTACTAGGTGCTCCACCAGATATACCCCCAGTAGCTTGAGAATCAGAGGAAGATTCAGTGCTTTGAGCCAGCGCTTGAGACACCATCAATTTATTTGTTTTGGTAGTTATTGGAAATCCTGATGGTACTAAAGTTACTCCAATGCTCTTCTTGTCCATCAAAGAATTAGGATGTCATCATGATCACTTCAAAGCTTAATTTAGCATATGAACTCCAACTACAATACGTATGTACAAAATAAAAACCTAATAAAATACATGACATGAGCTTGCATAGTTAGTAAACCATGCTATAAAATGAGTGTTAATATGTTAGTATCCTAGAGGACCATGTCTCTAATAAAGAGAGCTGGTTCTATCCTGGCTACACGGTCATATTTGGAGGCAGAGTATTTCCTGTGAACATTAGTAAGCTTCCCTTTCCCTGCCTTCTGATGATAATGCACCATCATCTTGGTAAATTCCCAAAGTTGCATTCAATAATACCATTCCAACATGGAATTATTTTCAGGGTACATTGTGTAGTATAAACTACGACCGCCGCAAGCATGGAGTGTTGATATCTCAACATAGAGTACTCCACCAGGAAAAGATCCATGAAGAAAAAATATAATCTCTCTCTCTCTCTCTTCATCAGATTGAGCTACCTTCAACAATCTCTTCATGAAGACATAAGGAGTTGGCACTTCCATATTGAAATGCGTAGTACTAAGTATCAATCTCTCCATTTGTAAAACTTATTCTTTAGTGTATGCATTGTAAGAAATAAGAACGAAGTCATCATACAGAGCAATAGAGACCTCCTCATACTTGCATGCCTAAAGCATGGCGGTGACCCCTACAAGCTAAAAATTCTTTTTCATCACTTTCTATCTTGAAAGTTATTTGTCAATAACGTTGATAGTCGAAAAAAGAGTCCATCCATGAGCTCAAACTTCATGTGCACCTCAATGAGCCAGTCAATTAGGATAGCCCTCATTCTCTCATTTATATCTGATTGTTGGGACATGTAGTCATGTGGAACAGAACTAAAATTTTCTCTAGTTTTATACAAACTGTAAATGTCTTGTATATATTCTGAAACAGCCATTGGGTCTCCTGCATCAGCCTCGTCGATGTCTAGCATCGGATCAACTAAATCTACCATTTCCACTTCACAGATTTACTCAGTCTGAACCACAGAAGGTATAGTCAGCTCTAATTTCATCTGATCTTCCATATCAAATTCATGCGCAATTTGATTTTTATTGTTCCCTGTAGATGAGAGTGTTTTTTTTTCTTCACTCCCACCCACAGATTCTCATCAGGTCTATTCACAGGTTGGGAATCCTGTACAAAATGATGATTGTTTGCTAATGTGGCAACATATTTCCTTGTCACTAAACAATTGAACAGAACAAAATTATTTAGAACCAACAACACGTGGATTCCTTTGGGGCATGGCATAAACAACATTCCCAATGTCACCTAGAACTCGATGACCATTTTCTTGTCCTGATGGCATTGTTGCTTTGTTGCCTTCCATTTCAGGAGGACCTTTAGTGGTGGTGGGTTTGGCCAATCCAGGTCTGTTTTTAGCAAATCCTACCATTTGCTGCCTGGTGTAACATTCTTTTGAAGAAGGGTTGGATGGTTTTTCTGCCTAAGTCCAATAGAAAAGATAGGAAGATCTGGAATCTACAGGGAAGCTTCCTTGGACAAACAAATATGAAGGAAGAATATTGTATTTACGTCAAAATGGGGAGAAGCCCAATAATTTCATTTGCAATGGGTGTATCAAATTTATCAGTCTCATAACTCAAAGAACAGAGGGACTGGATAGCATGGTCTATCTTATAGACATTATTTATCCCTACAGCCTGAATCACATTTACATTCATCCAATGCCAAACTGGACGATCCCTATAGAGAAAAATATAGATGCTGATCATATGGTTAGCCATCAAAAAGGGTTCCATTCTTGCATTTTTATCGCCCACTTGTATTGGCCCATCATTATTGCATGAGTTCAAAAGGATGAACTGTGTGCAAGTCCCTTGTCATTTTATTGGAATGGATACTGCTCATACTTGGCACCATAGTTTTTTCTTTGCAGTGAAGCTCCCTATACATGCTTGTTTATCAAATATTTTTGGAATTTGGACAAAAGGGCGTATTTCCATGATAGTCCCTTTTTTTGTTTTCTAAACGGGAACCTCTGTGTTTACAAATGATAAACCCTCCAACTCTTCCGCACTTGCAAAGAATGTGTTGCTGGTACCTTGCCAACGGTTATTGTAATCATCTACTTCTAGGCCTAAACAATACAATCATTAATTGGTACAAGGTCCATGGTTAATAGGCATATCCAGCATACCCCATGCAGGGGAGGAGCATTCCTGTGAGGATTGTCAGAACAACTGTTCCAAGTTTCCACTAGACCACAACCTGATGTGCATTATTATCCTTTTTCAAAAACTTCAACACATTAAGGATTATGATTTTTAATACACATTATATTTCTCTAAATTTCAACTTCTTATCAGAAGTGTGTCCCTTGTTTGAAATTCGGTTCTTCCTCGCTATTCTCCCTTATCTCCTTGATTATGCATACTGTTTTTTCATAAAATATTTATGAATGAGACAGTCAATGTTCCATTACATTTTGGCCTTCTCATAGAATTTTGGGGCTTTTATTTATAAATAGAGAAAAGTTTAAATGTTATAGGAGTATTTTTAGAATTATTAGCGAAACATAATTTTAAATATTTTTGGGGTCTTGTGCATTTTATTTCTGTTTTCATAATATACAGAAACCTTAATGCCCTTGCTTGAAAAAACCAGAATGCCTCATATTTTGGATCATTGATTCAAATTGACATTCTTGATTTCCATAGTAGACATAAGAGTTTCATTGTTATGTGCTGATGACACTTTAGAATGTAAATGATTTGCAAAGATGGCTAGTTCTTGCCTTTGAGATTGTGCGAAAGGATGGATTTTTTAAAATTAGAATAAGAAACTTGACTCCATGTTACAAAAATTAAATATGTCCTACTAATGGTATTAATGATTGTAAACTACATATACCAAAAATGATACGAAAGATGTCTTATTAAGGGTATTAATGTTGGAAAAATTGACTACAGTTGCTGGAAATGATATCTTGTTTCTTATGGGTTGACCTAATTTCACTTTTTTAGGATTGTAGTTTAAGTTGTTTTGAGAATTTCAAAAGAGGATTGATTTTTTGTTACCTAATTGGGCCATAGGTCAAGTTGTAGCTGTAAATTTATCTTGTTCTTCTATCAGTAGCATTTGCATATGGTGAAAGTGGAATCATTCAATGTATATGAAATTAAAACAATGGAATGAGATAGGTTCTAGTCTTCGAAAGATAAGAATTTGAGTGTTTAGGGTGTTTGTAGGGTGATTTCCATGGTGCTATTTCTACTATTATTACTATAATCCTTTTTTGTTTTCTTTCAATTGCTATTAGTTTATACCTGTACTTCTTGGCCATTGTTCTCCTCCAATGCACACAACAGATATACTATGTGGCACACTCATCAAATCTAGCACAATAAGGGCAGTTTGGATGAGAGTTCATGCGAGTAGTTTTTTTGATAGTGGCATGGTAAAAGGTGGATGACAGTAGTTACGGAGACAACATCATGGTATGTGAAAATTTCAAGCCTAAGCCCTAGGTGGCTAATATCTTTGTGGCCTCAATCTAACAAGTAGATCTATGAATTCAATTAATGATAAAATCAAATTTCAAACCATAACATAAATCACCCAATAGCTAGAAATTAAATAGTGGAATCCTAACAATTAATTTCACACATACATAGGTAATTACGCCTCCAAATCAGCCTTTCATTCTTTATGAGAAACCTCCACAAGCTACCCACAAAGACAACACTGCATGGATATGCAGAAAACATTCCAAACATGAGTGGAACAACTACGAGTAGTATGTCATGATGTACGGACTGCATGACATGTCCCTACATGTCATGCATGCCTACAGTCTATTTTTAAGATTCCTCCTAGTTTAATTCATGCATGAGGCACAATTTTAAACTCAACTGTTAAATACAAGACACTTTTTTTCCAAAGTGAATTACAAATAGAATTAATTTGCCAAACATAGTATTACATTTTTTAAATATTTTGAACTATTACTTGCACATTGACACTAAAATTGTGCAAAAGTTCCTATCTAAGCTATAATTCTCAACGTACAAGTAATTCTAGTTTTACCTTTTATAATTTATTTTTTATAGAGTTTGCTTGTCTAATTTTAGAATTTCTTGAATTACCAAAAGTGCAGACCACAAAGGAGGAGGTGATGCATGCCTTTATGCATTACTCTCTTAATTGACGCTAATTTAGGAATTCACTCATGCACGACTGGGTGTGCTATTCTAAGCAGCTTTTCACACACAAGCTGGGCACACTTATAGGAGACTAGGGTTAGGTTTTAGGCACCTTTCTTGGTATGTATACATGCATTAGAACCCTAGCTATATTTATCTATAGAAAATCAAGCAAGATCTTCCATTGATATATAGAGTTTTTCAAAAAGAGATAATGGCCTATCACTTTTATCCAAACATCTATGTTCAAGGATAGGCACCTTTTCACAAACTGAGGCATGTTGATGTAGTCTTATATCTAGAGGTATTTTTTTGTTAAGAAATTGAGGGAACAAAAGCACCCAAGTTGTAGAGGAGACAAAGTTTTCATAATTTCCAAGAGAACTCTTCCGATATGCATCAACTCTCTCAGATAGCTCAAAAGGATCCCTTTCTACGTGACGCAAAAGCTGCAAATATTTTCCAATAGAAACAATTGCCCTGGCTATGGGAAGTATAAAAATTGGACAAACAAGAACTTGTTGATCATGAATTTTATCTCTACTTTTAAATTTAGTCGACTTCCCATCCAAAGATGATTCATTAGGTGAATCACTACCCTTTCCTCCTTTACTTTCATTGTTTTCCAATGCCGCAGTGAGGCCAATTGAATGAAACATAAAATCAACCTTTCCTAATTCCCATTGATGTAGAAAACGGCCTTGTTCCCAAAAGGTTGAATCCTCAACAAAAATCACACCATTGGCACAAAAAAGCAACTCACGAAAAGGATCACTCAAAGTGCCTTCATGCATCCAGGGATCCAAGGACTCAATCATTGGGCACAAATTCCTTATGAATAGGAGAAATGATGTGCTGTAAGGTTCATCCTCTCCATCTTGAACCAAACATAGTTCATTCAGGTTTTCATAGAGATAGTCAAGAATGTGAGTATCCAGTTCTGCATCCACTACTTTACAGTAAGGTTATTATGACATTTGCAAGATAAACATCTTTCCTCACTCACATATTATTTCAACAGATATTTTTTTTTTCAAAAAGAGATAATGGCCTATCACTTTTATCCAAACATCTCTATTCAAGGTCAATAACTTTTTCACCAAGGCTAAGGCATGTTGATGCAAGAGATATTTTTATGTTACGAAGTTGAGGGCAAAGGCACCCAGATTGTAGAGGAGACATAGCTTTCATAATTTCCAAGAGAAAAACTTCCGATCTGCATCAACTCTCTCAGATAGCTCAGCATGCTCCTTTTGTACGTGACGCAAAAGCTGCAAATATTTTCCAGCAAAAACAATTTCCCTCGCTATGGGTCATATAAAAATTAGACAAACAGGAACTTATTGATCATGAATTTTATCTCTACTTGTAAAGTTATTTGACTTTCCATCCAAAGATGATTCATTAGGTGAATCATTACCCTTTCCTCGTTTACTTTCATTATTTTACAATGCCCCATTAAGGCTAGTTGAATGAAACATAAAATCAACCTTTCTAGATTCCCATTGAAGCAGAAAATAGCCTTGTTCCCAAAGGCTGAATGCTCAACGACAATCGCACCATTGGCACAAAAAAACAACTCACCAAAAGGATTACTCAAAGTTCTTTCATGCAGCCAGGAATCCAGGGACTCAATCAATGGGCACAAACTACCCATGAATAGGAGCAATGATCTGTGGTAAGGTTCATCCTCCCCATCTTGAACCAAACAGAATTAATTCAGGTTTTCATAGAGATAGTCAAGAATGTGTGTAACCAGTTTTGCAACCACTACTTTGCAGTGAGGATATTATGATGTTTTCAGGATAAACATATTTCCTCAGTCACATGATTTTGAGATATATCTCTTTTTTTTCAAAAGGAGATTAATGGCCTATCAATTTTATCCAAAAATATTTGTTCAAGGTCAGGCACCTTTTCACGAACTGAGGCATGTTGATGCAATCCTGTATCTAGAGGTATTTTTCTGTTAAGAAATTGAGCGAACAAAGTCGCCCATATTGTAGAGGAAACATAGTTTTCATAATTTCCAAGAGAACTCTTCCGATATGCGTCAACTATCTCAGATCCAGGTTTACCATTTCGGAACTAGGTTCATTAAGATGATGACCTTGGTTTGAAGATATCCACCATACAAACTAGGATCACCCATACTTATCATTTCCATATCTCTTTCATCATCAAGACTAACATGCTGAGGAGCTGTAACTCGTGGAGTGCCATGGTAGTCATTGCAATGCAATTTATTAGAATACATGCCATGTCCACAAGTTTTTATATTTAATTTCTACATCCAATGTGGCCATTTCTTATTATGAGATTTACCACATCCGAAAATAGCATCATTCACATAATTTTGAATAATTTTACAAAGGTAAACATAATTGTTTTCACATTTAAAAATTCCCTCTCATTTGTTGGTTCCTGAAGCTTGAGAAATTTCATAACAAAATCAGGCAAAGTCAAGCAACAACAAAAATGGCCCACTAGTCTCTTTTCATCTGCTGATATAAGAATTAAGTTTTATCAGAGGCACTGTTTGTTTGTTTATTTTAGTTAGAAAAGGGTTTTCTCTTGGTTTTATGTGACTTTCAATTTATCATATGTAGCGTGTTGAGAAATAGGAAAGAATAACATGTGACATTTATCTTGCATAAATTGATGTTGATTGAAGGGATACAGAGTTTAACCAAGCGACAGTTTTCTTTGGTAAGGGTGGAGGAACTTCTGAAAAAGGATGCATGAGAATACACCATATACATATTTTGAACATAAGAAATATATGGATTTGTCTTGTGCAGGTATGTTCTTTTTTCTACCCAAGATATCACAACAAGAAAAATATTGATATTGTAGAAATTTTTTAAGGACCTCATTGAGGTCAATTTTTCTGATGTCCTACTTGATTGATACCTTCTCATATGTCAAGAAGACTTTAGAAATGAATTAATATGTTCATAAAACAAATCATATTTAAATTTAATAGATATAAAGATTAAAAAAGTGTTATTTCCTTCGTTTGATTATTACTTTGACTCTGTTGTGTGCAACTTATAGGAAATGTGATTGGAAAAATGATGGGGAGACAATGCAGAGCATGTCTTGGATATGATTAATTTGTTGTTAGAGATCCTTCATGTACTGTGAGCCATCGAATTTGGAATTTTTTTTAGTAGGGATTCCTATGGTTTTTAATGTTGTGATTATTTCACCTCATGGTTATTTTGGGTAAGAAAATGTTTTAGGAATGCAAGACAAGACATCAATGGAGAGGTAAATAATTTTTTTATAATTGCAATGTCTATTTCATGATATCCTCTCTTTATTGTTTGATTGTATTTTGAACGTTTCTTTTGATTTTGTTTTGTCTTTTAACTATGAAATTGAAAATACTTGGTATCATGTTCATTTAAACAACAACCAAAGCTTCAAGATGAAATTAGTATTACACAATATTGATTGGAATCCTTATACTTATTTTGTGTTAAAATATTTTCATAACTATCAGAAAAGTTTACTCTCGTGTTTTTATTTGAGTACATGTTGTTTATATACTTGACCAAGTTCATGCGTTAGAAAATGAAATGTTTTTTTTGAATAAGATGACAAGGATTAAACATCACACCTCAGATTATTTGTTTCCACAAGTTATCTACAACTTGAGTTTTTTAGCATGTAACTTATAAGTTGACATGATTATGCCTAATTTTTCCCTAAGGTTGAATACTAAGTTACTAAGGTGTTATTTTATATGGTGACATTTTATTTTCTTTGTTTATACAGGTCATCTGGCCACATAGTGACCACTATATCTCAACTGAAGAAAACTTATTCGAGTTTCTTGCTTGTGTGGGGAAAAATGGCTTTGACATTACAGATGTTGAGGTATATGTCGTATAAATTCTTTATAGTCTACTTTAGTTTATATTATAATGTTAATTATCTTTCATGTCTTACACTCTGCATTGTATCTTCTTTTGTTTTCAGAAAATGAACTCAATATTGATGGTAAGAAGTAGGTATTGAAGAAAGAGGAGATAAATAACACTGGAGCAAAAAATGCAAAAAGAGAGAGAGAAGAGAATCAGTCTAGTGATACCCTTAGAGCCAATATACTGTATTGTTACGACATCCCTCATCGAGCTGGGATGTCTAATGATAAGGATCTTTATTCTACAAAGAAAATACAACAAGGACTGTATAGATTGTCAAAGCCCCTTTTTCACCGATCATAACCCTTGAAAAGGCTAAAAATCCACCTTTTGGCTTTAAAAGTGCTCATTTTAACATATCGGGCCTCTAAGCGCTTTTCAGCTTAAGCCCTTAGCCCCCATTTCTCATATGACCCCGCTCTATGTCCGACGGCTAAAATTCCTTAAGCCCTCTTCGGTCATCGAACTTTGCTGGTTCCCAACTCCACTCATTTTCTCCTTTGTTTCACCGTCGAGGTTCATCTTTGCCGAAGAGATCCTGACCATTGATCTCTGCAGATCCAACAGCCATCATGCGTCGCCTATCCATCGCACATCGTACTTCACTTCATCCAAATTTCTCATTCCCAAATTCTTTTCTGCTAATGTGCGAAACCTCGACGCAATCTCCATCGTTGATCTCCGCAGATCCAACGGTCCTTACTCCATCGCACATCGCACATCGCAATAATCCATTTTCACTTTGTATTTCTGCGCCGATATGATGATCTTCTGAGATAATCTCCACCGTTGATCTCTGCAGATCCAACGGTCCTCACTCCATCACACATCGCACATCGCAGTAATCCACTTTCACTCTATATTTTGCCGCCGATGTTCATCCCCCGCCAATATAATCTGAGTTTTTGATTGCAATTGATTCAACGGCTATCGGGCCTCCCTCAGCTCCATTTTTCATCCCCCATGATGGAATCCTGACCATTGATCCTCCTCATCCAATGATCAGTGCTATCTTCTTGTTTCACTGTCCTTCGCCTTGCTCATTCATTTATGCGAAGCCGTGATGTGATATGGACTGTCGATCCTCCAGATCCAATGGTTAGTGATGTATCGCTGTTTCGCTGTCCTTTGCCTCATTCATTCATTTATGCGAAGCCGTGATATGATCTGGACCATCGATCCTCCAGATCTGACGGTCATCGCGCCTTCGCGCTGTCTCCATCCTCCCATTAAAAACCATTCTGCCTACCATTCCCTGATGAGATTTCAACCGTCGATCCTCCTAATCTGATGGTGTGCATTGTTTCGTAGTTTTCCCCTCCCCTCACACCATTCATTCCTTCGTACAAGATTGCGATGCATTATAGACCGTTAATCATCCTGATCCAACAGCCAACGCACCTTTGACTTTCACCCCGCTCACTTTTCTCCAATTTATCTCTACCGTAGATCGAGCCAGATCCAACGGTCCTCGCTCCATCGTGCCTTCGCAAATTTCCCGATCACTCATCCAATATTGCACTCCCCCACTCTGATCTGGACCATTGATCTCCCTCTTCCAATGGCCCACATCGCTCTTGCTCTTATAACCTCGAAATTTATCACCTCGCTATGCGAAAAAATTGCTAACGTCATTGCCAGTCCCACCCGACCGCGCAGGTTCGTCCATCACATTCTTCCTCTGCTGTTGATCTAGATTGTTATGATCATACGGTTCGCGTTCCTCTTCACATTCATTTCATCAAATAACATGATCGTGATGTTCCCACATGAAATGGGTGGTTTTTTTGAGGACACGCATCACCCACCTAACTGTATCGCGTTCATTTCTCTTATTACCGCTTACCACCTCCCACCAGCGCGAAAACTGCTCCGGTTTTCCGCAAAACCGCCTTTTGCATAACTTTGCACAAAATCAGATTTAAACTCTGCTTTCACCATGGAAATGCTTCCACTGCATTCCCTACCTCCGCACTGCTCTTCTGCCTTCACCGAGCCTTCTGAAGCAGTCTATGCCTTCATCGCAGGATTTATTTAACAGGTTTGTTGTCTGTGCAGGTTTTCATGGCATTTTAAGTATGCGGACCATCTCATAGCCAATCACAGTGGCTCGAGGCTAAGGTTGATGATCCTCCACACCCAAGAAGCAGAGAAAAAAGATGAAGAGGGTCAATTCCACGTCCAAGTCACTAGATCATGACCATTGGCCATTCTACAGGAACCTCTAGTGCAGAAGGCCAACTCATCCATTACTAGCAGTACCGCATTCTCTAGCACAGAAGGCCATTCCTTCCCACGACTAATGGTATTGCCTTCGCTAGCAGCAGCAGGGGCTCCGCTTCATCAAACAACAATGATCATTCATGACTGGGCCTGTGTGGCCTTTTACCTTATGTGCTTTTCTCTTTGTCATTTCGGGTGAAATATTTAGTTCACTCTTGCAATTTTCACTTTCAGTTTAGTAAATTGTTTACATTTCAATTAGAAACGGCTTTAGGCCAGCGTTATAAGATGATGAGAGGTAGTTATATCTCATCATTATTTATTTTTTGATTTATACCTGAAACATCATACAAGCACGCGGGGAAGATATTTTCCCAAAATATCTTCTCGCGCATAGGAATCAGAGGTTATAAAAACAGGATGAAAACACTAACAAAAGGTTCCAGATTTTCCAAAGGACTCACTAGCTCAAGATTTATGTATGTATGTTGTATGAACTTTGATAGTGGATGTTTGAAGTTCCCGTAGGGATTCAGTAATAAGAAGTTTTTCTGGAATTGGGGATTCTGCTCTAGATGATTCACAGTTTATAACTCTTCTCCATGTTTTTTAATACAAATGTTCTTTTCATATCTCTCCACATTTCTTGTATCTAGTGCTCTGGAATGCGATTTCTCCCATGCTTAAATGTGAATTTATCATAGCAGATACTCACATTTACTCATATATAGCGCTTAAAATATGGCTCAGGCATGATACCTTGTTTCATTTTCTATCTCTTTCGTTGTTCTTCCGATACTAAATACAATGGATTCTTATCTTTGAATGAGCCCAGATATATGGATTCTTATATTTGAATAAGCCCAGTATATATGGATTCTTATCCTTGAATAAGCCCGGTTATAGTTGATATCTTGCTTCATATTCTGCCATAGTCATCGCTCATATATAACTTGATAACTGTGTATTCATTTTAGAAGTTGGCCCCCTTTCCAACATTCGGTTTTAGAGCTGTCTGATGCATTTACTTATTGCAGTTTGTACTCTGTTTCTGTAGTTTTCCTAGTTGTTTTGTTTAACTTTTGGGTCTTGGTTCCACCCTTATTAAAACCATTCATCTGAGTGATAGTTGCATGAGAGCCAAACATTTCCAACTACATTCAGTTGAGTCATATGCTCCTTTAATTTAAGATGTCCTAGGCACTGGAATTTATACAACTCAAGGCTGTCTCTAGGAGCTACAACATCTTTCTAGCGTCGTTTCCGGGGAAAGAATTTAAAGAACTAAATCCATGGACCTCGAAAAATATCATCCACCCTTCAGAATAGGTGAGCAGGAAGGGTTGGGAGTTGTAGATCCCTCACCTTGGCGACTCCACTGTCATTCAAAGATAAATCAATTTGCAGTCCTGGCTTCCTGAAAGCCACACCTGAGGTCAGATACATCCCATTTGAGAACACCTTCAGTGTCTAATCCAGTGAATATTTTGCATAAGAGAAGTTGGAGATAAAGACAATCAGGTTATACAAATATTCCTAGATTCTCCCTGGAAGACTCTCCATCCTCCTCTCAATTAGCTTAAGATCAAGGTCCTCATTCTACTGTAAGAACCCTTGATTATAATTTAGATAGATCCTCCCTAGAAAATATTGAAGTCAAAGATGAGGCTGAATCTGTAGATACCACGAGCTTCTTTCTGCATCCCACTCCCAAAGCCAAAGAAGTTAAAGAGGTCACAGAGGTTTCCACTTCTCATATTCCAGCAGTTCAATCAACCCCTCAAGTCGTTGTTCAGTATATCCCCATTGTCATACATACTTCTCTTCCACCACCTCCTATTACATATTAGACTCTCCCGCCACCTCCACAACCTCCAATGGCTATTCCTGGCTTCCTACTGAAAAAATATGCCCCATGGCATTGCCTCAAATCCTGAACGACATGCCTCAGGATTACTTAAAGATCCTACCTCGTTTCAATGGAGAAAATGATACTGAAGCTCAGAAACACCTGGAAGTTTTTTGCGCCTTCACAGAAAATTTCAATGTTGAACATCTGGATGTGGTGTTGAGATTGTTTCTCCAGTCTCTAGATGGAGAGGCAAGAAAATGGTTCAAGACCTTGGGGGACTGCTCCATTAATAACCGGAAGGAAATGGAAAATGCCTTCACCAAGAAATGGGGAGAGAAGAAGGACCACGGATACTGTCTTATAGAATTCAACGCACTTAGAAAGAGACATAATGAAGATTTTTCTGAATTCATCAAGAGGTTTAATAAATTATATACAAGTCTCCTAGCTGAAATGAAACCTCACCAGATCACCGCTAAAGTGGTGTTTGTAGAAGCCTTTGAGTCAGAATTCGGATTCTCTTTAAGAGAAAGGAAGTCTGCTACTCTGGATGAAGCCCAAACTGATGCATTGGAAGTGGAAGCCAACTTTTCTTCTATGGGTAAATCAGAATGGAGGTCAGACCATGATGCTAGACATAGAGGGAAAGAAGAAGCATCTACCTCAAGTCAAGATAGAGAGGTAGCAGATTGCAAAATAGAGGAGATGAGAAAAATGATTAAGAACCTTTCGAGCAAGCTGGTGAAGCTTGATCTCAAGGCAAAGAACTCATCCTCCAGGCCATTCCAAACTGCTCCAAATAGATGATTTAACCCACAATATAGAAATTCTCCTCTTCAAATATTGCAAAGAGATCGGAAGGAGCAACATGATCACATATAGCCTCCGCTGTATCTAGAAGGGCAGATGGATGGCCCTACTGAGGACATTCCCGATGGGCAAGAAGATCAATATCTTGATTGCTTAGATGGCGATGAAGTTGAGACTTATTTGCAAGAAAGTGAAGGAGTGGAGCTTTCCTTGCAAGAAGAAGAATAAAAAACAAGCGTTGCTAAAGAACCAAAGATTGATGATTACTGCAAGCAATTCATGGACTTCATGCAGACACATTTCAATAGAAAATATGATCTCAGGTCCTCTAGGAAGAGGAAACGGACACAAGAACAAGAATAAGAGATTCCTTAGAAGGAGACAGTTGTTCAAAAAGTCGGAGATAAAGGTAAGAGACCTATAACTGAACCTTTACATTCTAATGACTCCATTCCTTCCTCTTCTAAGTTGGCCTCTAATCCAAATATAAATTTTAAACCTATTCCCAGGGAAGAAAAACCTTCAGCCATGATAAATGAACCAAAGGAAAATACCATAGAGAAGTCTCCCTTTACTTTTAATCTTCAAAAAGAACTGGAAAAAGTTAAAATCCCAGTCCCCCTAACTGAACTCCTGAAACAGCCAGTCTACCAGTCTCAGGTGTCTTCTTTCATGCTTCCTCAAGGAGCAGACCCAATTCCAGATAGTTTAAACCTCCAGGAAGAAAGGCCCTTGGTAATGTTCGGTCCTAATGTTGAGGAGTTAGATGCTTCAACTCCTCCTTTCTATGTCTCTTTAATAATTCATGATTTGTTGTTGCACAACTGTATGCTGGATTCCGGGGCGTCCCATAACCTGTTACCTCTGTCAGTGATGGAGCAATTGGGGCTGAAAATCACTCGCCCATATAAATATCTCTACTCTTTTGATTCTAAAAGAGTCAAATGTTTGGGGATGATCAAGGAACTAGTGGTAAACCTAGCCCAAATCCCAGCTAAAAGCGTGGTAATGGACATAGTAGTGGATGACATCCTAGCTCAGTTTGGGATGTTGTTATCTAGATCATGGGGTACAAAAATCGGAGGATCTATAAAGCTAGACCTAACCTATGTGACCATCCCTATGTTTGGAGTCCAAGAAAGGAGATTATATCGGGAAACAAGGTTTGTGAAGATGGTCACTAAAGCCGATAATTCAGTAACTTCACCGGTGTACAACAAAGAGGGTGATTTTTCTTGTCTAATGCTTGAGGAAGACCAAGATTACTTGCGAGAGACATCTTTCTATCAAGTAAAGACCAAGCAGTCTTCAAGTAATGAAGAAGGTGGGGTTTGGACCTTGCACTTTGACGGAGCAAACTCAAAGGAAGGGGATGGAGTTGGGATTCTCCTGATCTCTCCTACTGGACAGCTGGTCCCATTATCTTTCAAATTGGAATATGAAGCCATGAACAATGTGGCCGAATACGAAGCCTTGCTTCTAGGTATACAAACATCAAAGAATATGAATATTCAGAGCTTGAATGTTTTGGGAGATTCAGAACTGGTGGTGAGACAAGTAAGAAATCAATGTCAAGCTAAGCACCCTCGGCTGAGGTCTTACAGAAATGAGGTATGGGACTTGGTAGAGAATTTCTTCTTAGGATTCAATATTCAATTCATGCCAAGAGACCAGAACAGAATGGTGGACTCTCTCGCAGTAGCTACAAGCACTTTTTGACCACCTCAGAACCCCCTCCTGAGGTATGAAATAGAAGTTTACTACCATCCTTCCATCCTTGACAATGTCAAACACTGGTAGGTGTTTGAAGACAAAGAGCAAGTGAAAAGATTCATGGAGATTGTTGGGGAATTCTCCAATATGGACATAGATGTTGGTGAGGAGGAGACTGAGGACCTTCCTCAGAATAAATGGCAGGATACCATGGCTGGGCACAAGGTGCTACAACTCAAAGGGAATGTAATACCCAGAGGACTGGTCCCCCTGGAGAGACTATTGGATAAGAATGATGTCCCAATCCAGCCAAGTAAGGTTGTTGAAGAAAATCAAGTAGATGACCTGAACCTCGACACGAAGGCTAATCCCAAGCTTGTGAAATTGTCTAATAAGGTACCCGAAGAATACAAAGAGAAATATCATAAGGTATTTTAGACATATAAAGACGTATTTTCCTGGTCCTATCAAGATTTGAAGACCTTTGATATTAGCATTATCCAGCACAAGATTCCATTAAAAAGAGATTTTAAGCCACACAAACATAAATTAAGACAGATTAATCCTTTACTCCTTCCTTCCATAGAAAAGGAAATCAAGAAACTATTGAAGGCTAAGATTATTGTACCATTAATATATTCTAAATGGGTGGCCAATTTGGTCCCAGTCCGAAAGAAGAACGGGGAAATAAGATTGTGTGTTGAATTTCAGAACTTGAACAGAGCATCTCTGAAAGAAAATTATCCACTGCCCAAGATGGACCATATATTGCAGAAGGTGGTAGGATCTTCACGAATGTCTATGATGGATGGCTTTTCTGGGTACAATCAAGTAGCAGTCCTTCTGGAGGACCAAAGGAATATTGCATTCACCACTTCTTGGGGAACATTTATGTATGCTCAAATGCCATTTGGATTGATCAATGCAGGGGATACATTTAAAAGGGCCATGTACATTGTTTTTTTGGGGGAACAAGACAAATTCATGGTGGTGTACCTGGAAGATATCATAGTCTTCTCAAAGGATGATGCTGAACATATAGAGCATTTGCGCAGAACCTTTGACAAGTGCCACAGGTATGGATTGTCTTTAGACCCTCAAAAATCTCTATTTTCTTTAGAAGAGGGTAAACTATTGGGGCATATTGTAACAAAGGCAGGGGTAAATATTGACCCAAAAAAGGTAGAAGTCATAAATGGTATATCCTTGCCCAGAAACAAGAAAGAGGTCCAAGGTTTTCTTAGATGTATCAACTTCTTGAGAAGATTCATACCGAAATATGCAGAGATAGTCTGATACATAACTGAGATGCTGAAGAAGGATAATGAAGTAAAATGGACTATTGAGTCACGAGAAGCTTTTAACAGAATAAAAAATGCTTTCGCAGAAGCCCCGGTATTAGCAGGACCTGATTATGCAAAACCCTTCATGATATTTTCGTTCACATCTCCCCACATCGTTGCAGCTGTATTATTGCCGAAAAATGAGGAAGGTCATGAACAAACTATTTTCTTTTTCAGCCAAGTGCTTCGTGACGCTGAGCTAAAATATAACATCCTGGAGAAACAAGCTTATGCCTTGGTCAAATCCCTGAAGGCTTTTCGGATGTATGTATTGCAATCATATATAACTCCATTCGTACCCACAGTGGCTGTAAAAGACATATTGATTCAGGGAGATAGTGAAGGAAAGAGAGGCAAATGGATAGCCAAGATATAGGAGTATGAGTTGGAAATATGCCCCACTAAGCTAATAAAGGGACAGGGATTAGCCAAGATCCTTTCTGAATCAAACTGTCAGGCTTTAGGGATAATTTTGTCTATGGTGGCAAATGAAGAGCCTAGAAGAGCAGATGAGCAGCACGGGATAGAAACTGCTACACAAAAGACCCATATGAAGTACCTTCTCAGTGCATGGTACAAAGAAATTGTAGAATACCTCTTAACTCTTAGATGTCCTCCAAGCTACGACAAGTCAAAGTATTGAACGCTGAGGCTAAAATCTCATAAGTTCATCGTAGAAAATGGCCATTTGTACTAGAGAGACCCATTGGACATACTACTTTTATGTCCCATGGAAAATGAAGTAGAAGAAGTGATGGAAGAATTCCACGAGGGCATCTGTGGTGGCTACTACATCTGGAGGGCCATGGCACACAAGATTCTGAAAGCAGGTTTTTTCTGGCCCAGACTTTTTGGAGATGTTTATGCTCAGGTAACGGCCTGTGAAAAATGTCAAAAATTTGTTGAAAGGCAGAAGTTCGCACCTTTGCCTATGATCCCGGTGCACATAGAAGAAACTTTCCAACAGTGAGGAATCGATTTCATCGGTGAAATTCATCCTGCCTCAAGAGGGCAACACAAGTGGATACTAACAACCACCGATTACTTCACTAAATGGGTAGAGGACGTTCTAGCAAGGAATGCTATAGACACAGTGGTGATCAAGTTTCTGGAAGATAACATCATCTCAAGGTTTGGCTTCCCTGCTAAGATTGTCACAGATAATGCTCAGGCTTTTAAGTCTATCAAATTTATCAATTCTTGCCAACAATATAATATTGTGTTAGGACACTCTACTGCATACTATCCACAAGGAAATGGATTGGCAGAATCTTCAAACAAGACATTGGTAAGGGAATTGAAAAAGGCCATAAATGAAAACCAGAAGAACTAGGATTCTCAGCTCAAGTTTGTGCTATGGGAAAATAGAATCACTAGTAAGAGGTCAACAAGAAAATCCCCATACGAATTGGTCTATGGTAGAGTAGCAGTTTTCCCGATACAATTGGCCTTACCTATGGCTAGGTTCATGTAGGATTGTAAAGAGGAACCAAACGATCTTACCAGAAGAATGAATCAGTTAGTAGAGCTGGAAGAGACTCCAAGTTGAGTACATCAGAGGGTGACTGAGTAATAAGAGAAAATGAAAGACTTGTTCGATCAACATGCTAAAGATAAAGATATGCAGGTCGAAGATCTGGTGCTAAGATGGGACATAAGAAGGGCTGAGAAAGGAAAGCATGGAAAGTTCGATCCTCTATGGTTCGGACCTTTCAAAATTGTAGAAGCTGGAGGAAACAATACTTTTAGATTGGAAAAATTGCAGGGTGATCTGCTCGAAGCCCCTGTGAATGGGAAATTATCAAAACCATTTTTCCAGTATTGATTCAGGCCGAGAGTTCTGCTATATGATATTGTACATTATTCAGTTGCTTTTATTATGATGTTTGTTGTTTTGATTTGTCATGAAGAAAGAAGAGAAGTCATCAAGGGACTGTGTTCGCAAGAAGAAGGCTAACATATGGTTTTCGGAGTTCTCGACGCATTCGAGGACAAAAGCGTCGTCCCCAAGTGGAGCCAATGTTGTTATGACATCCCTCATCGAGCTGGGATGTCTAATGATAAGGAGCTTTATTTTTCAAAGTAAATACAACAAGGACTGTATAGACTATCAAAGCTCCTTTTTCACCTATCAGAACCCTTCAAAAGGCTAAAAGTCCACCTTTTCGCTTTAAAAGCACTCATTTTAACATATCAGGCCTCTAAGTGCTTTTTGGCTTAAGCCCTTAGCCCCCATTTCTCATATGACCCCGCTCTGTGTCTGACGGCTAAAACTCCTTAAGCCCTCTTCGGCCATCGGACTTCGCTGGTCCCCAACTCCACTAATTTTCTCTTTTTTTTCACCGCCGAGGTTCATATTTGCAGAAGAGATCCTCACCGTTGATCTCCGCAGATCCAATGACCATCACGCGTTGCCTATCCATTGCACATCGCACTTTTCTTCATCCAAAGTTCTCATTCCAAAATTCTTTTCCGCTGATGTGCGAAAACCTGACGCAATCTCCACTGTTGATCTCCGCATATCCAGTGGTCCTCGCTCCATCGCACATCACACATCGCACTAATCCATTGTCACTTTGTATTTCTATGCCGATATGCCGATCTTCCAAGATAATCTCCACCGTTGATCTCCACAGATCCAATGGTCCTCACTCCATCGCACATTGTAGTAATCCACTTTCACTCTATATTTCGCTGCCAATGTTCATCCCCCGCCGATATAACATGAGCCATTGATCGCAATCGATTCAACGACTATCAGGCCTCCCTCAGCTCCATTTGTTGTTGATCCTCCTGATCCAAAAGTTAGCGCTATCTCGCTCTTTCGCTGTCCTCCGCCTCGTTCATTCATTTATGTGAAGTTGTGATGTGATCTGGACTGTTGATCCTCCAGATCCAACGGTCAGCACTGTCTTGCTATCTCACTTTCCTCCGCATCATTCATTCATTTATGCGAAGCCGCAATATGATCTAGACTGTCGATCCTCCAGATCAGACGGTCATCGCGCCTTCACACTATCTCCATCCTCTTGTTCAAAACCCTTCTGCCTACCATTCCCCAATGAGATTTCAATCGTCAATCCTCTTGATCCAACGGTGTGCGTTGTTTCACAATTTTCCCCTCCCCTCGCACCATTCATTCCTTCGTACGAGATCGCGATGCATTCTGGACCGTTGATCATCTTGATCCAACAGCCAGCGCACCTTTGCCTTTCACCCCGCTCACTTTACTCCAATTGTTCTCCGCCATTGATCGAGCCAGATCCAACGGTCCTCGCTCCATCACGCCTTCACAAATTTCCCGATCACTCATCCAATATTGCACTCCCCCGCTCTAATCTAGATCATTGATCTCTCTCATCCAATAGCCCACATCGCTCTCGCTCTTATAACCCCAAAATTTATCACCTCGCTATGCAAAAAAATTGCTAATTTCATTGCCGGTCCCATCCGACCGCGCAAGTTCGTCCATCGCATTCTTCCTCTGTCGTTGATCTACATTGCTATGATCAGATGGTCCATGGTCCTCTTCGCATTCATTTCATCAAATAACCTGATCGTGTTGTTCCCACGCAAAATGGGTAGTTTTTGTGAGGACATGCATTGCCCACCTAACTGTATTGTGTTCATTTCTCTTATCACCGATTACCACCTCCCATCAGCACGAAAACCACTCCGGTTTTCCGCAAAACCGCCTTTTGATAGCTTTGCGCCAAATCAGATTTAAACTTTGCTTTCACCATGGAAATGCTTCCACTGCATTCCCTGCCTCCGCACTGCTCTTCTAAGCCTCACCCGAGCCTTCTGAAGCAGTCGATGCCTTCATCGCAGGATTTATTTAACAGGTTTGCTATCTGTGCAGGTTTTCATGGAATTTTAAGTATGCAAGCCATATCATAGCCAATCACAGTGGCTCTAGGCCAAGGTTGACGATCCTCCACACCCAAGAAGCAGAGAAAAAATATGAAGAGGGTCAATTCCACGTCCAAGTCACTGGATCATGACCATTGGCCATTCTACAGGAACCTCGAGCGCAGAAGGCCAACTCATCCATTACTAGCAGTACTGCATTCTCCAGCACAGAAGGCCAGTCCTTCCCACAACTAATGGTATTGCCTTTTCCAGTAGCAGCAGGGGCTTCACCTCATCAAACAACAATGATCATTCATGACTGGGCCCGTGTGGCCTTTTACCTTATGTTCTTTTCACTTTGTCATTTTGAGTAAAATCTTTAGTTCACTCCTGCAGTTTACACTTTCAGTTTAGTAAATTGTTTACATTTCAGTTAGAAACGACTTTCGGCTTGCATTGTAAGATGATGAGAGGCAGTTCTACCTCATCATTAATTTTGTTTTGATTTATACTTGAAATAGCATACAAGCACGCGGGGAAGATATCTTCCCAAAATATCTTCTCGCGCATAGGAATCAAAGGTTATAAAAACAAGAAGAAAACACTAACAAAAGGTTCCAGATTTTCCAAAGGACTCACTAGCTCAAGTGTTCTGTATGTATGTTGTATGAACTTTGATAGTGGATGTTTGAAGTTCCCGTAGGGATTCAGTAATAAGAAGTTTTTTCTGGAATTGGGGATTCCGCTCTCGATGATTCACAGTTTGTAACTCTTCTCCATGTTTTTTAATACAAATGTTCATTTCGTATCTCTCCACATTTCTTATATCTAGTGCTCTGGAATGGGAGTGCTCCCATGCTTAAATGTGAATTTATCATAGAAGATACTCATATTTACTCATCTATAATGCTTTAAATATGGCTCAGGCATGATACTTTGTTTCATTTTCTATCTCTTTCATCATTCTTCCGATACTAACTACAATGAATTCTTATCTTTGAACGAGCCCAGATATATGAATTCTTATCTTTGAATAAGCCCAGTATTTATGGATTCTTATCCTTGAATAAGCCCGCTTATAGTTGATATCTTACTCCATCTTCTGCCATAGTCATTGCTCATATATAACTTGATAACTGTGTATTCATTTACTTATTTTAGTTTGTACTTAGTTTCTGCAGTTTTCCTAGTTGTTGTGTTTAACTTTGGGGTCTTGGTTCCACCCTTATTAAAACCATTCATCTGAGTGATAGTTGCATGAGAGCCAAAGATTTCCAATTGCAATCAGTTGAGTCATATGCTCCTTGCATTTAAGATGTCCTAGGCACTGGTCTTTATACAACTCAAGGCTGTCTCCAGGAGCTACAACATACCACATAAGACACACACAAAGACTGATGGTAAAGTATTCAGAGTTGACGAATGCACCTGCAATTCCTTGACAACACAATGTTAATGTTTTGAAGTAATGAAACATCATTTCATTTTCAAATGGTTGAAATTATTTATATTTGTACTTGATAATGTTTAGTATTTTAATTAACATATGCAACTTTTCTTTTTCATATTAGATGAACATACACATTGTATGACATTTTTAAAATTTAGTTGTAAAAACATACTAATTAATTTATGTTGATTAATAATGAACACATAAAATCAATCTAAAACTACTGAATTAGTAGTTTATATTGATTAATGATGAACATAAATAAAATGAGTATATAACTAAATTAGTCATTTATAATGATTATTAATGAAAGTTAATGAAATGAATATAAACTACTAAATTAGTCGTTGATATAACGAATATGAAATTACCAAAAAAATATATATGACTACTGCTAATGATAAATTTGTGATTACAGATAACGACTAAATTTTGCATATATACGACTATTAGTAGCTAATTTACAGCATCTTATAACATGACCAAAATTTAGTCATATTTCTTTGGTCACTAATTGGTTTCAAACAATGATTAAAATTTGCATATGTATGACTATTAGTAACTAATTTACAATATCTTATAACACGACCAACATTTTGGTGATATTTCTTTGGCCATTAATTGGTTTTTTTGGGTGATCATATAGTAATATATTTTTTTGTATATTTGGTCATTAATTATGACAATTAATGACTAAATCAATGACTAAATTAATAACTAAATTTATGACTAAATATACTACTAGATGATAAAATTGAGACAACCAATGAATGACTAAGCTAAAAAAGACTAAAAGTTGGCCGCGTTATAAGTACTATAAATTAGCTACTACTGGTCACCGACTGAAAAATGGTCATTTATATGCAAATTTTAGTCGTTTTTTAGTAACTAATTAGTCATTTTGTGCTAATGTTACTATTATTCAAGTATGTTTTAATGTAGTATGCATATACTTATTTTTATTACTTTTAAATAAGCCAACATTATATTAAATTATTATTTTTTTTAATTTCACACATTACTTTACAATAACTACAACATACAATTTGAATTTAGTCATCATTTATTTTTTAGACTCATTCAAAGACATTAGTGAATCTCCCCATATTAGGTTGTAAAGCACCTCTCGGTGCAATGAAAATAATACAAGTGATCTAATCTAAAAAAAACTCAATTATTATTAATAATTAAAAAAAATGGTATATAAGTTAAACATATATACATTAAAAAAACATATTATATATTAAACTTCTAGAAAATAGTGATAGACATTAACCATAATAAATATTAAAAGAAATTTACAAATTAGACATAAAATCATAATAAATATAGACTCGTTTTATTATTAATTATAATTATAATTTGACCAAACCAAAATGTTTTATTGATAATTATAATTATTTATTTTATTTTATTTTATAATTTAATTTAATTTAATTCTTATTTTTACTTATTCAAAATTTTTAGGGGACATTACAACATTTTCCCATATATTTTGTCGCTCTCATGTTTCAAGTTTTAAACTTAAGATCAAGTTTTAAACTAAAGATATTTTACCATGCTTGTATCTATTGCAATTGAACAAAAGAATTTTTGTTTGCTAGAAATGACACTAAGGGTGGGGTGGGTGTCGAGTTACTTGTGAAGTACTATCAAGATACATGCAATTCTTGCAATAGGGACATAGTTACTTGTAAATCACTATCGACATATAAATAACTCCTTCAATGTGGCTATCAAATTTATGATTTAAGTATATTGTACTTTCCAAATAATATATATATATATATATATATATATATATATATATATATATATATATATATATATATATAATTTTCAAATTAAATTTATGAAGTTATTTTATTGTACTTTCCATTAATGATGACATATACATATTATATATATAATCTTTTTCAAAATATTTTATTAATAAAGAGAACCATTCATCATACTAGTAAATCCATAACATTTTATTTTTCTTGGAGTTAAAGAGATTCAAAATAACATAAATACGTGACAAATTAATTTATTTAAGTCATTTGAAAATACCAAGTCCGGATTTAATAATAAATTGAGTCGTATATTTTTAGCATAGTAAATTATAGGTTGATTATATTTTGTGAATTTTAAGCATACTAAATTGTTGTTTATGGTCTTGATATGTAAATATTTAAGAAAGGTAATTTTGAAGGAGAAAAAGTTTTGTTAGATCTAAGACTTTTTTGATCCATAATGTAGATAAATGTCTTTCAGATTAATCACATCATTAGGATTAGGTCAAAAGAAAAAAGATGTTTCGAAGCTAATGTGGTTCATCCTCAAGACAAGGTGGAGGAACTAATCGATCTCGAGGAATAAATAGTGGAGATGCATCATTACCCGAAAATAGCCGTTGAGAACTAGTTGTTAAGAACTAGCCATTAAGACTAGTTGTTAAGAACTAGCAGATAGAAAGTTGGTTAGTTAGTTAGTTAAAAATTAAAATTAAATAAAAATTAACTAAGTAAAATTAAATAATAAATTAATTAATTAAGTAAATATTTTATTAAAAAGGGTTTATAAATTATTATGAAATAAATATAATAGGGAGGGGAAATTTTTTAATTTAAAATAAGATAACTATATTAACTAATTAATTATATTAAAAATAAATCAATAAATTAATTAAATAAAAAACATAAATGAATAAACAAAATAGGTAATAGGGGGTAAATTTATTTATTTTAATAAATAAATAAATAGATAAATAAATGAAGTTAAATAATAAATTAATAAATTTTATTAAAAGTGAGTTTATGCATTATTATGTAAATAAAATAAATAGGTAATATGGAGGGGAGAACAAGTTTTGTTGTAACACTAATAATAATGGAATTATAATATGTTATCATATGTAGCTTGTAAGAGCATATTTTTCAATATCTTCTAAAAGATGTCCAACTCTCTCAGTTAGAGAAAGAAATGAGTAAAAAATGAGTTTAGTAATGAACCCATATTGCAATTATAATCCATGATATAACTATATAAAGTTGCCTAAAATTTTGAATAATAGAATTATAGTATGGAGCTTATAAGAGCATATTTCTCAATTTCTTCTAAATGTTGTCTAACTCTCTCACTTGAGAGAACAAACGAGTTTAGTAATGAACCCATCTTGCAACTATAATCCATGATCTAACTATATTATGCAAAATAAATAAATGAATTTGCATAAAATTTTGACTCCATCTTCTATGCTACTCTTTCCTACACTCTTGCCTTGTTCCCATTGCAACATGTCGTGCAATTTCTAGTTATAGTTATCTAGGGAATCATTTGTCTTGTGTTTTTATTTCTATAATGTCTATAAAAAGAAATGGAAAATTACTAAAAAATAAGTATTCTTTTTTGTTTGTGTGTGATGTGTGATTTTTATATATGAAAAAAGAAAAATGTCGGAGAGTCAATTATTAATACCACATGTTTAAAAAATCATAACTAATTTTATATAATATTTGCTTATATGCCATTTTTTTAATTAATTAATTTTATTAAAAAAAAAACAAAAGAAAAAACATATCTACTTTGTACATAAATCTCAATTTTTTATTTATGTTTACTGTTAACAATATCGTATAATATTCCATGGAGGTTAATTATCTACCTTGAGTAGTTATTAATGATAATAGTGGTTTAAAATAAATTTATAATTGAATTAGTTTTATATTATTTTATTTCTTTAATTTTGGCAAGGTGAAATGTATCATGAAGTAAGTATTTTGATACATATTATGGATTTATGTCTATCCCTATTTACCACTCATTTAATGTATATGGTTACCCTAGTTAATATGGAGTTAACACTTGGAATTAAATAAATAAATAAATAAATAAAATAAAGTATTTCAATATTCACAATAGATAAAATATCCCAAAACTATTTAATCTATCTATCTCAACCATAGTTACACATGGGCAAACCTTACTCTCACATTGTCAAAAATAATCAACCTTAATCAACCATTGTCAAATATAGCCAACCAAGGTACAAATCAAATTCACGATATAAATAAATGAGCCGAAGCATTATTTTCGCACTCTTTCCTCATTTGGACTGAACTTTTAAACTAAATATTTTGTGTTGAATTTTTATAGGAAAATTTTTGGGCTTAATTTTTAAAGTAAGTCTTTTGGGATGAATTTTTAAAGTAAGTTATTTTGAAACTAAGTATTTTGGGCTCAATTTTTAAAGCGAGTTTTTTTTAAAGTAAATATTTTTGCCTCAATTATTAAAGTGATTTTTTTTTAAATTGAGTCTTTTTTTCTGAATTTTTAAAGTGAGTTTTTTGGTCTAAATGATATTTAAAATTTAACTAGAATATTGTGAAATTTAATTTTTATTTGATGAACTAATTTGAAAATATTTTTCAATGTAAAAAGAGAGAGATTTCTCATAACATTGATGATGAGATTGAAAATGTTGAAAGACAAAGTGAAACAGATAGTGAACCAATGATTGATGATGTTGTTGAAGTTGTCGAAAGAGATTCAAGTGAAGAAGTTGAATCACCAAGTATGTATATATCTGTCATTCAAACTCTATTTTTTAATTTAATTATTTAATGAATACTTATACCCATTTACATTTAACTCTTATATTTATAGATGAAATCCATATCAATGATGAGATCTTAGAAAATGTTGACACTGACACATATGGAGATAAAAAAAATTGACCATGTTATATGATATCATGTTAAGCTCATTATTCATGAGTTTTTCAAAGATGAAAATGTGACACTTCAAGCCCAAATTTTTAGAGATCTCTTAACATCAAAGAAATTAAAAGAAGTTATAACTCTATTGGGTATTCGAAAATCAACAAAAGGTAAAAAGGTGAAGGTAAATGTGATTCGAAATATTAAATAGTGCTCTAAAATAAATTGGAAGATCTAGAAAGAAAAGTGGTATAGATGCATGTAGAGCAATACAAATGGCAGTGGTTTTATTAAGTGCTAAATAACATCGTTTGGTAAAATATATGGGAAAAGCATTAGGGACATCATGAAAAACAGTGCACAAACATAAGAAATTTCGATTGCAAATAGATGTAAATGATGAGCTCGCTCGTTGGACAAATATTTGTAGGAAACCATACAAATATAGTCTTGGAGAAGTTGTTCAAAAAACAATATATGAATATTGGATGAAAAATTCACATGTTTCACTAAAAGCAAGGGATGTGATGCAGTGAATAATAACACAAAATTGGTATGAAGAACATGAAAAACATACCTTGGACAACACTCAAATAGAGATGTTCAATAAGTTCATAGAAGAGAATCATGGAATTAATGTCTCAATCAATACTTTTGTGTAACAAAAACCATGTTACGTTAAACCTATCATTGTATGTGACACTTGTTGTTGTCATTATCATGTGGAATTTCAGTTATATTATGACACCTTCCTTAATTTTGGTAAAAACATTTGGAAAAAATCATGTCTTCCTTCCACTGTCCATGATTTTTTATCCAAAATTCTATGTGCAACAGAAGTCGTGAATTATTTTACCAAAAGAAATGTGTTGGTGGTAAAAAATGTGATCATTCTGGAAATCTGACTTTATTTCACAAGAAATATCCTTTTAATATAAATGATGAATCATTTATAAACCTAAAAGTGAAATGGAAGAGATATTCATATATCCAAGCATCGATTAGTTCAAATAGTAGTACAAGTGCTAAAAGTATTGATTTACAAGAAGAAGAAATTTTTGTGAGTTTTTGAAGAAATTTGAGACAAAAATTTATAAATACACCAAACATTCGCATAGAGCTCAATGGCAGGACCTGCATTTCAAACAATCCTGTGAATTTTTTCCACCATTTACCATTTTGTCAATAGTTGATTTTGCAGAGAATTTCAGATTTGTTATACAAAATGAAATACAGAGTGAATATTATCATTCTGACCAAGTCTCTATGCTTGTCCATATTCTATATAGAAATGCTAAACAAAATATTGTTCATATAGAAGGCACCAGTGAGAATCAACATGTTATTAAAGAATATCACTTTTATATAAGCGATGATCTTACACATGATACACATTTTGTACAACATTGTTTTATAACATTTATGACTCATTGAAAGGTCGTGGAATAAAATTCAATGAATTGGATATGGTCAATGGATGCACAGGTCAATTCAAATCTTCACGAATGTTCTTTTGGTTGTGTCATCTTCATATGAAAACTCACATTAAACATTTTTGGAATTTCTTTGAGACTGGTCATGGAAAAGGAGAACATGATGGTGTAGGGGCATGTATAAAATGAGCACTTCGAATATATCAAATGGATCACTCTCAAAAATAACTTGTCTCAGTTGAACAAGTTGTTCAATGGTGTATTGCTGCAATAAGCCATGAGACTAACCCATCAAGGGAGGTACGAAGGTATGTACGTATATACAAATTAACTTGTATCATAGTTTTAATATATGATAATTTTTATTAATTTTCTAATTTTAAACATTTATAAATTGTATAGTTTAAACAATATCACGATGATTATCTTTGACATATAAATTGTATTTTAAATAACATATTTAAATTCTTGTTTGAATTTAATATAATTTTTTTGGCATATTGGAGTTCAATATGTATATAGATCGATTACATATGAAGCTAAAACAGTAAAAGAGACTCAAAAATTGCATTCAATTAAAACAAAGGAGTACAAAAATTTGGTTGCATTTGATAAAAGAAAATATTCTTGTTTTTCTCATGTTTTCAAAGAGGACACACAATCTAATGATGTTTGTGAAAACAATATGTTTGTAAAATCTTGTCAATATACAAAACTAAATACAAAGGGGAAAATTTCAGTTGCAAGCTTTGAAGAGATGGAATCAAAGGAGACTATAGTATCATCTGAAGGTGATCGAGTTTCTAATCTTGTTAGAGAAGGTAGCATTTCAATTTCTTTCAAAGGATATATGTATGTTTTATGTTTTTAAAATCATTGTGCGTAAGTATCTAGATAATAGTTAAAATATAGAGATCTATAAATAGATAATCTAATCAAGTCCATGTTGATAAATTTAATTTCATGTTAATTATGATCTGAATTTACACTTATTTTATTTTGCAGGAGATTTTTTTGTTGTATTTTCACCCATTAACAACATAGAAAATATCAAGTATTATTTGATGTGGTGCATTGAACGAAAGGTGAATTTATTGGAAGACTATCATGATAATGGTTTTATATATGAAAGAGAGTATATTATACTAAAAGTTTATTTTTTCCAAGAAACTCATCAAACTTACAATAATGTTTACTTTCAAGACTATCAACCCAATGTCATAAGTTGTCAATATAGTCACTTAGTGTGTGCAACGTGCATAAATTTGATAGAAGTTCAATAAAATAAAATAAAATAAAGTTAAAAAATGGAGAATGTCTAAAGTTGACCATGAATGGATCATTGAGGATGGCATTCCATCAGAATTTTTTTAATTGAATGCCCAACAATTTTATCTCCTTCGATTCATCTTTGAAAACTTAGAGTTCAAATAGATTGTTATCCTTTCATTTTGTGCAATCTTAAGTTGTACATTCTTAAGAATGTGATGATTTGAAAGTGATGCTCATTGGGTCTTGTATTGAGATACAAAGTTATATGTATATTGCATGTTATGTAAGTGTATTGAGGATATGATGCTATTGATATTATGTTTGCATGCATGACAAGTAATTTATATGTATACATTCTATGGTCTTAAACGATTTCATACATGAATGAAAAATGTATTAGCCATTATTTATATGAATGCAAAATGTACATACCATATTTTGTAATGCAATTTTAAGTTATGAATGTTTTAGATATCTACAACAAATTATAAGATTCATTCAAATGAAAAACGTACATATTTTGTAATTTGAAATTTGTTGGAACACCTAATCCTTCATGGGTAGGTGTGGAATGCGAAAAGTCACAATGGAGTCCAAGTGACCTTGGAATGTGAAACCAAGAGTCACACCATTGTACTATAAATGTACATAATGTATAATGGAAAAATAATAGAGCTACATGCTTATCTTTCTATTGTGTGTTGAGTCTCTTGTTGTGTGTGTTTATCTTTCTCTCACACCATGTGTGTGTTTAACATGGTATCAGAGCTGATACGTTCATAACCAGCTCAACATTGAGTGAGCCATTTGTGTTTATGGCCTGTGCATATCTGCAAAAATTCTGATAATTTGTGCATCACCCAGAGATTCTCTGCAACAGTCCTTTTTGCCGCATTCATCAATATTTCTGCAGCATTCAGACATTTGCATTGAGAAGAAGCAGCATTCAGAAATTTTGTCTTGAAGAAGAGCAACATTTGGGGGGCATTCTGCAGGTTTTCTCACTGCACATTACTCTGCAATTTATTCTTTTAATTTCTGCATTGGAGAGCTGCTGGAATATTGTTTAAAGCGGAATTCTGGGGTTTTTATTAAAAATTTCTAAGTCTTTTCATCTGAAAAATTTCTGTAAACTCTGGTTTTTTCTGCTGAAATTTTGTGCATTTCCCCGAAGAAAAAAATCTTTTTCTGCCCTCATTTCTGCATTTTCTGCTACTGGAAAATATTCTCTGCTGTTGGGCCACTAGAAAAATTTCTGGGTTTTTCTGCAATTTCTAAAAATTATTCTGTTGAATTTTTTTTGAAAATCCTACTTCTCTACTATATATAAGTGAAATCCTTCTACTCTCTTTTGTATTTCTTTTTATTAAAAAAAAATAATAAAAATAAAAATAAAAATAAAGATTTTAGGCCTTTCAGCCTCCATTTCCCTGCAACCTGACCCCGTTCCCACTTCCCCCTACGCTTTCAACACACAGGCCTTTCGGCCCCACTCTCACCTTACCTATGTCGCCCCCTCCCTAACCCGGCAATGCCCCTACCATACCCCTCTCACCCCCTCGTCAACACTCCTCGGCTCCCCTAACCCTCTACACTCACCGCCCTCTCCACAGAACTCTCCCACACGGCTTTACCTAGGCCCCCCTTACGCAGCCTCCCCAACTCCCATACTCTACCGCACACACCCTCATCACCCAAACTCGTCCCCCCACTGTTACACTCTGCCCTTCCCCCTTATTCCTCCACTTTCCCATGGCTTTTTGGCCCCCCCTCGCATCCCAAAGCTCACCCAACACATAGCCTCAATCCCCCCGCTACCCCTCATACCCCTCTCCCCAAACCTGTCCCCTTTCCCCTCACTGTTATGCTCCCCCTCGCACCTTACTCCACTCTCCCTACCCCCTTACAACTCCACCCTCCCAACGCTCTCCCGCCTCCTCCTTCCATGGCGGGGTGGCCAGTTTAGTCGGCCTAACTCCAGTTTCTCCACATTTGGTGGAGTTTGTTTAGGGGATATTGGGAAAATACAGTTTTGGTCATAAATTCTAATGGACGGAACCTTTTTGGATGAAATGTTTTTTGATTTCAGGTATTCAGAGCATTTTGAATCCATTGGAATAGGTTTCAGAGCCATTGGAGTTGATCTTCAGTCCCTTTTTCTTTAGGTAAGCAATGAGAGCCATGAGGGCCAAGAGGGAGTTGGAGCTGTGCTGAGCTATGGTTAACCATTTGAGGTGAAAAAAAAGTCATTTTCGACTATTTTAAGCATTCTAGAGCTATTGGAATAGGTTCTAGAGGCATTAGAGGTGTTCTACAGCCATTTTAGCTTTAGGGAATTTTTTTGAGCCACTAGGGCCATTTTGGTAATAGAGCTGTATCAGATTGTACCTTTCTGTTTAAGGTGAACTAAAGACCATTATCAGCTATTTTCCACCTTCTGAAACCAATGGAAGAGGTTTCAAAACTTTTTGAAGACTTTCAGAGGCTGAAAACCTTCAGGATAGTTTTCAGGGCCACTAGGGCCATTTTGGGGTTGGAGCTATTTTGAGTTGCACCTTTCTGTTTGAGGTGAACCAAAGATCATTTTTAGCTAATTTCGACCTTATGAACCTAATGAAAGAGGTTTCAGATCTGTTTGAGGACTTCTACATCCTGAAAAATGTCATAGGAGTTCAGAAAGCCGTCAGGGCCTTATTGAAGAAATCACTGTTTATGGTAATTCTTTACTGTTTAGTGAATTTGGAAAGGCATTCTTAGCTTTTTCATGTCTTCTGAATCAATATTTGCATTCATATTTTTATATTGAGACACTTTTAAACTTGTATTAGCATTTGAATCATTTTAATACAAGAGGACAAGCTCATTTTGGGAGGCTTGATCCAGTAGATGTAGCCCAGGAGGGGTGAACTGCTCACCAAACATCTGTGTCATGTTATGCGGAAGTTATCTTGCTGAAAATTTCTGATTTAATATGTTAAACAGAAAATTAAATTAACTTTACTTCACACATAAACTCTTATACAGTTACCAAAAACACTTGGTTTCAATTGCAAGACATGAATAACAGTTTGCACATATAATTTGATGGAGATCATGAGTGTTAAATTCTACAAGTTCTAAATAAAGAGTCTGTAAAGGGCCAGGTAGCTTCTGGCCTCATCCTTTTATCAAAGGTGACATATCCAGTAAATACCCCTACAGTCAATCTCTGGAATAGATCTAAGTAGTTGTTTATTCAGCTAGACTTGGAGAATTTTGCACACATTTAATTAATGAAAATGGATACCTTGCACACATTTTCAAGGAATTCCATTTTCAAATTAGTCTTCCACCTATTCTTATTCATGTACATCCATGTGTGAAACCTCCCTGCATGTGTCTTCAACTACTTCCTTTAACCTATGCTGCTATTTTTTGGCCTGATCCTTCTCTTTGACGACCTGGTCAAGTTGTTGCTTCAGTGAAGATCACTCTTGTTCTACTTTAATGTTCATCTTGGAGGTGCGATATTCTCACTGCTTCATATCATTTATGATTCCTTGATGTCGGTCATGCAATACCGAAATTAGAAGCACTGCGATGTTAATATTGACATGGTCCCAACCTTTCGCCTATTGCTCTACTTCGGCAGAGTCAAACTAAAGAGGTTTGGCAGGTATATTCATGATTTTCATCCCAATTCTCATCTCTATTAGTATTTATTCTTGGAGCCTTTCCCTTATCTATACTGGTTTCCTTGTTGTCTGTGCCAAGAGCTTTAACTCTGCAATACTTTTCTTGATGCCTATCAGGAGTGAACTGTAGCGATCCTCTATCTTTTTCCAGGATTCTACTGTTATCTCCTGCATCTTCTCCCTGATCTCATCCAGGTCCCCTTCATTAAGGACCAATGGAATTATGTCTTTTGACTTATCTACCTTCTGATTCTTCTTGCTCTTGGGGGAAGCTTTGTTGTGTATCTTCCTCTTTCCTTTGTCTGTTGTTGTCTTCTCCTTATCTTGTTTATCGCCAGGAGGATCCTTTTGAAGCTCATCATGTTCCTGCTCGTGGTATTTCTCTTGTTCCTATTTTTCCTTATATTTTCTGCTCGAGCCTCCATGCTCTGATGTTTCTTCATCTATCTGACTACCTTCTTCTTCTTCCTCCAACACAATCATCCATTTTGCAAGACATTGCTATATTAGTGTAGCAAGATAATCTTTCATGAAAAAACCATTTGTTGGCTTGATTGGGCTTGACCCAGGTTCAATATATACTGCACACCAACAAAACCCTTCATCAATGTCCCTTTTGGGAACGAACTACAAATAGATCACATTATCACCCAAAGTGACTATGGGTGGTTGCAGAACCAAGTTTCTGCAGCATTGAGGGACTATTTGAAGTGGTATTCTTATGTTTTATACTTTATAACTTCATAAATCGCTTCGTAACATCCACGTAATCACAGAAACACATTATATAACATCATAAATCATTACTGCACCGAGATAACATGAAACTATATTTACTACTTCGCAATAACATATATCAAGAAAATAGGTATATAAAACACATAAGAAAACATAATATCATCCCAAAAAAACTTCTTTATTATGATGGATCCTTTATTACAATCAACTACTTGACCTGCGCACACAGTTGCAGGTGGTCTACACACTAAGCTGTAGACTTTTCCAAGGTATCTGCGCACTCAAATATAGAGCCTTCCGTTTTCTATAAACATATTTCAAATACTTTCCTTTAACCATAAAATTATTCAGTTATTGTATATATTCTATCATAGCATTACATTCCTTTATATAATATTAATTTGAAAAAATACCATGGTCAAAATACCATGGATTCCAAAAAACAAGAAAATATAACCCGAACACCATTAAAAAAGGAGAGGCTTCGACCCACCCTGAAGCTCCTATGATGCCATGTAGTATATCTAACATGCTCCATTTCACAGTCCACCTTAGGCTCCATTGTATGGTACACTTCACACTCCACTCCTTAAAATGTGTACTTTTATCCAAAATCTAGGCCAAGTTGGGTTGCACCCAACACTCACCTGGGTGAAAATGTGAAGTTGGGAAACACTTTTTGCCCTTTTTTGACGTTGAAAATTGTAATTTTCTATGTTTTTCAACTTCAACTCCACTAAACTCATATTTTTATTGCAAATTATGCTTTGACATAAAAACAAGAATTGTAGAGAATTGTCTTACCTCCATACCGATATTTTTTTTTTTTTAAATATTGACATATAGAGGGGTAAATTTGTTGTTTACTAACTGCGTATACTTGAAATTTTCAGGTAAACATAAATAGTCACTTTATTATCCTTCACTTTTTTTAGGGAAGGTTATTCATTTTTTGGAAAAAAACCATAGCATCATAATCTGCATATATTGCACTAGTGCACAGACTATTTTTTGGTAATTTTCGGATCAAATCACTATTTTTTATTATTTTTTGAAATGACGAAGACAAAAAAACAGTGATGTTTCAGTACATTTTATTATCCTTTGATTTTCTTTTCAATGTGATCGTCAATAAGAAAAATGAGAGTACCCTTTTGAAGTAGACAGGGAGAGGAAGTGCACTATGATTTTTTTAAATTTTTTGGTGTCCTCGTTCGAAAGTTATTGAATTTTCATTCAGTGCAATTTTTTGAACAATGAAATTCCATAGTGACATAGTTTAGTAAAAAATTAATAAAAAATTGAATTTTTTAATGAAACTCCATAAATCGCACATCATCAAAAACTAGATTTAGAGACGAATCTAATGGTACTTGGTCCGACATATAACATTTTGTTTTTGTAGGTGTTCTGTCCCTCCAAAGTTGTAGGTTTCTCAAAACTGCAGAGTTTTCTGAGTTTTTTGTTGACCAGAAACTCTCGGCCGAGAAAAACTCTCGGCCGAGAAATTTTTAAAACTCTCGGCCGAGAGTTTTAAACCAATTTATGCGCGGGAAAACTCCCGGGAAAAAGTTTTAAAAACTCTCGGCCGAGAGTTTGTGGCCGAGAGTTTGCGCAATAAAACTCTCGGCCGAGAGTTTTATTGCGCAAACTCTCGGCCGCAAACTCTCGGCCGAGAGTTTGCGGCCGAGAGTTTTGTGACACAACTCTCGGCCGAGAGTTTTGTGACACAACTCTCGGCCGAGAGTTTTGAAAACTCTCGTCCGAGAAAATACGAAATATTTAAAATCTCTCGGACGAGAGTTTTGAAAACTCTCGGCCGAGAAATTTAGTTGACTTTTTTTCTCGGCCGAGAGATTAAAAAATTCTCCCGAATTCTATCTCATGCCAAAAAGTGTTTCCCAACTTCGCGTTTTCGCCCACCTACATCTTGAGTTCTTCCCCTCTTTGGTGGCCATACTCCTTTAGCTTTCTCATTTCGTTTCAAATCACGCCTAGGATAAAATTTTCACTTTGAATTCTCATAAAAATTCTTTGTCTTTTGAATGGTCTCTTCTAGCAATATAGGCTCATCAAACACAATATGGTGTATGTATGTTACTGGAATCCCACTGATGAAACTATGAACCTTGGCCATCTCCTCCTTGAGGTAAGGAAAATATCTCAACAGCTCCAAGTATATGCTAGTATACTCATCATCTTTCACGGAACCCATCTGCAACTCATAAAATTCCTTAGATCTAGCGTCATAGTACCTCTCTCTTAGACACTTCTTCCATAATAGCCTCTCAAGCTCACTCCAAGATAGTTCCTCCTCATAAATACCCATAAAATTATTCACATATTCCGACCAAATATATGCTTTACCTTTGAGGATGAATGTAGTTATTCTGGCCTTCATGTTTTCTGAGTAATCATCTAACCTCCAGAACTTCCTCATTCCATACAGCCATACTTATGCATCCTGTGATTTCTTCATCTCTCTATAAATTTTGGGTTATTTTTATTTCTTACCTCATCCGATAAATATACCCTATCACTCCACTTGTAAGTATGATAATGATGATGATCATACTGCCTGTTAGAACCAAAACTAGAATAGTACCCATGTTTGTCACCTCTCCTATATGAAGTGTTTAGGAACCTGTCATCTCTATCTAACGTATTAACACCACATTACATACTTCCATATCCCACATTCATCCCATCCTCCTATCCATAGCTGATCCGAAGTGGTCCTTATCACTACAACTATGACAAACTCTGAAGGATTACCACAATGACCTCTGTTTGTTTCTCCTATTCCTGAATGATTTTGTCATTATCTAATTTACATCTCCTTATTTATTCCTTCAAAATTATTAGTGTGTATGCTAATTCATAAGAGTTCCCAACACCATGCTTCTCATCTTATTCATAGGGAGAATCGTTATACTCTACCATCTTTCTAGTCATCCTTGATTTCTTCCTACAAGGCATCTCATGTCAGCTAAACCAAATCACAATAAACCAATATACCTCAGTATAATTTGGGGAGGATATCTCATCTGCAAGATCATCCAATCAGATTAATACATGTATATACATAATCATAACAACATATAGACTTACAACACATAGGTATACCAACACATAAACACCATTCTAGCTAGAGTCCAGTCATCAATGCATGACCATATCAAATATACACCATGACCTCATGCATTACTACATCATCCATACTGATGTACACTTGAAAATATGTAAGAACCTAACATGTATAACCAGTCATATGCTCATGAAAACACACTTCACAACAACACCATCAACTCTCCCATTGAGACATCACTGCCACCATGACCAACACTAAGGTGATACAACAAGTATATAGACCACAAGTATGAGAAACACATGCAACCAACATAAATACATGACCAACACACCACCCATCAGTCTGAGGGGTTAACCATTTTCTAATACCACTTGTAACACACCACCTCCCCTCACATATACCAACTTTTACCAGCTTACCTGGGGTAAACATGAGATGAGGTGGAGTTATGAATAGAATCAATATCTTAGGTGACCTTAAGGAAATGGAGTGGAAAAACAACCTTAATAACTTCCTTCAGGTGCCACAGGACCCTCCAATATTAACCGAACCCCTCTATGTGTCCATCCCCTAATCCAACATGATTTTCCCCTAAGTTTACCCTAAGTCGCAGTAATTTAGGATTATGCATGTGACTGGGAGGTTTCAGTCGCACTGAGTCCTTGGAAAGGGAGTGGCTGGGTATAAAAATTAGGTAAAAGACATGTTGCCTCAGAGGATGGAAACCTTTAGGAGTTTGGTTACTCATGGAGGCTCCTGTGGCAACTAGGGGAAGTCAATAAGGTTGTTTGTCAACTCCATTACCTTAAGGTTGCCTAAGAGGTTGAGTCTGGTCATAACTTCGCATCATCGCATCTTTACCCCAGGTAAGCTGGTGAAAGTGGGTAGATGTGAGGGGAGGTGGTGCATTACATATTTATTGCATGGATGATGATGAAGAGAAGAGAATATTGCAAGGTAATAATAAGCCCACATCAATGAGAATGGTTACAATTATGTAGGAAAAGCACAATACTAGGAAATGATGTTTCTTGTTCGCATTTCACACTCCTAGTGACAAAGGTAAGGATGTTGAGAATGATGATTTCTTGAAGAGGTAACCATTTTTTCATTAGTTTTAGGATGTATTTTCAGTAGATATCTTAGATTTATCGCCTCATAGGGAAGTGAAATTTTCTATTGGGTTCATTCCAGGAGTAGAACCAACATCGAAGGCACCTTATAGGATGAGCACTCCAGAGTTTCTTTCTAATTCAATGTATGCGGGATATTTGTAAAATTTTCAATGTTTAATATCGATTTGATATGTAATATTTTATAAAATATTAATAATTAAAATAATTAAATCTATACACAAAGGAAAATATTATGAGGGGAAATATTTTTAAATTTTAATGTGGAGAACGTGAATTATAAACAAAATATTTCAATTTAAACTGCATATATATTATACCAGCCTAAATCCAAATCATCCTATTATATCATCCTAATTTTATAATTATAGTTTCAACCATACTAAACTTTGTAATTTATAAAAATAACTTTCCATTTTTTAAGTCGTTTTTCATTCAATTTCATATATAAAAGTTTCATATAAGTTCACCAACACATAATATATAATAAATATTATTTCATAAAATAAAAATCATGATGATAACCATATAAAAATCATAAATATAATCTAATATACACATTCAATTTCACTACCATCATCTAATTATATACACCTCTAGAACATATAAACATCACTATCTAGCACACAAATCTAAGAGTATAACAGGGCATCACCATCATGATCACATATTCTAATCTAACATCATAAACATGCACATCCTCAAATTAATACAAATATCATGTCAAATAATTTCTATCACATGCACATCTATCTGCAAGTACATTAAACGAACATATCTAAAATGAACTAACAATATGCACATCAACAACAACATAAAAATTAAGTACATAAATATGAAAAATAAATGCACCATATATATATATAAACAAGTAAAATAAGTGCAATAAAATATCCTATAAAACAAACATAGTGCCAGGTTGGTTTGCATTAGAATACAATGGATTGTCAACTACTGCAACATCAACGCCTGTCAAAATTAGTCGAGGTTGAGATGAAGGTGGCTAGTATGCATGAGTAGAAGACGATGGATGGTCAACTACTTTTGCACCTTGAACACGTTCTGGGGAACTCTGAGGTGGAGGAGGTGGATGGTCTACTCTATTAGGAGAAATATCGGGCACATCCTCTAGCTCTGGCATATCTTCATTAGGAAACTGACAAGGAGGTGCACTATTAGAAGGATCATTGAGACCCTGATGACCATGATTCGATAGGGTGGTACAAACACAAGCATCATGATCACTACCCTCATCATCAAGATCATGATCATCACCCTCTTCATCATCATCACCACCCTCATCTGATTTATCTTCCTCTACATGATACTAGTTTTCATCCCTCATCGTTGTTAGTACCCTACTAGTTCCAATGATATGTTGCGAAAGATACATCATATTGTGCAGAAAGTCACTATATATACCAATGAAACTAGGATATGTGGTGATATCTTGATCCCTCACAGGGTAGAATCTTGCATTAAACAAAAATCAGGCCAATATATCACAGTAGTGTATATGAACTCATAGACCAATCCTATGGACTTGGATTCCCACTCCCCCCTAAGGATGTGTCTTACCCTCTTGGGCCTCGCTCATCTCCTCATATCCTCCTACCTCTGGTGGGGGTGATGCATGTCCCCTTCGAATGCGCTGATATTTACAAAATATATAGTATAGACAAATAATTATATAATTTCATTAAACAATTTAGTAAAAAAAGTTAAATAACGTGTTAGAATAAATTTTATTCTAATTCATTAAAACAAGAAAAAAAAAACTAGAAAATTAATCTAAAGAAGATGTTACCTCTAATATTACCTCTCTCACTTGGAAGCTCATTCGATGTGAAGAGAATGTTGGGACACCCTCTCCAATCGATCCCCACATATGGAAACGTTAACGTGAAAAATGCATGCTCATCTTCACTGTTTAGTAGCACTAGTGCCACGCACAAAATCCTTGCCAGAAACTCTGGCAGACCCCTCTTGGGCATCATTTTCCCCCACATGTGCATTCGGACCTCAATGGTCGACCTAGGAGGGCAATGGAAAAATGTAGGTCTTGTCTCTGGAAACCTCTAAAAAAATAAACAAAAAATCTCGAAAGTGAAAGGGAAGGTTTCCCTCCCATGTCTCAATGCATGAAATCTATCTAAAGCCATGCAAAAATGCCTCAAATAAATGGCATATCATCAGATGCAACATGGTACCTGAATAAAATAATTAACATAATACAAAAGAGGGCAACTAATAAGTTACCCAGCACTGGTTGAGTTTGAAATGGTGGTAACTAATAACAAGATGCACCTAAGCTCCTCTCTAGCAAAAGAAGAAATCCATAATTGTCCACCATAGACCTGAAAATATGATGGATGGATCTCATGAGGCCCCACATATCTCTAAGTGTACGTAATATGACTCTCAGTAGAAACCTCATGGGGGATATTAGTAAACTCGGGAAAATACACCCCTCTTCTCGATAGGTTAGTGATAAATTATATGTCCTCGTTAATGGCCCTATACCATTCCCTAAGATGGACACAGAAAGCCTACTCATGGACACTTGTTGGCAGATCAGATGCACAAAAAAGATAGAGAGCACCTTCAGGTATGTAGCCTACTCATAGTATTTGAGGAGGCCTACATTCCTCAAGAGCACTCAGGTCACTACAGTAATAAGGTGAGGATATAAATCCATATCCCTTTCTCGGGCCTATCATGTTTGGAGCATATTGTATGGGTCCACCTGCTGCTCCTTATCCTTATGGTTCTCCCTCTGTTGGTGTATCTTCTACATTTTTGACGTATAAAATACATCAACCTCATACATAAAATATGTTTTTTTAATTAAATGAAACATCTATTTATAAATATGGAATCATAAATTTAAGTTATAAAAAAAACCACCGGTGTGATCAAAAGACAGTCATGCACTGGCGTTGGTACGCTTTCAACTATAACTACACTGATATCACTGCACACATAAGTATGAAGCACTATTTTTGGTTCACAATTTTAAATTATTATAGCGGTGCATAAAACTTGTGCACCGGTACTCACATATAACTTTTTCACAATGGTACATAACGTTCAAGTTATCGAATGCACCAAGATATGACTATATTTTTAAATATTAATTTTTCAGTGTGTTTGGTATTTATAAATGCATCGGGTGTGATTCATCAACGTACAATCTGTCACATCATTCTCGATGCATTTTAGTTTACAAAAAACATTGCAAAAACTGTAGGTTTTAACCCTGAACAAAAATTATCTACACACGAATCTTATAATAGAAAATAAACAATAGCGAGAGCATAAAACATAAAACAGATAAACACAGAGATTTTCCCCTGGATCCCAAATCGGGAAGACCAGCTTGATTTTTCATTATATTCCTTTTAGTGTTACAACACATATATATACATGTCGAAGCATACATAAACCCCAATCCATTAAACCTAGATTAGAACATAACCGTAGTTCCCATGACCGGATCTACAAAATACCAGGGGTCTAAAACCATCGTACCAAAAAAAAACCATGTGCAAACTCATGCACAAAACATGGGTGGGTTCGCCTATGAGTGGGATCGCACACCAAAAAAAAATTCGCTGGGGCTCTGCCCCGGACCCTGACAAGGGCGCTGTCACCCCCCTGCTACGCCCGACCAACGTACAACGCGTGGGGCTAGTCGTGGAAAGAATATAACACACACCCAACATTCTCCCACTTGTTGTTTTCTTTCCATAGGAGAGCTTAGTCATTTGGCAAATTCTTCAACACCCATTGTTTCTCTACACCAAGAGAACTTCTGAGTGCTTACATACTTCGTCAATGCATCTACAACATTCTTCAAACTGTCCACCTTTACCAACAACACCCTTTTAGCCTCAACCATATCTCTAACAAAGTGATATTGAACATCAATGTGCTTTGTCTTTGAATGATAAGCAAGGTTCTTAGCTATGAAAATTGCACTTTAGATATCACAGTCTATCCTTATAGCTTGATGTACCAACCCCATACTTGAACACAATCTCTGCAATGAAATTGCTTCCTTGCTTGCATGAGTGGCTGCTATGTATTATGCCTCTGTAGTTGAAAAGCGCCACTACAGACTGTCTTTTACTCATCCAACTGATTTCACCTCCAAATAGGCTAAACACATACCCACTTGTAGATCTTCTTTGGTCCAGATCTCTAGCCCAGTTTGCATCAACAAAACCACGAATGTCCAACATTATTTATAATCCTGGTCTTCCTTGGTATCACAAGCCATAATCACTAGTGCCACGTAAATATCTGAAAACCCGCTTCACTGCTGTCCAATGCTCCTTCCCTGGGTTTGACATAAACCTGCTCAATACTCCCACTGCATGTGTAATGTCTGGTCTAGTACAGACCATTGCATACATCAGACTACCCACTGCACTTGCATATGAAACACGGGACATATCCTCCTCTTCTTCTTGTGTCTTGGGACACTATTCAGTAGACAGCTTTACACCTACAGGAACAAGAACATTCACCGGTTTACTATCCTGCATATTGAACCTCTGCGATATAGTCTCGACATACTTCCTCTGGTTTAACCAGAGCTTCCTCTTTGCTCGATCTCTCTTAATTTCCATACCCAAAATATAGTTTGCAACACCAAGATCCTTCATGTCGAATTTGGAGAACAGTTGGGTCTTCAAATATTGCATAATTTCTTTGTCATTTCCAATCAACAACATATCATCCACATACAAGACCAAATAAACAACATGGTCACCAATTAATTTAAAATAAACACAGTGATCCTCCTTGCTTCTGGTGAAGCCAAGTCCCCGTATATAGGTATAAAATTTCTGATACCACATCCTTGGTGACTGTTTTAACCCATACAGAGACTTCTTCAACCTGCATACCAGTTCTTTCTTACCCTTCACCATAAAGCCTTCAGTTTTCTTCATGTACATCTCCTCTTCTAGATCCCCGTGAAGAAATGTTTTCTTCACATCCATTTGTTCTATCTCAAAATAAAATGCAGCAGCAACAGAAAAAAGTAATCTAATAGAAGTAACCTTGGCAACAAAAGAAAAAATATCACCAAAATCAATTCCTGGCACTTGGGATTAACCTTTTGCTACCAACTGAGCTTTGTATTTCTCCACCTTGTCTTCTACATTTATCTTCTTCTTAAACACCCATTTTCTCCCGATGGACTTCCTTCCAGCCGGCAAATCCACCAGATCCCATGCCTCATTTTTGTGCAAGGATGCCATTTCATCAACCATGGCCTCCTTCCAGAGTTTTCCATCCTCTGAATCTACTGCCTCCTTGACAGTTCTGGGATCATCATTAGTTATAGTTAAGGAAAAACCTAAACGAAGAAGATGGACTATACCTTTCTGGTTGTCTTATTTCCTGAATTGATCTTCTCACAACTATAGTTTGTGGCTCTTCCTCTTATGAATCTTCTGTTGTAGAGTCTACTTCATCCTCCTTTAGCTCAAAACCTATATTCTCAGGTTCCTTTAGTGGGACTTCATGTTTAACAACATCTTTCACCTCTCTAAACACCACATATCGGATGTACACAACCTTCCTTGTTTTGGGGTTCCAAAGCTTGTAACCTTTTAAACCATCCTTATATCCAATAAAGATGCACCTTTTAGATTTATTATCCGACTTGGTCCTTTTCTCCTTTGGAACATGTACATATGCATCATCAAAATACCCTTAGATGTGAAAGAGAGGGTTTCTTACCGAGTCCATACCTCATGTGGAGTCTTATCCTCAACGGCGATGAAGGAGATCTCTTAACTAAGTAACATGCAGTCTCCACTTTGCCTCTGCCCAGAATTCTTGTCCTAGCCCGGTACCACTGAGCATGCTTCTTGCCTTTTCCATCAGTGTTCTGTTCATTCTTTCTGCAACTCCATTTTGCTAAGGTGTGTATGGAGTAGTCTTATGCCGTGCTATACCACACTTCTTATAGAACTCTTCAAATTCCTTCTTGCAGAACTCCCCACCATTATCTGTCCTTAGTGCCTTTATCTTATTCTCTGTCTCGTTTTCCACCAGTGCCTTAAATTCTTTAAATTTGTCAAAGACTTCAGATTTATTCCTCAAGAAATATATCCATGTATTCCTCGAGAATTCATCTATGAATGAAACATAGTACACAGACTTTCCCAGTGATGGAACTGACACAGGTCCAAACACATCACTGTGCACAAGTTCTAATATCTTGTTCACCCTCTTAGCACCGAAGGAAAACTCACCTGGGTTCACGCACTCCCATATACACAATGTTCTTGAAATAAAAATCTAGAGAGAAATTAGACATGCCTTCTACCATACCATTTCTATGCAGTATTCGAAGGCCCTTCTCTCCAATGTGTCCAAGCCTTTGATGCCATAGCATGGTATTTTCTCCAGAGACAGCTAGGCTTTCTGCTCTGCTTTCAAGAACCACAGAATTGTTACACCCATCAATAATAGTGCTACCTTGTAGCTTGTACAAATTTCCCATCTGAAATCCCCACATTAATACCAATGCTCCTCGAACCATCTTGCAGGCATCTTTCTCGAACACTATTTTTACACCTGCATCATTCATCTTGCTTACAGAAATCATATTTCTGGCCAATGCAGGAATATGCAGAACACCAGGAAGTGTTCTAATCCTTCCACCTTGCAGCTTCAGCTTGACCTTTCCACGTTCGACGATTCTGGCCTTCCTATTATCCCCTAGGAATAGATCACCACCATCATATTTCTCATACTCACAGAACCACTCCCTATGGGAAGTGAAGTGAAAGGATGCACCTGAGTCAATCAGCCATGACTCATGATCTACATGTGTACTTGAAGAAGAAGCCAAATACACATCCCCACATTCATCTGAGGTGGTTTTTTCCTCTGCAGAAGGACCATCATCAAATCCCTTTCGTTTCTCAGGAGCTTTAGATATACACTCCCTTTTGTAGTGCCCTTCCTTTTCGCATTTCCAGCATACCTTTACAAACTTTCCAGGAGATTTCTATCTCCCTCTAGATTTAGATCTCCCACTCGAAACCTTATTCTTGTTTTTGTTTTGGGACCTTCCTCGTACAGATAAGGCATCTCCATTTTGACCCTCCATATTTCTCCGTCTCATTTCCTCCAATAGCAAGGCTGAGACAATGTCATCAAAATTCAAGGTAGTTGTATTGCTACCTATTGCAATAACCAGACTGTCCCACGAGTCTGGTAGAGAGCACAACAAACTGATGCACTTATCTTCATCTGAGATTTTAATATCAACAGACGACAATTTGACTTACCACGATATTGAAGGCGTTCGAGATGCTCTGTCCTGGAATCTCCATCCTTCATCCCTTGATTTATCGGCTTTTAAAGTAGAACAATTTATTCATTAGAGACTTAGATTGGTACAAAGTCCCTAACTTGTCCCACAAGTTCTTCCTCGTAGCTTCCCCGGATACATTCAACAATACTGAATCTAAGACACACAATTGTATTGTGCTCTTTGCCTTTCGATCCAGCTTCTTCCAGTCTTCAACTGACATTGCCATTGGTTTAGTACCCGGATCTACCGCGATCCACTGATATTTATCCACCAAGAGATCCTCCATCTTGAGCTTCCACAACTCAAAACTCTGACCATTAAATTTCTCGATCTCTGTCTTTCCGCCGCTTGCCATATTCTTTCACCGCAAGAATCGATCCCGCAGATCTCCCACTGCACAGGGTCTACCACAGGCCCGAGCAAAAAACCCTCAACAACAAAGGCGTCCCCTTGAAGCCGAAACAGCTCTGATACCAAATGTAGGTTTTAACCCTGAACATAAATTATCTACACACTAATCTTATAACAGAAAATAAACAATAGCGAGAGCATAAAACATAAAACAGATAAACACAGAGATTTTCCCCTGGATCCCAAATCGGGACGACCAGCTTGATTTTTCATTATATTCCTTTTAGTATTACAACACATATATATACATGCCGAAGCATACATAAACCCCAATCCATTAACCCTGGATTAGAACATAACCGTAGTTCCCTTGACCGGATCTACAAAATACCAGGGGTCGAAAACCATCGTACCCCAAAAAAACCATGTGCAAACTCATGCACAAAACATGGGTGGGTCTGCCTATGAGTGGGACCGCACACCAAAAAACATTTCGCCAGGGCACTACCCCGGACCCTGACAGGGGGGGCTGCCACCCCCCCTGCTGTGCCCGGCACAACGTACAGCGCATGGGGCTAGTCGTGGAAAGAATATAACACACACCCAACAAAAATGGTGGTACATTGTGTTCACGCACCAAATTGCGATGCACCCTGTAAATTTACAAGGTGCACTATTATCGATGCAAGTTGAACATATCAAACACACTACATGATGAAAAAAATAATTGAAAAATAGTGGAAATTTTTTCCTAATTTACAATTCTAATTTTCTAAATAATTAAATTACAAAGAAACATAGAAATTACCTAGACATTTTATCGTCGGCGACACATTGTGGACACGTAATGGAGAAAAAAAAAATTAGGACGTTTTAAAAAAATTGAAAACTCAAATAGTGAGCACGGTACAAAAGGATGGTGAGAAATAGAAGCACTGACATCAGGGAACTTGCATGTGAAAAGGGTGGGAGTGATTCTTTAGAGTTCTCTTGCATCGTAGATTGTAAAAATGAAAATTATGGTCGGGTTTTTTTGTTTATTTAACCCTCCTCTTGTGCATTTCTCCAAACGCATCGGTGCATGATATATCCAAAAGCACCACATTTTTTTATATTAAAAATATCACGATGCTTTTCTTGAGATGCCCTGGGGTGTTTCTCAGTAGGTGCCACACTAGTGTTGTGTTTTTACTATCGCACAACTATTTTTTTAGAGTTTAAAGACAACCTAGCAGTGCTCTTTAGAAGGTGCCCTGAGGCGTTTTTTTTAAGCTTACCACACTGGGCTTTGTTGGAAAATAGCACCACATTTCTTTGAAATTTAAAACTATAGTGTTTCTCCTTAATGATATGCACCGGGAAATTTTACTATGTGAAGGGCACCAGTGCTCTCACTCTTTAAGCATCGGTTCTTTATGTTATTTTGGGATATTTTTATAGGGGCTTCCGTAAAAATATTCATTAGAAGGTATTTTTCTTGCAGTTAGAAGGATGTGTCCTTCAGGAGCTTGAACTATGTTGTAAGTAGGAGAAAATATTATGGAAGAAAAAATAAAGAATTCAATGGTTACGAGAGGGGGAACGTAACACTAAACTATTCCACATATCAGTGCTACAACATAAGAAAAGTAAGAATATTTTATCTTTGACTAAATCAACGGGAATAAGGTTTCTTCAATATGAAGAAATCATCGATGAGATCATCTCTTAATACCATTTTTTTCTATCTGAACTAGATGTCCTATGAGAGGAGGCGATCGCCCGAATTAAAAAATTTATTCCGTGAATGATAATTTCATATCAGAATGACACACTGATGAGGGAAGTCTATTATTCAGAGGTAGAGGAAGTTATCAAATTCCTCCCCAAAAACTAAGCCCCGGGCCCATATGGATTCACCATGGATATTTTTAAAGAAGGATTGCCCTTCTTGGGCCATGTGATTCCTGCACTGGTGGAGGAGTCCCTACAAAAGCAATCTATTTGGTCACATCTCAGTGCCACCTTCCTAACATTAATACCCAAAAAATAAGTGACAGACCCAAGAAGCTTCAAGCCTATTTCTCTCTGCAATGTTATCTAAAAAATCATCTCTATAGTTATGATTCATTGATTAAAGACTCTACTGAAGAACATAATTTTACCTAAGCAGAAAATATTTGTATATGGCAAAGAAAATCATGAATGGCATCATACATCCCATGAAATTTCTCATTCACTGAAAACTTCTCACATTCCAAGTATGATCATCAAATTAGACCTATCTAAATCTTATGATAACCTTACCTAGAATTATTTTCTCAATTTATTGGATGCTTTTGGTTTTTTGGCTAAATGGGTTAAATGGATTCGATCTTTGATCGAAACCCCATTCTACTCCATTTTGGTGAATGGCTCCCCCACCCTCAGCTTTCAAGCTTCCAAGGACCTCACACAAGGTGACCCAATATCTCCCTTCCATTTTATCATTGTTATTGAGGGCTTAAGTTAATATATAAAGTTGTGGTTAGAAAAGGGGGTCTCTAATTGGGAACCCATGCCCCTCCCACCCCTCCCCTGCTAACTCACCAAGATTTTGTTGATGACAATGTGTTGTTTGGGAAACCTAATCTTATGGAGGCTCAAAAAATTTGCATTATCCTCGAATACTTCTAGGATGCCTCAAGGACTAATATCAACAAGGATAAATCAAACATTTACCTCTTCAACATCAATATTTTTGTGTAATATCATCTAGCTCGCATTATAGCATACTGGATTGACTCCCTCCCGAGTAAATATCTTGAAGTACAGCTCACCATTATCTCTCTCTGAGTTTCCCATTGGAGGGAATTAATGGATAATATAGATCGTATGCTTGATAATTAGACATTCAATGCTTTAAACTTGGAAGGAAGATTTACTCTATTAAAGTGTGTCTTACAAGCTCTTCCAGTGTATCAATCGTTAGCACTCTCAACTCCTAATGCATTCTTAAAGACCTGGCCTAAAAATTTCAAAACTCTCTTTGGAAGCGAATTAAAATAGGGAAGAAATGGTCTTTGGTTTCATGGGATAAGATTTAAATTCCCAAACTTGAAGGAGGCTTGGGGTTGCGAGATACAACAATATTGAATCAAATCATGGGGGTGGAAATTGTGGTGGAGGTCGCTACAAGGTGATTCAAAATTATGGAAATAGAAACGGTCTTACAAGTACGCCTGGAATTTAGATGCAACAATGATTCTCAGGGGGAAATACCTTCCAAATGGGTCATGTGTATGGAATATGGCATAGATAAACCACTCCCTCATCTAGTACCATGAATTTTTAGAATTTAAGAATGACCAACCAACTCTCTTCTGGGACAAATCTTGGATACAAGTTCCATGATTGCAGGATAAAGAGGAGCTTAAGGAAATCAAGGTATTCATGGAAGATAGTGGAGCCTCTAAAGTAGAATAATTCTTGATGGACCAAAATTAAACATCAGAATGGCATGCATGGAAACATCCCAAGCATTAGTCGATGCACCATCAGTCTCTCCCATGGGATTCACTGTTTTTTTCACTCCAGGAAAGAACCATTCATAAATTTCATGAACCTAATGAGCTTCAATAGGGTTATCACACAAGTGTATCCCTCTCTGTCAAAGAGGCTTACACTCTCCTATCAAGGTCGTAAGAGGCAGTCCCTGACCCCCTATGGAAACACATCTGGGGAAATAAAATATGGTGTATCATTTTCCCGATGTTTAGTAGGTTGCAGAAGTTTGTTGACATGGGATCGTATCAAGAAGAAATGATTCTTACAACCTTCACATTTCCCTCTCTATAAAGTGGATAAGGAATCGTAAGATCATCTTCTTAACCAATGTGATTTCATGGAGGACCTGTGGAACAAGGTGCTTCTTTTGTTCATGCATAATGATAGATCCGCCAACTCTGTCAAAGAATCATCATTAGAGAATTTTTTAGGACTAAAATGGGCATCCTAAGAAAAATGTACAACCAAAATAAACTTTATAAGAACCAATAGAATTCAAGATTATGATGTCAACCATGTGGTATGATTTACCGTTTTTGGGGTAAAAAAGTAAAAATAATAAAAAATAATAAAATAATAAAACTACTTTTTCAACTTGTATTTTCAACTTATCTCCCTAAGGTTTTACTCAAATTTTGAGAGAGATTACTCATTGGATGCAAAATTTAATTCCTCATCCAAGGAGTATGCATGTTGAATACTTTCGATGGACCCTTCTACACAAAAGGATAGAAATACATGGAAAAAAAAACGTGATTACAATCAAATTTCCCATTTATTTCCCATTTTTCATGTAGCAGGGTCCATCAAAAGTATGCAACATGGGTATTACTTGGATGAGGAATCAAATTACACATCCAACGAGTGTTCCAACTTGAAATTTGAGTAAAACCATAGGAAGATAAGTTGAAATTACCAGTTGAAAAAGTATATTTTTCTTTTTCCTATAAAATTTGATGATGCAATCTAATATTATTTTAATATTTCCACTATTATTTTATAATTTCCTTAGGAGGCCCATTTTAGACCTCAAAATTATCCTAATGGAGATCTATGGCACTTGAAACTGTTTAAAAACCCGATTGTTAATAGAGCTTGGATCCTTTCCCTAGGATTTGTTTTGTGGAATATCTGGAAAGAGTGAAATCGAGAAATATTTCATGATAAGAAACCTTCCAGAAGCTAGCTTTTGGAAATCATTCAACGTAATCTAAAGGAAACTCTCTTTGCGTACATTTGGTATCAAGACGAATAGAATGTTGAGGGTTTGGAGATGAGCATTCTAACTAAGATATATCTTAAGGAGGGGATTGTGACAGTGAGGCTAAGCGCCCCACCCCACATTAGCTGATAAATCTATGGGTTCACCCTCATGCCTAAAGTTTTCACCATGCCAAATTTCAATGGATATCCAAAAGAGAACCCGAGTAGAGCAGACCTAGGAGGTGTCTTCCGTTCTAACTAGGGTGAAACCCTCATATTCTATGTTGAATCTTACAAAATTTCAACCAATAATGTGGAATAATTCCTCGCACTTGAGCGAGGCCTGAGTATAGCTCGAGATCAAGACTCTTCAATCTTCAAAATATGGCAGACTCCCAGCTCACAATTTCCCTCGTTCATACACTAATTAATGGAACCCAGTCTCCAAACTATGTCAAAGCTAACCCCTCCAAACTCTTATTGGGAAAATCCGAAATCATATTTAGGCCTTGGCATATGTCATCACTAAACATACACTGTAGGAAGGAAACCAAGTGGTGGATCAGTTTTCCAATTGGAGTGGTGCGCTTGTGGAGCAGTTTATCTTGCAAACCTATCCACCATCAAATCTTGGCCGACAGATGGAATAGTTGGGTCAACTCCTTATGATGGACATTAGAACTTGGATGGGGGTGGTAGAATTGAGGATAATGGAGTCTGAGCCTAGCTTCCCAATCTGAATGAAGTATGTTAATTATGATGTGTTAATTCCTCTTTCAGATTTTGAATAAAATTTCTTACATGTGCTTAAGGGTTCAAGTTCTCTTGCAAGTTATTGAGTCTCATGAGTGTTTTTCATGTTAAATTTATGAACAATTTAACATAAAGAAAGAATGAAAAATGGAAAAATAAAGTATAGTACATCACCATACAACACATAAACACCAGGATTTGATGAAGAAGTTCATCCCCCCTAGGCTACATCTCCTTGGTCCAACTTCCATGGCTTGGGCCTCTATATTATGCTCAATTTTGTAAAATTATGTGTTTACGATTCTTTTCTTCTCCTAAAACCTACACCAATGAGTTCATAATTCCAAAAAATGGTCATCTAGCCTCTTTTAGCTCCTGATTTGGTCGAAAACTCCAAAATTTATGACCTCTAACAATTTCTCCACAATTTTCTACCTAAATTTAGCTAACTGGAGCTAAATTGGGCTAGTTGGCACCAAAGTGGCAGTTTTGTTGGATTTGGTGGACCACCAAACTAATCAGCGTTAAATTAATGAAGTTTAGTTAGCACTAATTAAGCATGTTTAACCTTTAAAATCGTGCTTAGTGGATAATTCATATTAGTGTTAACTAATGAGGATCATCATTAACAAATGTTAGATTAAGTGTTAAATCTACGCTTAAGGATAGGCTCCGCTGGTTCTCCACCAAGGTTCCAGAGTCACGATCATATGTTGGGGGTTGGCCCCCACTTTCCCCCTCCGATACAATGTTTACAATTCAAATACATATGGCAACGTAGATAGATTAAGAACTATGGTATGTCGTAGTGGTGGTGTGTTGCACTGGCAGGAAAAGGTACCGTGTTTGACCCTCGTCGGCCCTTCTGGTCTTCAAACAAAATTTTATACCACCGTGGAGGGGTCACATGGTGGCCCCAGGAAAAGCCACATGTTTCCTCCACATTGGCCCACTTTCAACCAATGGTAAATTTCCAAATAACCATAAATTCCAGCCAATAAATGACTACCACTTAGAAGTCTCTCATTAGCCAGAGGAATTTGACCAAATTTGACACTGCCTAGTCAAAATGCGACATCAGTAGTACAGACTACTGACTGGGCTTCTTGCCATCATTTTTTTTGTATATTTAGCAAAGTGAACAAAACTCATTTCTGGGAGCATACAAAATCCATTTCGTGCAAAACGAATTGTGTCAGATTCAGAACGACAAGCAATACGTGGTCATTCAGGTTTCACATCATTCTGAGAACTTTGATTTTTGAGAATAATTCTTAGCACCTGATAATTCCTCCCCACTGGAAGCCTTTTAGACCGCAAAATATATTTCATTACTAATCATGTGGATGAGGGTACAATTCCATCACCCTTCCATTCTCACTCCACTGGAATTTTCCTAATTTCAACATTTTAGCTTTTCATAAAAACTAATCTTTTTCCTTGTTTTTGAAGACCCTGTCTTGTTGTTGTGGACATCAAACTGCTACAATTTCCTATAATTTTTAGAACATCAAGTTTTCCTTGAAGAAGCAAATGTTTTCCCACCTCAATCGTTAATCAAAGGAAACTTTAAAACTATCTCACCTTGAACTGTGTCGACATGGCGATTTTTAGCTTGTTTTTCCTTGTACTTGCGTCGACTTTTGGCCAAGGGTTTTCACCATTTCCATGTACCATTTTGAAACAAAAACAAGTACTTGTGGAACCTATTCCTTCTTTGTGAATTTTTTTTGGTGCTTTCTCTTTCCCTTTGCACTCTCTAGCATCGGCATCTTGTTGACATCACTACTCAGCAATGATGTTGACTGCTACAAATATTTCACATCTTGTTTACCTCTTTTCAAAAGAAAAATGTTAGAGCCCTGAAACATCTTATTAAAAACATTATCAACTTCAATAAATTCATCTTGTTCATTTTATTCATCTTTTTGAAAGCTTTCATTCAAAACATCACTATGATTGAACATTAAAAAAGCCAAATTTTGACTTGCATTCACTATTCTCCTCATTTCTCCTGCATGTATAAGAGACAAACCCCTCTTATTCGTATGCACTCTAACTAATCAGGAGATCATGTCCACAGTTTAAAAATTCTCAAAAATGAAAGTGCTCAAAAATGTTTTCAACTAGAGTGACCGGAGAGGTCTCACTGCTGCGATTCGGGCACCACAAATGGTTCGCAAAATAGAGGTCGTATGCAGAAGTTATTAAGGTTTGAAAATGCCCATTAAACTCAAAAAATGGATCTTTGACTTAGTCTGACTTATGAAAATTTTATAAAAAATATAAGTTCAAAATTGATTTTTTCATATAGTTTATTTACCCAATCATTGGGCACCACATGGCCTTCCCGGAGGTTTCCACGTGGCCCCAGGCTGAGGAGAATTTGGTATGGAAAAAATTGTCTGAGTCTATGAGATTTGAACTCGAGATCCAACTCTGCATGCAAAGACGCCTGACCGACCTGCCTACATTCAAGCTCTTAACAACTATTGTTTACAGATTGTATTTTTGTGTTAAATATGCAATGGGAGGAAAAGGTTAAGTCTGTGACTAGGTGCTATAACCGTGGCCTTAAAGGCCTTAACCGCGGGTGGTAAACAGTTGGGAAATTTGTGAGATTTGCCAACACTCATTTCAAAATTTAATGTGGAGGTTAGTGGATGGATAAGCCACGATTTCGTAGGTGGTTTCGGTGGAAGTCACATGTGACCTCGTAACTCCAACAATTAATTTCAGAATTAACAGTTCTGACCTATTTGGAAGCATGCCACCATTTTTGGCAAGAACGCCTAATTTGAAGGAGTTAACTAGAGTTCCTCCAGTTTTGGAGGAGGTTTTCAAGGGATATTGGGAAAATTCTTATTTTGGTCATAACTCTTTGGATTTTCGACCCATTTTGATGCATGGATAGTCAATTTTGGGTATTCTTGACATTATTAACACATTGGCATAGGTTTCAAAGCCATCAGAGGTCAGCTTCATTAGGTTTAGGTTTGCGAAAGATCAAGGAGCCACCAGGGAGTGGTGTTGGCTCGAGGGGTCCTGACCCAGGTTCGGTGTGCAAGGTTTGCCAACAAACCCCTATACCACTGGCCCTTTCAGCAGTGACCTGCTTGCGCAAGTCAAAGTCTCACCCGAAGTAGTATGGGTGGGTGCTGGAACCAGGTTTCTGCACCCTGAGAAAGGATGAGTAAAGCAAGTAGAGCAGTGCTAGGTCCTGTAATCCCTGATTACCTTGTTCTGCGCAGGGTTAATTAAGTCTCTATTCGCATCCACGTGCACTAGATCTATAGTTATACGCTTGTTATAACATCAAAATAGTAGTACATAAACATAACATAATAGATCTAGATCCAAGAACGCAGTATACAGATCTTTCGCAGCTTAAGGATAGAAAATGAACAATACAACAATTATCAGTAATTCACATAAAAGTACTCATAGATTCAGTTCTCTAAAAATATTTCGCATTCATTCATTCATCAATTCTTCCTTACAATTCCCTTCTCAACCTGCGTACACAACAGTAGGGTCCGCACACAGCTGGACTTGGATCTCCGCGCACAAAGTCCCCAAAACCCAAAAAGATAGCTTAAATCACAATTCGCATCAATAGCTCATCATTTCCTATCCCTTACAATATAAAATGCATCTCTATTTATAACAATCTAGCCTAGAATTTCCTATGGTCCGCAACCCATGGTTTTCAGACCCCTAGTTTATCCTTTCATCCATTACAATGCTTTCGGGGCTTTGACCCGCCCCAAAACCCCTCCGCTAGATTAAATCTAATAAAAAATTTCCAAAATGGACCAGTTTCGCAGCATGTTAGGATACCCCATTCTAATAGTCCCCCAACACAATCTTGTGACTCGTCCCAAGTCACTACAATGGTGAGACCTCTATTTGCGCATGCAAGGTAGCCAGAGGCACTTCCTGACTCTGGGTCGCAGCTCGTTGCACAATGTTGACAAGTGTCAAGGAGGCAGGGCCATCTGGAGCCACGGTAACCCTTTCTAACAGCCGGTGGAGGCGCGCAATGGCAGGCTGAGCATCTTCGATGAGCTAGAGTGTGGCGTCGACCCATGGTTTCAATCACTTTCGGATGACATGCTTGTTGTGGCGAAGGTTCTCAAGCTTGTCTATGACAGCTAGACGTTGCGCAGAGGTAGTGGATGCTCTAACTTGATCCAGAGTAGCTTCCGCCTGCTGTAATTCCTTTTGGACATGCTGAAGCGTAGGATGGTGCTGGAGGGCCGTCTATAGTTGGGTAGTTGTTTCGACCAATTGTGCGCCCCGCGTCAGCTGCTCCCGAATAATATGCATTGCACTTGTGACCACTGCAATCCGTTGGTCCCGTACATCCAGAGGTATGTCATACTGCTATTGCATAGACCGGTCACGGTGGTGAACTTCGTGCAACATTATGGTGTATAGTCCTTATAGCTTCGTGCGAGATAGCTACGCTAAATCTATTTAGATGTCCCCAGTAGTTGGGTCAGGAGTGTTAACTAGGGCAAGGCGAGGGAGTGAACACACATCACTTATGCTGGGCGGTACTCTAGAATTGCAGCATTTCCTTGTATCTCAGCGTTCCTTCTTGGCACAGAACCAGTTCGGACCTGACTGTGATGCTGCGGGCAGGGGACTGCGGTACTACCAGACCTTCTTCTGCTATATCTTCTAAGGCTAGCAGGCTGGGTCCCGTGGCTCGCACTGGAGTACGAAGGTTGGTTGCGCAGTACTGGTGCCTCTTTGTTTGTGGTTCATAGACAATTCTTTCTACAGGAAGCCAAGACTCATTCCTTTGACTTCACTCATCATTCCCAGGCTCTCGTAAGATAATATATGTAGTTACTGAGCAGCCTAGGACTGGATCATTCAGCGGGTTAGGGTCCATCTGAGCAACAAGAAAATGGGCATCCCAAAGAATGTTAAGGAGTGAAAAAAACCAGTACGCAGATAGCAGGAGCATGTTGTAGGGTGAATAAATAGCTTGGTGCAAAGCAATCTAGCCAACCGCACACCATCCAGAGCTATTTAATGGTGGAGTAGCCCATTCGTGAGACTGACCATCGATCAGGTGGATCAATCTTACCATAAATGGATGCATTAATGATCTGCCACCTATTTTGCATACTTGTAAGATTCATTTTTTATCAAATAGAGATGTGTTGATGGGCGTCCTTCGTGCCTAAGGTCATTTCCACGGAATGTCAAACCACGGATGACGCCTGCACATCATTCGTGTACCCTCAATGAAGGTCGACGCGAGGTGTGTCTGCAAGTTGGCCATCAGTCTTTTCGAGCCATGCGCTTCACCCTTGGTTAGAATGTCCCAGCATGATAGGGCTGTGTCACGTGTCCTCGTGCCATTTATTAATTGAGGCATCTGCAAATTCTCCAAATTACACGTGGCTCCATGCAGGTCCGTAACCCAACGCATGCCTAGGTTAGCGGTACCCCGGAAAGCCTGTCTGTGCAAGGTTTTATCGCACCCTTGAGTGTTGTATGTCAGAAAGTATCCGCATAGGTCGACTGACCTCGGAGTCCATCTAGAAACCGGGGTCCCTATGCGTAGGATCACCCTTCTCCAATACGTCTCCCGAGTGAAGAATACAGGTCCTTGCGTAGGTGCTCTGCATAGTGTTAGTGACAGTGCCCCTAGCTCGCGTTCCGTGGGAATCTTAGGTTCAACTGTCTTCTTACTATCATGTGCGTCCCCCTGGTAGGGCAGGTTTCTTTCTGTGGTAGAGATGCGATGAAAATTCCTGACAATCTGAAGACATCAAAGCGCTGAAATCTCGTGCAATCGACCGTGCCAATTTTCCAGCTCCTCATCAGAGTCAGAAAAACATTCACTGTCCTTTTCCCAATAGAGAATTCCTTCATCCGTGGGGTTAACCCGATCTTCATCCTGTGTAGTTAATTTATAAATGTGATCTAATTCCTCCTCCTCATAGGTTGTTTCTGTATACCGTGCACCTTCTGCTGGATCTAGTGGTACTATGACATGCGTACATTTGCTTTCAAACACCATGCTGTGTTTCTTGAGATTAAGGAAACCCCCCATGTCAATTTCCTAGTCCAGTCCAAGGAGCGCAGGGTAGGGATCTGCATCTTCCACAATTTCTATTACTGCAAAGTCAGCTAGGAGCCTTACCCCTGCGATGTCAACCATGACTTTTGGTAACCTCCCTAGAGGGATGATTTTATGTTGATTGGCCATTTGTAGCTGGATGGTGGACCATTATAATTTAGGTTCTCCTATTCGTTGCCATGTCTACTTTGGTAATACATTTGCATCTGACCCCAGATCTAAGATAACCTAATCCATCTCGTAGTCACTGATATGTGAAGTCAGTCACATCTCTCTTCCGGTGCACTTCTTATAGCTATATAGTTTGTGTACATCCTTGGTCTCAGGGATCAAATTGGACCAAACTACGCAAGAATTCAGTAGTGCTTGGATATTTCCTACAACCTGTGGATTTCGCAGCAACTTCAGACATGCCTTTAAAAAGGGCTCAATCCCTTCCTCTATATGAGGTTGCTTCAGTGGCTGCGCGGGGACTGCCAGTGTTGTTTTTTCTTTGAAAGGCATTCCTTCCCAGGAGGCAAGCTCCTCCTTTGCTCCCTGGGAAACCAACCCGCTGCGTGTCATGACTTGTACACAAAGATCTACCTTTCTTAGCTTGGTTTTAACTCTTTGTATGTTCTACGTAGGGGTGGGCTGCTTTTCCTGCATCTTGGCTATTAAAATTGGGCAGTCCTCTACCTCATGGTCCAACTACCTACAATATTTGCACGATGGCTTGGTGGGATTTGGGAATTCTCTGGCAAAGTTCCCTATTTCTCCACAGTTATAACAAATTAGCTGCCCATGTCCTCGCCCTGCGCTTCCTCCCCGACCTCCTCTACCTTGGGTCGGAGATCCTCCAAAGTGCGCAGAAAGTCTTGGCGACGCAGGGTCCGATTGCACCCTATATAAGTTCCCATGATCCATCATTAAGTCGTAAGTATGATAGTTCTTCTCATCATGTCCCACTGATCGGTAGAATCGGCACCATTGTTGCTTCAGTTCTGGGAAATATGCACCTAGCCGAGGGCAATGGTTCGTATCGTGTAGTCCTGCTACCCGACAATCATCAGACCATAGCGCAGGTCTGCCTGAACCTGGTCGTAACAGGATGGGTTCCCTACTTGCCCCTGGGTGTACCGGACTAGGTCCTCCTACTTGCATGTAATCCATCAGCAGAGGGCACTGATCCTTCGTATGGCCAAATGCCCGACATCGTATGCACCAGAGATCTGCACAACCGTCCTTTCCTCGCTCTTTTCGCAGGTTCTATATCTCCATATGCATAGCCCCAAGTTGTTCCTGGATTTGTTGTACCCTTGTTGACGTATCCTCTCGGGGGTCAACCTCCAGTTTCATAGCGACTTCCATAACCTTCTCCTATGACTCAAAGGTCTGATGACTCATTGACATGCACAGGTGAGGTAACAACATAGCGATGAACCATTCCGTATGTTGTCTATCATCATATTCGAATCCTCCTTCCCTGATTTCTTTCTTCAATCGCTGATCAGCCTCCCGTACTAACTCAGACACACCTTTTTTGAAGTCCTTCACTTCTGCTACCAACTGGGAATAAGATTTCAGCTTCCTGAATCAGTGCTTCAAAGCGTCCTTGATATATTGAATAGATGTGCTCCCATTCTGGGCAACATACTGCATATACCAGTCCAGGGCCCTGTCCTTGAAGGCCAATGACAGCTGCGCCATTTTTACCATATCACTTGCCATATTCTGCGTAGTCCATACAAAGTCTACAACGAACCAAAACCGGTCCATATTCTCGTCTCCCATCCCCTTGAAGGTAGGTAGTTTTAGATGTGCATCCATATCACTGTCTAGGGGGGTGGTGGTATAGGTGAATTATTACCTTTGCGCGGCCTCGGTGATGATGTAGCTGGGGGATCTTGCATAGATGTTCCCTACAACAGATCGTAGGTGGATCTCCCTTGGTCTGATAGTATTTACCATTGTGTGTCATGCTCCTATCTAGATCCGAGGTCATTCAGTCAGTATGACTACACAGAATGCTCTTTTTGCACAGTAATTTATTAATCAGCAATGGTAATGTCCTTAGAAATTTTCCCCAAAACCCTTTGAATAATCTTCGTTCGGCCACAGAGTATGATACAAACTAATCAATGACAAATTCTGTCACAAATCCTCCCAGAACACTATCCACCCAGTGATCCACCATGCGTGTGATAGTATTATCATTTTTTTCCAACTGCTCGAGCAGCTCTGGGGTCCACTGAGTGACTCGCTCATCATTCCAGCACTTTTGGAATTCTACAAGTCTGGCCAGCCACTCCTGGAGTTGAATCGCAAAGGTTACAAATAATATTTTGTAGCTTTCAGTAAGGATGTACCTATTTTTCCACCTTTCTGCCATTAACTTCTCACTGCGATTTTCTTTTACTCCAAACTCCTAGATCTATCTTTCGAACCATTCTTCGATCTCTTTCCTTTTAGGTTTCCATTACTCTCTTTTCATTACCTGATTCCTCTCTTATACTTCTTCCGGTCCCGACAGCGGAACCATTTGTTGGCTCGAGGGGTCCTGACCCAGGTTCAGTGTGCAAGGTTTGCAAAAAACCCCTATACTACTGGCCCTTTCGGCAGTGACCTACTTGCGCAAGTCAAAGTCTCACCTGAAGTAGTATGGGTGGGAGCTGGAATCGGGTTTTCGCACCCTAAGAAAGGATGGGTAAAGCAAGCAGATCAGTGCTAGGTCCTGTAATCCCCGATTACCTTGTTTTGTGCAAGGTTAATTAAGTCTTTATTCGCATCCAAGTGCACTAGATATATAGTTATATGCTTGCTATAACATCAACACAGTAGTACATAAACATAACATAACAGATCTAGATCCAAGAATGCAGCATACAGATCTTTCACAGCTTAAGAAAAAAAAATGCACAATACAACAATTATCAATAATTCACATAAAAGTACTCACAGATTCAGTTCTCTAACAATCATCCGCATTCATTCATTCATCAATTCTTCCTTACAATTCCCTTCCCAGCCTGCAAACACAATAGCAGGGTCCGCATACAGCTGGACTTGGATCTCCGCGCACATAGCCAGCAGGACTCCATTCCCCAAAACCCAAACAGATAGCTTAAATCACAATTCGCATCAATATCTCATCATTTCTTATCCCTTACAATACAAAATGCATCTCTATTTATAACAATCTAGCCTAGACTTTCCTATGGTTCGCAACCCATGGTTTTCAGACCCCTAGTTTACCCTTTCACCCATTACAATGCTTTCGGGGCTTTGACCCACCCCAAAACCCCTCCACTAGATTAAATCTAATCAAAAATATCCAAAATGGACCAATTTTGCAGCATGATAGGAGACCCCGTTCCGACAAGTGGGCAGTGTATTGAGCATCCTTTTTCTATTTTCTGCAAATGAATAGTCATCTCTGACTAATTCAAGCGTTCTGAAGTTGTTTTTACAAAGAGCATAGCCTATTGAGGCTTTATTTCACATGTACTTACCATTTTTGAGAAATAATATATGAGGGACATGCCATTAGGAGCTGGACCAACAGATGTAGCCCAGGAGGGGTCAACTCCTTCATAAAATTTGTTGAGTATTGTGCTATGTGATGTTTATTTCTCTGTTATTTACTGTTGTACATTTTTATACAAGAAAAAATACATGCTTTAACCTCACAGAGAAGTATTTTTAGCTAAGCTAAAACCATTTGTTTAACCTAAAAACCTCAGATAACATTATGCACACATTTAAATAATTGTTTGGATACTTAGCACAACAAAAATAATACATTCCATTCACTATTCTCTTCATTTCTCCTGCAGTATAAGAGACACACTCCTCTTATTCTTATGCGCTCTAACTATGTACTCAATTCCATTCTTGAAGAAGTGGTATGTATTCTCATGGAGATGAAATACCACTCTCCTATCATAAAGATAAGGACTTCCCAAAACAATACTTGAAATCTCAAGTGGAACTACATCAACTTCAACTTCGTCAAAAAAGATTGAATTGATTGCAAACCTTAGGATGCACTTCCTTGCCACCTGCAAGTTTTCATTCTTGGATATATGGCCTTAAGGATAAGGTCTTGGATGTGTAACAGTCTAGATTTAATCTCTTAACTAAGCCTTCAGAAATCAAATTGGCTTGAGAACCACTATCAAATAGTGTGTTTATTTTCGTATTCTTTGAAACAACTTTAATATGAAAGATTTCAATTCTGTTATCTTCATCTTGAGTTACATTAGAATAACTTGAAGAACTATTTCTTGTTATGTTCTTAATTTTCAAAACCATTGTTGCAATCTTGGTTTCATCTCCTAAATCTGAGCCTAAGTCATGTTCAATGATTGCAACTGTTTTCTCCTTCTCTTTGGTTTGAAGTTTGTTTGGCTTCAACTATGGATGGATTTTCCAACAATGGTCTTCACCATGGACATTTTTCGAGAAATGTTTACATGTGAGTTTCGCTTTCTCTATTTTAATAGAACCGTTTTTCTTTCCTCTTCCATTAAACTTACCCTTTCCTTTACCCTTATACTCAATGAAACTATCACTTTTCTCATCTGGACTGTGTTTCCCTCTTGCTTCTAGATGTGTGGCTTGAACTCAAACCTCATCTAATTTTGTGGGATTGAACATGAGAATAGTATGTCTAAGATAGTTGTCAAAACCCCCAATATGCTTTAAAAAAAAAAAAAACTTAAGAAGATAAATTAACACCCAAAATGAGATCTCTTCTCCTAAATTCATGAGCGTAATCTTGCACACTTTGACCTTTCAATTCTCTAAAATTATGCCAGTCCATAATGGATTTTTTCATGAAATATAAAGGGTATAATTTCATTTTAATGACAACAATAAAAATTAGACCAAGACATTGAGATCTTACCATTGTTTTTAGTATCATCTTGTGTCCTTTATTCCCACCATACAAGTGTTGCTCCCTCCATTGTCAAGGAAGCCAATTAAATCTTTATGTCATCCTTTTGAAGGTTATGAATTCTGTAATAAACCTCTAACTAACAAATCCAATTATCCAACTGCTCTACATTCACTTCTCCATTATACATTGGAAGCTCAAATTTAACATCAATTTTAATTAAGGGTGATTCAACAGTTCTTTTTGAAGTATGTGGATGGCCATATTGAAAGGTTGTGGTAGTGGAAGATGATGAAGAGGAAAGTGTAGATGGTGGTAAGGATGATGGTGTAGTGGGTGGTGGCTTCCTACCATCTACATGGCCTACTCCTCCTGGAGAACCATCTCCTCTTAGAGGCCTAGAACTTTCTCCTTGTGTCCTTAAATTCCTCTCCTCATAGAGGACCTTAACCATCTCAGTCATATCCAAAAAGGCCTTTCTGAATTCTCTCTCATCTTCTATCATGGTAGTTTCTCCTCCATGAGACACACTCACTGAAGAGTCAACTTCAAATTGAGGTTTTGATGGTGTTGAATACTTTGGTAACCTTTCCCTTATTCCTCTTGACCCAACTGCAGGGCTTGCCACCAGCTTCCCTTATCCTATTTTGAGTTTTAACCTTGTAAGCATGCCACAAACTTGCAAACACTTAGATCCATTCTTGCACAACAAACCTAAAGCTTTGATACCAAAAATTATCTAAATGAAGCATGTTAGTAATCGTGTGCTAATTTCCCCATATTTTGAAACAAATATCTTACATGTGATTAAGGTTTCAAGTTCTCTTGCAATTTATTGAGTCTCATGAGTGTTTTTAATGTTAATTTTATGAAAAATTTAACATAAAGAAAGATTGAACAACGAAAAAATAAAGTATAGTACATGACCATACAACACATCAACACAGGGATTTGATGAAGGAGTTCACCTCTGCTAGGCTACATCTCCTTGGTCCAGCTTCCATGGCTTGGGCGTCTATATTATGCTCAATTTCGCAAAATTATGTGTTTACAATGATTTTTTGCTCTTGAAACCTACACTAATGAGTTCAGAGTGACCAAAACTAGTCATCTAGCCTCTTTCTGCTCTGGATTTGGTCAAAAAATCCAAAATTTATGACCTCTAATAGTTTTTCCACATTTTTCTACCTAAATTTAGCTAACTAGAGCTAAATCAGGCTAGCTAGTACCAAAGTGGCAGTTCAATCAAATTTTTCGGACTGCCAAACTAATCCACATTAAATTAATAAAGCACAGTTAGCTCTAATTAAGCATTTTTAACCTTTAACCTCGCACTTAGTGGATAATCTAGATTAACGTTAAGTAATGACGATTAGTGATAATAGATCTTGGATTAAGTATTAACTCTGTGCTTAAGGATAGGCTCTTTCGGTTCTCCACCAAGGTTCTGGAGTCGTGGTCATATTCTAGGGCCTCACCCCCACTTTCCCCCGCTGATACAACATTTACAATTCAAATACATATGGAAAATTAGATAGGTTAATAACTATGATATGGCTTAGTGATGGCTTGTGGCGCTAGCAGGTCGAAGGTCCTGTGTTCGACCCCTACGAGCCCTTCTAGTCTTCAAAAAAAAAAATTGTACCACTGTGGAGGGGGTAAGTGCTGGCCCTAGGCCAAGCCATGTGTCTCCTCCACATTGGGCCACTTTAAACCAATGGTAAATTTCCAAATAACCACAAATTCGAACCAATATACAACTTCCACTTGGAAGTCTCTCATTAGCTAGAGTAATTTTACCAAATTTGACCTTGCCAAGTTAGCATTACATGTCAGCAGTACGGACTGCTGACTGGGCTCCTTATCATCATTTTTTTTCTTGTTTAGCAAAGCAAACAAAACTCATTTTTGGGAGCATTTGGAGTCCATTTCGCGGGAAACAAATTGTGTTATATTCAAAATGACAAGCACTAAGCGGTCATTTAGGTTTTGTGTCATTCTGGGAAGTTTGACTTTTGAGCATAATTTTGAGCACCTGATCACCTCCCCCCAGACTTCCCATGCGCATGATATGTAAGAGGTATATGTGGCAGGGTATTCCATAGTCAATCCACGTGAACCCATATAGCCACGCTCATGTTAATTCTAATGGAGGTCAATGGAAAATGGGTATTCTATCAAATATGATGGGAATTATTATGATACTCTGGCAATGGAAGTTCAAATCACATGACTCAGAGCGATGCCATCATGAAAATTTTTAGAGGGGGATAATGTGACTTGCTTCTCTTTGGATGATGTCAGGGGTGGATTATGGCTATAGGAGGGAGTGGTTAGTCCTTTGTTCCTATATATCTTATATATTTCTCCGTGGCACCCTCATGATTAGTAAATATTGCATAACCCAATCCACCGACAACCCTCCTTTGGTGTCTTGATTTAATTGTGGTCTATTTATGGGTACATTCATATTGGTGCTCGAGGCACAACATGGAAATTATTAGGGGATTTGGAGAAACTGTTACCCAAATTTCCTCTCTTTTTTTTGGGCCTGTGGTGTTGGGTGGTTATTCAACTTAAGGGTGCAACAATGCATAGTCTTTGGTGGGCTAGCACATTCATGTGCCTCATATCAGGAGTATGTTCCTTGCAGAGGTCAAACTTGGGTGGGGTAACTAATACAGAGCGGGAAGATGGTCCAAAGGTGAAGATCATAGGGCTTCTAGGGAATAATTTATCTCCATTGTGGACATTTTGTGGTGTTGTTGGTGTTGTGGTGGAGTTGGTTTTGTGGTGTTGCGGTGGATTTGGTTTTGCACTGTTGCACGTGTTGTAGTGTTGCTGGTGTTGTGGTGATGCTAGTGCTGGATGTGTTGCGGTGCGGTGGTGTTGCAGTGGTGTGGTTGTGTTGTGGTGTTGATGGTGTCGTGGTGGTGTTGGTGTTGCTGGACATGTTGTGATGTGATGGTGTTGAAGTGTTGCTGGTGTTGCAGTGGTGAAAGAAACTAAGGAATTTGATAGGTTTTGTGTTGTGGCATGCGAATGGCACGATGAAGTAGATAATTCTTGGGTGGAGGTGGAAGGGGGTTAGCCAAGGAACCAAAACCTCAATGTTGATACTGGAGGTAGGAGGTGATGGGGCTGAGCTCGGAGGAAATTTGGATCTTGTGGGGAACCTACCATGAATGCCAACCAACGTCGAGGAAGAGGAAAAATCCCTCTTTTTCCACCAAAGGTCAATTGCGCTAGTCTACGAAAATGCAGTTGGAACCCTATGAGAAACTATTTTGGGAGGAGCATGAGGCAGTCATGGCATATTTCACTCAAATCCAATATTTACAGTGTCACCTTTCAGACTAGGTGGTAGTGGTCTGGTTGGGACATATGCGCATTCTGGACAAGCTGGAGAAAATGCAGGCTTAGCGCCTAACCCATTTGGAGCAAAATGTTAGCTTCTCGTATCACCACCCGCCTCCACCTAGGATGGGTCTAGACAACCCAACCTCTATCAACTCTGATAATTGAGTATGTGTTTTGGTTAAGACCCTGGGTTCAGGCACAAGCACCAAAAAAGTTGCGTTATAGTCTAGCACAATGTTGACATTTTCACCTTACCCAATATTGAGTAAGGAGTCTCACTCGAGGCGTGCCATGAACTTAGTTAGTTTGGGTCAAGATTTAGTATCGGAAGAATCATGTCAGTCATAGAAGGATCAAAGAATACCCAAATATATCAGACAAAATTTTGTTCGCAACAGTTCATCCATATTCTTAAAGGAAGACTACTTAGATATACACATTCAAAAAGTTTTAAAGAACCAGATAATCATTCAAATATCACACAATGATCCCAGGAAGTCTTCTTTTTATTTATATCCATAATATATCATTACATATGGCACACAAGAATCTTTTCCATAGTATATAACTCACAATATTGATCAATACATAAATAAAACAAGATAACATACACAAAGTAGTTCTACTAGATACACAAAAACATCTTGGTAATATCTATTGTGCCCTTTCTTCCTGTCCTTTCTTATCTTTCCACACTTGATTAGAGTGCTAATTCTTTCCTCCTTCTTCCTCGCTTGATTGTTCCTACTTCTCAGTTGTTACTATTCTTTCCTCGCTCAGCTGTTGCTGTTTCTTCCTGTCATTACTATGCAACTTTGAATTTTCTGTGAGTTCCTTCCTCTTTCCTTGTTGTCCCTCTCGCAACTTCCCAACGATTATATATCCAACTTTTCATCCTTCTATATTGTCCCAAAAATCTTAAGTTGTTTCAAAAACAAAGTCCCCAATAGGCCCTAACCACAGTTCATTGACTCATCCCCTAGTCAATCTTTCACACGTGTTCTCAGTTTTGTTGATACTTCTTCTGCTGGTGCTACTACTACTGATGCCACTGGTGCTTCCGTTGTCTCTTCTTGCATTACTTCCTCCTAGCTTGTTTCTACAAATGAAGGCCCCAAATCACCGAAAATTTTTATGGTGGTTTCTTTAAACTCATTGAAATCTTATTACTTCCTTCCATGACTCTATGAGTGTATTTTTCTGGCTGAGGAATTGAGTTGTTATGTCAACTGCTGGTTGGTCTCGTCGTGCCATTAGTAGAGAATTCCACTGCATTTATATTTCGTCACTGAGCTACTTCACTCTTTCTAAGTGTGCTTGTACTAGTGGTTGGAGGTTCCGAAGTATTTGTTTAGATTTATCCAAATCGTCCTCAATCTAAAAAATCTGGGCCTCTAGAATGTCTACTTTTGCATGGATATTCTAAAATAGGCTTTTCTTCTTGGTTCTCCTGGTGTCGCCTAATATCTTTTCAGCTCAGCTGCAGAGAGGGTAGATTGGTTTATTCTTCTTCACTAGGAATCTTGACCAGTCATGGTTCTGTTGCAAAAGGGTGTGGGATTCATCCGAAATGTTGATGATGGATTCTTTGAGTGCTGATGTGTCTGCCATCTTTTGTTCAATTTCAGCCACATACGTTTTTGTAAGATATGTAAGTTCCTCTTGTGTAATAGAAAGTGTATGCTTGAGCTCATAGTTCGTAGAAATTAATTCATTTTGTTTTGTATGGATGTGGTCACAACATTATACAAGCGTATAGGTTGTGAAGTCATTTGGGGTGTTGGGCACTATGTCTAAAACATAAGGACATAATACTTGGAATTTTTTTGTGATCTTCTCCAACTGATTTTGAAGATGATTATTTTCCTAAAGAAATTAATCTCATTCTACAGTGAGCGCAAGGATCTATTTCCATTATTTTTCATGTTTTCTGGACAAATCACTATGCAACACATCTTATCGGTGTGTGGCTATCTGAATAAAATTAAATAATTGGGTTGTAGAACATCCCTAGAGGTCATCCTGAATAATGATGGATGGTTTTGGAAATAAAATTTGCAATGGATGTCCACTAGAAACGAAATTTTCTGAATATTGATGAGGATATGTAGCCTACTACGAGGGTTCAGTTGATGGTGGAATGGTGTGGATGGAAATGGGGAGGGGTGGAATCAAAGTGGTGGGTTGAAGAGGTAGTGATAGTTGATGGAAAATAGAAGTGATTGGATTTTTAATTATAGGACCAGTCACTGTTAGAGGACATGATTCCAACAATAAAGATAAAATGTACACAGGTGCACCTTCTACGGTGGTAACTGTTGTAATGGTATGGATTACAGATTCAACCTACATCTCCATTTTCGTTTCGAGAAGTGTTCCAAAAGATATGGTATCTGAGATAGTGGCGAAAGTAGAGGTTGTGTGTGACGATGGATTCTGCAAGTTGGGTGACGCGACATAGGTTGAGGGTGGAGTTTCTTCAAGGATGGGCAAGGTGGATTGTGACTTTGATTATTCTAGAGTGAGATCGAAAATTTGGCTAGCTCGGGTCGTCTTCTTCCTTTTAGCTCTGGTTGGAGGTTTTATGGCCTTTGGTCATCGGGCTATTGGGATGACTGTCTTGGACTGGGAATGGGGTCCTATGACCATCTGTGTAGTAATTAGGGGAGTACTAACCATGGATTTTTGCTACCTTAAACTTTGAAATTAAGAAAAGGTAGGGAACAAGCATGTTGATACCCTGACGCTGACCATTTGTTTCTTAATTGAATATATTTGTTTCTCGAGTTGCTTAATGGCGGGTTGCAGTTCTTCTTCAGCCAGCCTCTTCCTTGAATCCATCAATGTCTCTTGAGGTATTGGTTGGGGCACCATCCCTTCAAAGGAGTATATATGATTTTCGTCACAAATTTCCCCCGTAATGCCTAGGCATGAGATGACTTTGGTGTGCAATGATTCTTCTGTCAGCATGAACTTATAGACCCTCATTAGGAATGTTGCAGAATGTACAAATCTTGGCCTTATCTGGTTATTACCATGGATGACACCAAACTAGAACTCCAATGAATACTCATCACGAAATAGCTTTAGGATCCTTTCCACAACCTTAATGAAATCCAACATTTTCTTGTACCATCCTATGAAGGAAGCTTTGCTAATTTCCTTACCGCTTGCATCCTCTAAGGTTCACCAGCACATATACCTGAGAGTGAGTGGTTGATATTCTGTGATTGTGGCCAAATCCCGACCCTATGGTGGGCACCATTTCCACATGGCTAGTTCCACAATTAAATATTCATAGATGAAGGTAGTCACTCTTTTGTATTTTTCCTCACACACCTCGAACAATTCATGAATCAAGAAGGTGCACCGATTCAGTTGTGCACCTTGTACATAGTGCTTCGTAACTGACATGGTATCAAGTGTGCATTCATTCCTGGTAAAATGGCACATGAGCTTCCCTGTAATGACATAGCATGCAAAACTGACATCGGGCTTGATGATCAGTTCAATGAGAACTCCTTTGCCTCCTCTCATGGTGTCATACATATCATAGTAGTTATTGTCTCATGTCCTCTTTTCTCACTTGGAGGATTTCTGGAAAGCAGACGACACTACATCTCCAGCCAATAATAGGCCTATTAACCTTTGGATGTCAACTACATTAATTGTACGTTCCTTGTCCAACCAAAGAGATTCCTCATGCATTGTACGGATAAGTGGCTTTATGCACTGCATTGAAGTATTGGCGGTTCTAAACATGGGAAGACTCCTTAGATTCAACAATGTTGATCTTTGAATCCCTCTGAAATTTTCTATGACCTTGATGGATTTTCTTCCATTAGCTTTAACCATTTTTTCGGTATATACTTCACGTTTGAGGGCCGAAAATTGGAAGGATTCCGCGAGGTCGTTATCAACCAACCTAGCTTTATCATAATTTCTATAAATTGGTTTTGTCTTTTCGATTATGTCATCAAATTTATCTTCTGGATATGATATTATGGTCTTCTTCATCTTGGAACGATGTTGATAGAAATGAGACACAACGGGCTTGAATTTGAGCTTGGGACAAATGAAAGTGGGAACAAATTCTAGAAGTATAAATTATACCACCTTGGCTTCGGACTCTGAAGAACTTGGCATGGCCATGTAGAAAAGCTTCTCATATTGTTTTAATGATATCGCTTAACTTATTAATATGACAACTTTCCCCACTCAGCTTTAGCAATGCTAACGTTTATGACGGCTGAGTTGGACCTTATTTGGATAAAACAACTAGAAAAGGTAGGTGGATTTGATGGATAATTATGATGATGTGATGGGCATGCTTATGAGTTGGTTATTTTTATTACAAGAAATATTTAACAAAAATTCATACTGACAATTAGAATTACTACTTAATTTTTATGACTAGGAAACCCAACACATGTGTCTCCCTCAATCACAATCAGTTGCGGTGAGGAGGAACTTCACCCGCAACTCTAATGACTCTAGAAGACCACTTATTCATGACTAAATTAAATGTAAATAATTGTTTGAATAGGAAAACTGACCCAAGTAATGATTTACCAACATAACTGACTCCTACCTACTTCTACCTATCATCTCCTTTCGGAGATGCAATCAATTTTGAGTGGAATTTGTTGATCCTTGGAAGTGTTTTAGTTGTGTGTCATTCACCCATATTGGTAAAAAATACCATAGAGTTTTGTGAGCTTGAAATCTCTTGAATCCTTTACTTCCACAACAACGAAAGGCCCCAACCAATGCATCCGCAAATTTCCTGGCAATTTCAATAACTTTCTATCATATAATAGAACATCCCCTCCCACTGTGAATGAATTTTTCTTGATATGCATGTCATGCCATGCCTTTGCTTCTTATTTTCAACTGTTTGATGTAATTTTGACAAGAATCTAGCTTCATCTAGGTACCATATTTCCTCTAACCTCTTAGGAATTGACTCATCTTCGGTCATATGTGTTTCTTGTGAAACAAAAAGGTTGGGAATTGTGAACTCAGTGGGTACTAACACTTCACACCCATATACTAGTTGGAAATGTGTATGTTTGTGTAACCATTGAATAGTGGTGTGGTAGGCCCATAAGGTAGCATCGACCCTCTCATCCCAATCATCCCTTTTGGTTGAACGTACTTTAGTCAATTCTCTTTCTAAGATCTCATTGAATGAATCCACTTTACCATTGGCTTGATGGTGATAGGGATTTCTTATGTGGTATTATATCATGAAGCTCTATAGTAATGATGTGAATGTCTCATTAATAAAATGGCTCCCTTGGTCACTGGTTAGGCTCTGGGGGTAGCCGAATTTGGTGATGATGTTCTTGAAAATGAATTGGGCAATAGTATTTGTGGTGCAACTCTTCATTGTTGTAGCCTCAACCCATCAGGTGAGGTGATAATGTACCTCTCTTGGGAATGGCATGCCAATAGGTTGACAGGTCCTACGAAATCAATTTCCCATTTCTAAAAATCTTGCAACGCTTGTACTATTTTCAATGGAAATTCATCTCAATGTGATAGTTTACAAATATTTTGACAAACCTCACACTTTTTGGAAAATTCCTTTTCATATCTCAAAATTTTAGGACACCAAATACCTACTTGTAATAATTTCCTTGTTGTGAATTTTCCTCCAATGTGATCTCTCGGAACTCGTGAATGACACTCCCATAATACATCCTTCCTCTCATGATCTAGTACACATTTTCAGAATATTTGATCAAGAACCAAATTGCACAATTTCCTGCAACTATCTGGTAATCTACAGCTGAAACAACCATGTGTATTCATTGTGTCATGGTGTATTCCTCTCAGAATTTACCGGTGGCCAAGAATATCTCTATGTCTTATTGGTAGTTTTGCACCACTTTAACTCAAAACAAATCAGCTCCTGGTAATTGGTCATTCATAGATCCTTCACTTTCCCCTGATTCCTGCCTTGGAGGTGGTTGGGTCCCACACTCAGACTATGGTTTGAAAATCACCTCAAATGTAAATTTCTGAAACAATAAGAGCCACTTGCAAATTCCTCCTTATAACACTAGCTTGTTCACTAAGTACTTCAAAGCATAGTGATCCATGAAAAACTTGAATGGTCCCCCTAGAAGGCAGTGTCGGAACTTCTGAAGTGAATATACCATGGAAAGTGCCTTATGTTCTATTGTGGTATAATTTTTCTCTACTATTCACAACTTTCTTCTCCAAAATTATATAGGATTATTGATATTTCCTTCCCTGGGCTGAGCTAAAACCACTCCCAAAGCAATGTCATAGGAATCAATTTGGACATGGAACTTCTTGTTCCAGTCTAGGTAACCAATATCAGTGCACTAGCTAACTTTAATTTAAGTACATTTAGAGTAGTGACACATTCTTTGGACCATGTGAATTGTTCAAATTTCTTGAATAGCTTCTCCATTGGGTTGGTAATCAGATCATAGTTGCATATAAACCTCCTGTAATATCGCGGGTCACCCAATGTAGACCTGAGTAGTTTAATGCTAGTTGGTGGTTTCGTTTTCACAATTGTTGCAACCTTAGAAAAGTCCACACATACTCCTTCCTTATATACAATATGAACCAGTAGAATTCATAAGGGAACAACAAATATTCACTTATTCATGTTTAATGAAATTTGGATTTGTCTACACTAGTCAAACATCACTCGAAGAAAACTGCAGTGTTTCTTCAACAGACTATAAATGGTCCAATCATCCATGTATAATTCAAGGAACCTGTGTTTATAATCTCTAAAAGCAGCAACCACAATCCTGGATAATAATGCTGACACATTTTTTAGTCCAAACGACATAACATGGTACACATAATAACCCCATTATGTGGAAAATGCAGTCTTATTCTTATCCTCCTCCACTATTCATACTTGATGGTTTCCAGAAAACCAATTTGTAAACAAATAAGCTTCATTTTCTACTACTCTAGTTATAACTTCGCCATTAATGAATGGTGTAGGGAAAGGATCATGGAAAAAAGAATGATTCAAGCTGCTGTTGTCAACATAAACTCTAATATCTGTGGCATCCTTCTTATTTTGGATCATAATCAGACTAACCCACTCTAGCTCATTAACTATAAATATAAGCCCTGCATCCAACATCTTATCTATATATTTCTTCACTTTCTCATTCACCCTCGAGTTTAGTTGGTATGGTAGATGCTTTATGGTTTATATGTATTGATTAAGCATGATCTTAATTTCCCATAACTCCCCTTTTATTCCCTTCAATTATGCAATAGACGAGGGAAACAAGTCCTCGTATTCTTTTATAAGATCAAAGATATCTTTAGTATTTTTCTTGTCCCAGTAGTCACCAATAGAGGCTAGCTTCCACTTTTCTTCAGTCCCTATTGTGTGTTTCCACAACTTCAAAGGAAGTAGATGCAGACCTTGAGTTGTAGGTCCATCCTTAACACCTTGTTCCCCCTCTACTTTGTTGAAGGCCATTGGAAATCCTCCATATTATCCTCATCTGACTCCCTGTCTACGTTCCCACAAGCTACCACTTCATGATATCTTGACTCATATATGTGCTCTAGAGTAGCTTGATCTATGCCCACATCCTTTAATTTTCCAATTGTAAGTAGAATCTTGTTAACATCCTACAAAGCACTGATAACCCTTTCATTGGTATCTGAGAAGCAAACGTTGTTGAAAATTTGGCTTTCCAAGCACTCCCAATTGCCAGGTTATCTACTTATTTCCTCCTTTACGTACCATGCTTTAGGGAAGGTCCCTAGTGTATGAACAAATTCATGCATCCATAATTCTCTTAGAATTTCTTCTCTGCCCCATCGAACTTTACATTTCTGCAAGTGTTTCCAAGGGTCAGAGCTTCCACTGTATTTTATAAATTCTTGCGCCCCCCCTCCTAAATGTCCAAACCTAACTCTCAATGTTGTCTTGATTTTTCCCCATCCCCTGAGATAGTTGTGGTTGGCTCCTCACCACCTGGATGATGTTGTTTGTAGGGTGACATTCATTAGAGGCACATTGTGTTCTTCGAGGATAGTTACATCAAGATTAATAATAAAAGTATAAATGGAATCCATATCATTGAAGGTGGGCTAGTCTCTTACCTTAGTTATTATTAAGTTAATACCATGGTTTGTACTGCAACTCTTGGTGTTGACCTTGTATCCCCCTACTTCTAGTCATCCCATGCAGCTTCCGAGCCAGCCTCCGAACTCTGAATACTCTGCAAGCTAATTGATCCTTGCACAGTTGGGTTGATATAATATTCCCTTCTTCCTGTTGTCAGTTGGTATAACTGATCTAATAATTTTGGCTCTTCTCTACCATCTGTTGGTTCTATGTATCTCGGTCTTTGATAAGTGTCTAAGGGTTGGATTACTATAACCCATTCTACTTCAAAGTTCATCAGTTCTTTCTTCATATCAATCACTGCATAGTTCTCAAAGGTGCAATCTATCCCAAGAAGTGCTCGATAGGGGTACTTATCTCCCATTATGTCTATCACTTTGAAATATGAATAGGTATTAACTGCTACGATGCCAACTGATGGGCCTCAAAATTAGACATAAATTAAGACCCATCTAACCCTTGTTAGGCACATAAAATATATATTAAATCTCTCCTTATACACTTAGTGTTTTTTATGCTTTAATATGTTCTTATGGAGGTTTAAATATAATTGCATATTTGTGTCTAATATTATTTATTTTTCTAGAATATTCTGAGAATATTGGGAAAATTATGAAGATTTGGAGAAGGAGATAATTTGGGGACTTGCTCCCTACTACTGGAGGATCAATATTGGAGAATAAATGAGCAAAATATCATGAAATCATTGAGAAATTTTGGAGATATTCTGGAACTCCGATGATTGAGAAAATCTAGGACTCTGCTCCCTGTCATTTACTACAAACTCCTAGTGTTGGGAACCAAATCCATGATTTGAGGAATTTTGGAGGGGAAAGCTTCATCCTTGCAAGGAGAATGCTTCCTCATCATATTTTATAAGTACCAATTCTAATTTTCCTTTGGGGTCATTTATTGTTAAGTCTTATTATGGAAAAACTTTTTTCTTGGAGCTCCACTTTCTTTTCTTGGAGGGATGTACTTGGATTGATTCGAATAATGAATATTGGCACCATTTTTAGCTTCTAGAGCTTGGTTTATTCCATAGGAATCTGATTCCTCCTTGGGCTTGGCCATCCCAGGAGCCTCAAATCCCTTTTGCACAATTTCTTTATGTTATTTTCACTTCTTATTCACATGCATCTCTTATTTCTATTTTGCATATTTCTGTATTTAGTATTGTTTCCTTTTCTTGTTGTAGGATTGAATTAGATGATTTAAGTGAGTTCTTTTGAAGGTTTTTTACAAATTCAAAATCATTATTCATCCTTGTAATAACTTTGGAAGATCATATTAATCATTAATCTACTTGGATTTGGTTACTAGTTCACGAATATAAGATTTCTGAAAATGCATTGTAGCGAAATAGGAGTAAATTTATGCTTTTTTAGAAGGGCTTAATGAGATCAGTTTGACTTTATTCCATTTGGATTAGGTCATAATAATGTTAAATTTTATAATAATAAAAAATTCCCCATTTCATTTTCACTTGATTAGGTTACAAATTTGATAAATTAACTAGTTCACTAATTCTTGAAATTCCATATTTTAGCGTAGTAATTTTCTGTTATTTTTTAGCACTTGTGAATACGGGTATTTTGAAGTGATTCCACTTGTAATGGAGACAATCATAATTAATTAAAAAAATTGTCTCATCCCATTTTCATTTTATTTACTTATTCATTTGGTGAGTTATTTCCAAAATAGACTTTCCTGTAGCAAAAACAGAGTTGCTTGTAGCACTCTTGTAGCATGTGTAAACTCGACCATATTTTCTCCAAAAGGTTGGTTTTTGTCTCTTAGGCTTGAATCATAACCCCTAGGAACTAAATACATGATTGAGGAAGAATATACACACTCGGGACATTCATTTTCACAAATTATATTACGCCTTTTTATTTGAATGCATGCTCTTATATTTTCAATTACAAATTTTTGTTATTTCCTAGGATTAATTTCTTTTTAAAGAAACACTTGCATTTCTGCAATTATTTTAGGCTTTGATTTCATGAAATTCATGCCATTACATCATATAAACAAAATAAGGACACATTTTATGCTTCACACATAGTGTCGATACCTCTTAAGTTTGTACGAATATCAGATTAATAAGTAAAGTTGGTAGCCTTGGTAGTTGCAGCATTCTTGTTGCAATATTGGGGCTCATCACCAACCTCTATTTCCTCTAGCCTTCCAACCGGGAGGATGAAATATTGATTTTCCATATGCATCTGGAATGATGAAAATGGTAACTTAGGCCTTCCCAAGGCCTCCCATGTCTTTCTTGGAAAAACGTTGACATTCGAGCCAAAATCCAACATCAAATCTTTGATTTAAAATCCTTCAATCTGAGTGCAAATCCTGAATTTCCTTCCTGATATCCCTTTTTTCCTCCATATTTTCCTGGAATGCCTCTCTAGTAAGTTGGAAAGGATGATCCCTTCCTGAGATTCTACCTCCTTGATAGCTAATCTTAAACTCTCCCACAATTTTCCAAGCATTTTATCATCATTCACAATTTACAGGAATAGTTTGAACCATTCATCTATGGGTTGAGCATCGTCTCACGGTGAGGTCTGGACTCTTGGAATTTAGGGATCTTATTTTTTCTCCCCACAGTCCTACCCTTGTGGCTAGCTTGATGAATGTTTTTATTGCTTCCTTGTAATACTGCTTCTATTGCTCAAGATTATATGAGCACTTTGGTCAGGTTGGTCTTATGATCCTGGGATGTTCTACTGCTTTTGAAGTAGCTCCATTATTTCCCCCCCCATGAGTAACTATGTTGATGTTTGAGAGTGGGGTGGTCTCTCACAATGTCAACTCTACATTACTTATTTTTTCTCCCCTCTGGCGATTGTGCTCTTCCCATCTTGTGATTAATTTTGGGAAGTCATGTTGCATGTGTCTTGACCCTGCGTTGAGATCACCATGCTCATATGGGTAGCATGCAATCTCATGTAACATGTCCTTCTGGATCAAGACTATAACATCGCACCAGAATTTGAATTCCTGCCACCGAACCCCCCCGCCCGCCTTATTCCTCCTCCCCTTGGTCCCCGGGGAGTTTCATTGATTCGATAGGTTCTTATGTCTAGTCGATCAACTAATACATCCAATGCCCTGCATTGTTCAATATGATGACTTGGTGAAGAAAAAAATTCATGGAAAGTGTTGTTACGAATTTTTGAATATTTCTAAACTATTGGGAAGAGACATGGGAAATGCCCATATGCTATACAGATCTCACAGTATTCTATTGGTGATAGATTTTGTTGGTTAGGGAATGCATGTAATTGAGTCCAACTGGGATATTCTTCTTACATTCCTATCTGTGCAACTCATGTAGCAGGAGGGGTCATATATCATTGAGTCCCAAGGTTGCTCTATGATACAAGATGACCCTCTATAATTCAATGAGTACACCACACATTTGGTCACACAGGTCACGTTAGGTGAAGATATTTCAAATTTTCTATTAGATTTTTGATTTGGTGTTACAGACCCAAAATGCACGAGTCCTAGGTCATAGTCCCGCCTCAATACTCATGTGGGTACCCTGCCATAGCTTCAATGTGTGTCACATATTCCAGAGCATCATATAGAGTATCAATATTATGTTGGATCAATGGCATATGTGTAAGAGGAAATAATTCTTTGATATATCAGTCTCATTGATCATTTGGATCTATTTGGTGGCTTAGCTTTCCAATCACATCTTTGAATCTCTGCATCAACTCCCAGGTTGTCTCTCCTTCCCTCTGCTTAATTTCCCATAATTTAAGCAACCCTTGCTGGTTTATTTGAGGAAGCTTAAACTCCTACACAAATTCCCTTTTAATGTCATCTAGTTCTAGGTAATGGTGAACCTCTAACTACTTGATGAACCATCTTAAGGTTCTCTCCCTAAGTGTGTTTTGAAATTCAGTTAATTTTGTGGCATCCGATGTTTGGCGGGCCTTCCAGATGGCTTTTCACAAGTAATAATTTTTCTCTATATCATTGTTCCCTTTCCCATAGAACTCATAGTATTTGGTGAATAATCCCGCCATATTCGACTGAACTTAAGAAATAAGTGTAAATCCTTGAGACGCAAGTTGTAACGATCCTTGCAAGGTCTTACCACTTTACTAATTCCACTACCACTAGTACTAGATTTATATGTAGTATGCACATTGTGAACTCTAATAACTTTGGTTAATTTATACAGAAACTTATCAGGGTTGTGATAGAGTACTAAGGGAAGGTTGGGGGAGATTCTATGTGAGCAAGGGGATGTTATATTATTGTTCACCTTGTACGAATCATTCTCCACAAATAATCTTCATAAGGAAATAAGCATGTCATCATCTAGGCCTTCCTTTGAGCCTATGCATCCCACTCTATTTGACACTTCAATTTCCACTGGCATGGATGGGCCCCTATTTCCATCTTGAATTACAATCATTACAACAGTCTCTACTTCTCCCACTGGACCCACTACTACTACTTCCTCCATTGGACTTCTTGACACTTCTCTTGTGTGGAGTAGATTCCTCTATCACCTATTTTCCTACAACGCCTTTTCTTTCCATTTCTCACCTATATGTGCTCTATGTTTCTCTCGCAGATCCCTATAATTCTTGAAGTCATCTGCACCCATTTATTCCACCCTCTCATAATTCCCCATTTGGTAGCATCCCTCCCTCTAGGTTCTTTCCCCGAGTACTAGGAATTTAGGCTTCCATGCTAGGGTTCTAGAACATCAACAAGTATTCCTCTACCGTTAGAACCTTGATCCATAGAGGGATTTCCTTTAACAGCTTCCTGCAAAACCTTGACTTAAAAATGTCCTCAGCTTTAGAAAAATATTGTTGCTTCTTTGCAAAAAACTCAAGAGTATATCCTTCTATTGGGGTGTGGTTTTCACCCAGAATTCCATAGTCCACATCAGATATGTGTCCAACCAGTGCAACTCTATCATGTATTCTTGAGTCCAAGAATGGCAATATATTTGTTGTTCTCTGGCCTTCCCCTTTATTTTAAGCCTCCACAACCATTTATGGAGCTCCTATGGAAATTTTCACCAGAAAATCTCGTACTGATCACTAGTAGATTCTACATACAAGATCTTCTCTCTCAAATTTTCTTCACCTTGTCTTCAGAGATAAGACTCTTGTGAAACAAACTAATCCATTTATTTGTACCACAAATCTCATAATTCTTTATTCAAGATCCTCGATACCATATTCCAACCCCTTTTTTAGAATTTCAGGGTCCCGACAGCGAAACCATTTGTTGACAAAAATTAATAACAGTGTCAAGACCCCAGGTTTAGGCACGCAGGCCAACAAAGCTCTGTTGTAGTCTAGTACAACGCCGGCATTTTCACCTTACCCAAGACTGAGTGAGGAGTCTCACTCGAGGCGTGCCGCAACCTTAGTTAGTTGGGGTTGGGATTCAGTATCACGAAGAATCATGTCAATCATACAAGGATCAAAGAATACCCAAAGATATCTAATAGAATTTTGTTCACAACAAGTCATGCATATTCTTAAAGGAAGACCACTTAGATATACACCTTCAAAAAAATGTAAAGAACTAGATAATCATTCAACTATCACATAATGATCTCAAGAAGTATTCTTTTCATTAATCCCCACAATACATCATTGCATACGGCTCAAAAGACTCTTTTCCATAGTATGGAACTCACAAGACTGATCAGTACATAAAACAAACAACATAACATATAGATAGAATTTCTACTAGCTCTACAACAACATTTCAGTACTCTCTATTTTTCCCTTCTCGCCCGTCCTTATCTTTTCACCCTTGCCCGAATTACAAGTTTTTCCCACCTTCTTCCTCACCCGGTTGTTCCTACTGCTCGGTTGTTACTATTATTTCCTCGCTCAGTTATGACTTTTTCTTCTTGTCGTTCTTCCAACTCTGCCATGTTTCTACGAGTTGCTTCCTCTTTCCTCATTGTCCCTCCCACAACTTACCAATGCTTATCTCCACAACCTGTCATCCTTATAGCTTATCCAAAAATATTTAGTTCTTTAAAAAATGAAGGCCCTAACACTTTCCCTTATGGTCATGGTCAGTTAGCTTATGTCTTTTTTGGACTAATGGAAATGGTCAACAAACTTGGTCACAGTGAGATCGATAGACCTTTTAGTAATAGCCTTGTAAATATTGTCTTCTACAACTAATAGAATGTTCCAACTTACCATATATATATATATATATATATATATATATATATATATTAAATAAAAAATAACATTTTTATGAAAAATACCGATAAATTAATAAATAATAAATTTACAATATAAATGTCAAATAGGGTTAGCTTTGGTGATTGGGTAGAATGGTTGTTATTTTTTTCATATAAGTTCAACTACGTGTGGCTAATTTCACGATGAGAAATATTATTGTAATGACTACATACCTATAAATATTATTCTATAAAAAAATTCGATAATAAGAATTATGAAATATTTAACTCGTACAATTATATACATTTCAACATAATTATTTTAGGACATTTATTTGAAAAGGACAATTTATTACAAGTGACATCATAATGAAAATTATTATTATAATAACTACATGTATATAAATATTATTGTATTATAAAACATAATAATAAGAAATATACCATATTTAACCCCTGCAATTATATACATTTCAACATAATTATTTTAAGAATGGATTTTTAATTTTAATGGTCAGAATTCAAAATTACAATTACTTACATCATAAGTTTTTAAATTATGAATGTTAAATTATTTAAATGACTTTCTTTTTTTAAGTTATAATTATACCCAAATTATATTCATAGTATCAAAACAACAATAGATGATCACATGGAACTTTTTCAACATCAATAAATAAACTGGTCTTAGATCATGTGTTTCAAACCGAACCAACATTGACAATTTAGTAGGAATGGGTTATGCGTAGTCTAAAAAGGCCGCGTTTTCCCCTAGAATCCGGAAATGATTTTCAGAAAATCTGGCAAAGATTTGCCCATAATCTTGTTTACAGTTGTTAAACTTTAGTATTTTGAGTGCCCTAAGGGTTTTTGATAGTGATGAATCCATTTCCAGCATCAAAAATGGATTCTAAACACTCCAAGCACCTGATTTTTTTGAGTTTTAGTTGACTGGATTCCGGCAGTTTTTTGCCGTCCGGGCTATTTCACGGGCTCAGTAGACAACTCCGGAACGGGTTACTGTCATGTAGCCCCAATGCTCTTCGAAAGGAACGCTCTCCGACAATAATAAATGAAATACAGAAAGATCTTTCATGTATTTATATTGAATTCATGTAACTAGTAGTTCAAACGAATTCACCTCTGAAGCGTGTTCATTTCTCTGGTTGCTCCTTCTCCTTCATTTTCTTGAAGTCAAATTCGTCTTCAGCTTGTATCTGAAGATTAATGGAAACTACCTTTAGATCTCATATTTACCATAGATATTCGTGTTCCAACAGAGATATTAGAGTTACCACCTCATAGGGAGTGGAATTTTCTATTTAGTTGATGTCGAGACAAACACCAACATTGAAGGCGCCTTATAAGATGAGAACTCCAATGTTTCTTTCTAATTCAATATATGAGGGATATTTGTAAATTTTTCAATGTTTAATATGGATTTGATATGTAATATTTTACAAAATTTTAATAATAAAAATAATTAAATGTATATATATAGGAAAATATTATGAGGGGACCTATTTGAACATTTTAATGTGGAGAACGTAAAGTATAATTAAAATAATTCAATGTAAACTACATATATATTATACTAGCCTAAATCCATATCAACATATTTTATTAGCCTAATTTTATAATCATAGTTTCAGCCATACTAAACTTTGTAATTTATAAAAATATCTTTGCATTTTTTTTAAAGTAAGTCATTTTGCATGCAATTTCATATCTAAAATTTTCATATAAGTTCACCAACACATAATCTATAATAAATAATATTTCTTAAAAAGAAACATCATGATGATAACCCTCTAACAATCATAACATAATCTAAGATACACATTCAAATTCACTACCATTATCTAATTATATACACCTCTAACACATATAAACGTCATTAGCTAGCACACAAATCTAATAATCTAACAGCGCATCATCATCATGATCACATCTAACAAAACAAAAACATTTTCATCCAACATCATCACCACACACATCCTCAAATTATTATAAATCTCATGTCAAATAACTTCCATCACATACATATCTATCTGCAAGCACATTAAACAAACATATCTAACCTGACCTTATAACAATATACGCATCAACACCAACATAAAAATTAAGTATATAAACATGAAAAAGAAAAGTGCACCCTATAAGTATATACAAAAAATTCAAATAACTACATCAATTCAAATAAGTTCAATAAAATATGCCATAAAACATATGTAGTGCCAGGTTGGTCTGAAGTAGAAGACGATGGATGGTCAACTACTGCATCATCAATGTTTGTCAAACTTAGTTGGGGTTGAGAAGTAGGTGGCTAGCCTACATGAGTAGAAGACGATGGATGGTCAACTACGTCTATGCCCTAAACATGGTATGGGGAACTCTGAGGTGGAGGAGGAGGTGGTTGGTCTTCTCTATCAGGAGAAACATGAGGCACATCCTCTAGATCTAGCATCTCATCATTATGTGAATGACGAGGAGGTGTAATATTAGAAGGATCACTAACACCCTGACGACCATGATTCGATGGGATGGTACAGCCAAAAGCATCATGATCACCACCCTCATGATCATGATCATGATAATCACCCTCATAATCATCATCACTACCCTCATCTGATGTATATGCCACTGCATGATGTTGGATTTCAGTCCTCATCCTTGCTAGTATTCTAATAGTTCTGAGTATATGTTGCATAAGATACATCATCTCATGTGGATAGTCCCTATATAAACCCACTAAAATAGGATCTGTGGTGATATCTTGAGCCCTTGTAAGGCAAACTCCCACATCAAACAAAGCTTTGGCCAATATATCGCAGTAGTCCATCTGAACTCGCAGACCATTCCTATGGCCCTAGATGTCCATGCCCCCATGAGGATGTGCCTCACCCTCTTGGGCCTCACCCATATCCTCATCTCCTCTGACATCAAGTGGGGGAGGAGGCATGTCCGCATCGAACGCACTAATATATACAACATATATAATATAGATAAATAATGATATAATTTCATTGAATAATTTAATAAAACAAGTTAAATAACGTGCTAGAATAAATTTTATTCTAATTTACTAAAACAAGAAAATAAAAATAGTTAATTAATTTAAATAATACACTAATATTACCTCTATCATCTGGAGGCCCAGTTGATGTTGGGATATCCTCTCCAATCAATAACTATGTATGGAAACGTTAACACGATAAACACAGAGTCATCCTCACTGGTGAATAACGTCAGTGCCTTGTGAGAAATCATGGTGGGAAACTCTAGCAGGTCCCTCTTGAGAATTATATTCCCCCACGTGTACATACAGACATCATTGTTTGAATTAGGAGGGTGACAGAAAAATGTAGGCCTCAATGCATGACATCTATCTAAAGCCATGAAAAACTGCCTCAAAAAAATGGCATACCATATTATGCAACGTGGCACCTAAATCAAGGAATCAACATAATATAAAAGAGGGAAACTAATAAGCTTCCCCTCACTGCTAAAGTGTGCAATGGTGGTGACTAATAATGATAGGCACCTAACCTCCTTTGCAAAAAAAGAACAAATTCATAGTTATCCACCACAGACATGAAAATATAATAGATGGATCTCATGAGGCCACGCATAGCTCTGAGTGTACGCAAACTGAATCTCAGTATCAATCTCGTCGGTGACATCAGTGAACTAGGGAAAATAATCCCCTATATTAGATAGGTGAGTGATAAAATATATGTCCTCTTTAGGGGGCCTATACCACACCATAGGACTGATACTGAAACCCTTCTCCTGGACACTCTGTCAGAATATCAGATATGACGAAAATATAGAGTGCACCTTCATGGATTTAGCCTCATCATAGTACTTGAGGAGGCCTACATTCCTCAAGAGAGCTCGGGTCGCTAGAGTAATAGGGTGAGGATATAAATCCCTCTCCCTCTCTCTAGCCTGCCATGTTCAGACCATATTGTATGGGTATTTCTATTGCTTCTGCTCTTGATGGTGCTCCCTCTACTAACGTCTCTTCTAAATTATTTCTTTAATATTATTTCTTTAATTAAAAAAATATTTTTTCTTTAATTAAATGAAACATGTGTTTATAAATATGGAAACATAATTTTCAATTAAAAATAAACATTGTTGTGCTCAAAACACGGTCACGCACTAGCACTGCTACACTTTCAACTATAACCGCACTGATATCAGTACACATGTAAGTATGACACACCGTTGTTGGTTCACAATTTTGACTTTTGATAGTGGTGCAGAAAAATTGTGCACCAATGTGCATCGATAACCTTTTCACACTGGTTCGAAATGTTTAGGTTATCAAACACATTGATCTATGACTATATTTTTAAATATTAAAATTGCAGTGTGTTCGATAATTATAAATGCACCGAGTGTGATGCACCAATGTACAATATGTAACATTATTTCTGGTGTGTTTTAGTTTACGAAACGCACCGCAATAACGGCGGTGCATTGTGTTCACGCACCAAATTGTAGTGCACCTTGTAAATTTATAGGGTGCATTGCTATCGATGCAAGATGAACGTATCGAACGCACCACATGGTGAAACAAAAAATGAAAAATAGTGGAAAATTTAGCCTAATTTAAATTCTAATCCACTAAAAAATTAAATTACAAAGAAACATAGACATTACCTGAATATTTTGTCGTCAGGGATGCATTGTAGACACGTAATGCAGAAAAACAAATTTTAGGAGGGTTTGAAAAAATTGAAAACTCAAATAGTGAGCATGGCACAGAAGGATGGTGAGCAAGAGCAACATTGATGATAGGGTGCTTGCATGTGGCAAGAGTGGTAGTGGTGCTTTAGGGTTGTCCTGCACTTTGGATTGTAAAAATGAAAATTACGGTCAGAACGGTTTTTTATTTAACCCTCCTCCATGCATTTCTCCAAACACATCAGTGCGGGATATATCCAAAAGAACCACATTTTTTTAAATTAAAAAATATCATGGCGCTTTGCTTGAGATGCCCTGGAGCGTTTCTATGTAGGTAGCACACTAGTGCTGTGTTTTTACTATAGCACTATTATTTTTTTAGAATTTAAAAGCTGCCTAGTTGTGCTCTTTAGAAGGTGTCTCAAGGCATTTTGTTAAGCTTACCACACTGGGGCTTCATTGGAAAATAACATCGCATTTCTTTGAAATTTAAAACTATATTTGTGCTCCTTACTACTATGAACCAAGTTTTTTTACTATGTGAATGGCACCGATGCTCTCAACTATTCAACCATCTTTGATTTATATTATTTGGTGCACCGTGTTTTTATTATATTATAAAAACAAAATTTCGAGGTGCACCATGTTATTTGAAACACCAGTGCATGTATGGATAGTAAAGAACTAGTGCATTTGTAGATTTTAGATGCATCATTCAACAAACATTTGCTAAAACATCTTCTCCCCACCTCCGCTAATGACCTCTATTAAAAACATATTTTTGGGCTATTTTTTATGGGGGATTCTGGAAAAATACCCACTAGAATATATTTTCCTTGTAGTGATAATGATGCATCCTACAGCAGCTCAAACTATGTTGTAAGTAGGAGAAAATAATGTGGAATAAAAAATAAGGAATTTAGTGGTTACGAGAGGGGGAACGTAATAATAAATTCTTCCACATATCGATGCTACAACACAGGAAAAGTAACAATATTTTCTCTTTGACTAACTCAGTGGGAATAAGGTTGCTTAAATATGAAGAAATTACTAATGTGTTTATCTCTTACTACCAAAATTTTCTCTCTGAACCGGATTTCCTATGAGAGGAGGTGATCGCCCAGATTAAAAAATGTATTCCATGGCTGATAACTACAGATTTTAACAAGGCAGTAATTAGGGAAGTCTCCTATTCGAAGGTAGAGGAAGTTGTCAAATACCTCCCCAACAACTAAGCCCTAGGCCCATATGGATCCACCACGGATATTTTTAAAGCAATATGGCCCTTCTTGGGCCATGTGATTTACGCACTAGTGCAGGAGTACCGATAGAAGAAATCAATTTGGTCAGTTGTCAATGCCACCTTTCTAACATTAATTCCCAAAGAAGGATAAGCGATAGAATCAGGCAGCTTCAAGCCTATTTCTCTTTGCAATGTAATCTACAAAATCATCTTAGTATTTATGGTTCGTTTATTAAAGCCTCTACTGAAGAACATCATTGGCCCTAAGAAATCAAGATTTATGGAAGGCATGAAAATCATGGATGGCATCATACAACCCATGAAATCACTCATTCACTGCAAACCTCTCTCAATCGATGTATAATCACCAAACTAGACCTATCAATAGCTTATGATCGCCTTAACTAGAAATATTTTCTCAATTTATTGGATGCTTTCAACTTTTAAGCTGAATGGGTTAAATGGATTTTACCTTTGATAGAAAACCTATTTTACTCCATTTTGGTGAATGGTTGCCCCACTCGTAACTTTCAAGGTTCCAGGCTTCATACAAGGTGACCCAATATCTCCATTCCTTTTCATCATTACTACTAAGGGGTTAAGTCAATATTAAAAGTTGCGACAAGCACCTGGGAACTTAGGGACCTTATATTTGGAACCCATGACCCTCGCCATTGACTCGCCAACATTGTTTTGATGACAATATGTTGTTTAGGAATCCCACTCCTACGGAGGCTTGAAAATTTCGCATTATCCTGGAAGACTTTAGGATTCATTAGGGATTGATATCAATGGGGATAAATCAAACATTTACTTCTTCAACACCAATCGTTGTGTCTAATCTCATCTCACTCACACTATAGGATACTCGATTGGCTCCCTCCCGAGTAAATATCTTGTAGTACTTGTCACCATTAAATCTCTTTGAGTGGCATGTTGGAGGGAATTACTAGATAAGATAGATCAAAGGCTTGATAACTAGACATTCAAGGCTTTAAACTTGGCAGGCAGAGTTACTCTATTAAATTTTGTCTTACAAGCTCTTCCAGTGTATCAATTTTTAGCACTCCCAACCCCCGAGTGCATTCTTAAAGACCTGGCCTCAAATGTTTAGAACCTTCTTTGAAAGGGAGTTCAAATAGGGAATAAATGGTATCTGGCTGCATGGGATAAGATATTATTTCCCAAAATCAATGGAATCTTTGGGTTATGAGATCCAACAATCCTAAATAAGGTCATGGAGGGGAAATTATGGTGGAGGTGGCTACAAGGTGGTTCATAATTATGGAAATATACATGGTCTCACATGTATGCCTAGAATCTCGATGCAACAAAAATTATCAAGGGTAAAAACCTTCCAAATTGGTCCTATATATATAATATGGTATAAAGAAACCACTCCCTCATCCAGGACCACAAATTTTGGGAACTTAGGAACAAACAACTGACTCTCTTCTGGGAGGAATCTAGGATTCAACGTCCATGATTCCAGGACAAAGAGGAGCTTAAATAAATTTAGGAATCTGTATCATATAGTGGAGCCTCTAAAGTACCATACTTTTGGATGGACCGAAATCCCACATCAGAATGGCATGCATGGAAAAATCTCGAGCACTGGCTTGTGCATCAGTAGTCACTCCCATGGGGTTCACTACTTTTTGCGCTCCAGGAGAGAACCATTCATGAATGTCATGAAACTGACAAGATTCGATGGGTTATCACACAAGTGGGTCCTTGTTTTTTAGAGAGGCTTACACTCTCCTATTAAGCTCGCAAAAGGTGATCCCTGACCCCCTATGGAAACACATCTCGGGAAATAAAATATGTCCTAAAGTATCCTTTTTCCTGTGGTTAATATGTCGTCGAAGGCTACTGACATGGGATCATATTAGAAATAAATTATTCTCAAGACCTTCACATTGACTCCTGTATTAGGTGGATGAGGAATCGTTAGAGTATCTTCTTAACCAATGTTATTTCGAGGGGGACCTCTGGAACAAGGTGCTTATTTTGTTCAGGCATAATGATATATCTCATAACCTTTCAAAGAATCACTAGAGATATGGTGCTTGAAACTATTTAAAAACTTGATTGTCAATAGAGCTTGGATCCTTTTCCTAGGATTGTTTTTGTAGAACATGTGGAAAGAGTGTAATCAGGAAATATTTCATGATAAGAAACCTTCCTGAAGACAGATTTGGGAAATAATTAGAAATAATCTAAAGGAAACTCTCCTAGCGGACATTTAGTATTGAGAAAACTGGAAGGTCGAGGGTTTGGAGGCGAGCATTATAACTAAGTTAGATCTTAAGGAGGGGATGGTGATAGTCAGGCCAAGCACCCCACCCACATTGGCCGATAAATCTATAGGTTCACCATCCTTCCTAAAGGGTTCACCAAGTTAAATTTATATGGAGCTTCAAAAGGGAACCCCAATAGAGAAGAACTAGGAGGTGTCTTTCCTTCTAACCCAGGTGCGTCCGTAACGGTCTATGTTGAATCCTGTAGAATTTCAACCAATAATTTGGAAGAATTCCTCGCGCTTGAGTGAGGCTTGAGCATAGCTCGACATGCAGGATTCTTCAATCTTCAAAATACTGGAGACTGCCAAATCACGTTTCTCTCATTCGTAAAATAATTAATATCCAAACTATGTCAGAGATAGTGCCTTGAGACCCTGATTGGGAAAATCCAATATCATATTCAGACATTTGCATATTTCATCATTGAACATACGCAACGTGAAAGAAACCAAGTGGTGGATCAACTAGGAAATTGGAGTAGTGCACTTGTTGACCATTTTATCTTACAAACCTAGCCACCAGCACATCCTCATCGATTGATGGAAGAGTTGGGTTGAATCCTTGCGATGGACCTTAGAACCCCGATCGGGGTGGAAAATTTGAGGATAGTGGAGGTTGAGCCTAGCCTCATTTGTGGTGTGGTATGCCACAACTAATCTATGTGAACCCATATAGCTATGCTTGTGTTCATTCTAATGTAGGTCAATGGAAAATGCAAAGTCTATGGAATTCAATGGGAACTATTATGATACTATAGTGATGGAAGTTCAAAGCATATGACTCTGAGAGATGCCATGACAATATGTTTTGGAGGGGGGATAAGGTGACTTGTTGCTCTTTGGATGATGTCAGAGGTGGATTTTGGTTGCAGGAGTGAGTGGTCAGTCATCAGTTCCTATATGTATTTCGGCTTTCTCCATGGCGCCCTCCATATCAGGAAAACTTGTGTAACCCAACCCACTGATGACCCTCTTTTGTGTCTTGATTGAATTATGGTCTATTTTTGGGTACATTCCTGTTGGTGCTAGAGGCGTATCATGGAAATTTGAAGGGTATTCAGGGAAATTCTTACCCCAATTTCCTCTCATTGTTTTGGGCCTATGGTGTTGGGTGTCTCTTCAGCTTAATGGTGAAACAATGAGCAGTCTTGGGTGGGCCATCACACTCGAGCACCTCATCTCGGGAAGGTGTTCCTTGCGAAGGTCAAATTGGGGTGGGGCAACCAATACAGAGTAGGAAGATGGTCTAGAGGTTAAGTTCATTAGGCTCGAGGGAAGACTTTATCTCCATTTTGTACCTGTTGCGGTGTTGCTGGTATTACGTTGGTGCTGGTGTTGCAGGTGTTGCAACAGTGTTGGTGTTTTAGAGGTGCCAGTGTTGGACGTGTTGCTGTGTGATGGTGTTGGGGTGTTATTGGTGTTTTACATGTTGTGATGTGTTGGTGTTACAATCTTGCTAATGTTGTGGTGGTGAAAGAAACCAAGAAATTAGAGAGGTTTTGTGTTACGGTGTGCGCATGGAACCATGATGTAGCTAATGCTTTGGTGTAGGTGGAAGGCGGTTGGCCGTGAAACCCAAACCTCAACGTCGATATCGAAAACGGGAGGTGGTGGGGCCAAGCTTAGAGGAAACTAGGAGCTTACAGGGACCCTGTCGTGAATATTTACCACCATTGAGGAAAAGAAATGATCCCTCTTGCACCACCAAAGTTCAATTACGCTATTATGTGAAAATGCAGTTGGAACCCTATGAGAAAACTTTTAGGGAGGATCATGAAGTGGTCATGGCATCCTTGGCTCAAATGCAATATTTCAAGTGCCAGCTTCGGGACTAGGTGGTGGTGGTCTCGCAAGGAAATATGTGCATTCTGAACAAGTTGGAGCAGTTGTAGGCTTAGTGCACTTCTCATCTAGAGCAACATGTTAGATTCCTGTATCGCACCCCACCTCCACCTGGGACGGGTCCAGACAAACCAACTTCTATCAAATCTGATGATTGAGTATGTGTTTTGGTGTTCTATTCATTTTGTCAGTATTTTAGCATATTTTTCCCTTATGGTTATGGTCAATTAGCTTATGTCTTTTTTTGACTAATGGAAATGGTCAACAAAACCGTTTAGGGTGAGACCATAAGACATTTTAGTAATAGCCTTGGAAATATTATCTTCTGCAGCTAAAAGAGTGTTCCAATTTACAAAAAAAAAATTAACATTTTTATAAAAAATACCAATAAATTAATAAATAATAAATTTACAATATAAATGTCAATCAGGTTATCTTTGGTCATTAGGTAGAATGGTTGTTATTTTTTTCATACAATAATAATAACTATACAATGTTTAACCTCTACAATTATATACCTTTCAACATAATTATTTTAAGAAATTTATTTGAAAAGGTCAATTTGCTGCGAGTGACATTATGATGAAAGATATTATGCTTCGGCTCACGGTTGGCAGAAATTAATTCATTGCATGTTGTATGGATGTGGTCACACATTCGAAAATCATATAGGTTGCAAAGTATTTTTGGGCATTAGGCACTACGTATGAAACATAATGCCATAATACTTGGAATTTTTCTGTGATCTTCTCCAACTAATTCTGAAGATGATGTTTTTTCCTAGAGAAATTAATCACGTTCTACTGTGACCACAAGGATATACTTCCACTATTATTCATGTTCTATGGACAAATAATTATGCAACACATCTACTTGGTATGTGGCTATCTGAATAAAATTAAATAATTGGGTTGCAGACCATCCCTAGAGGTCATCCTGAATCATGATGGATGGTTCTAGAAGTCAAATTTGCAATGGATGTCCATTGCAAATGGAATTTTCTGAATACCCATGAGGAGATGTAGCCTACTATGAGGGTTCAGCTGATGGCGGACTGGTGTGGATGGAAATGGTGAGGGTTGGAATCTGATCCAAATGGAAAATGGCATCAACCCATGGTATTCATCTACCCATGTTATCCATCCACCCATGGAATTTACCCATGGTATTATAAATGGCATCAACCCATGGTATTCATCCACCCATGATATTTATTCGCCCATGGTATTGTAAGTGACCCATGGTATGCTGGGTATCCACCTATGGTATTCATCCACACATGGGAGATCGCCCATGGTGGCTGGGTGACCCATGTGGTAATCACAGATGTTCATCCATATTTTTACCCATTTAAGTATCTGTGTCTCCAGCCCACCAGATCCACCTATGGTATTCTATCTCAAAAAAAGGCTATAAATAAAAAGCCTCACTTTGTAAAAGGACAGATTGTCCACCACAATGTAGCTTCTACAGTTATTCTCTATTTTAATAAAAACAAGTTTTTTTGTGGTTTTATTTGCAGTGTGTTCTCTATTTTTTCTAGCATTCTAATTTTGAAAATCTTGTCAGATCCATTTCAATTTTTTTTAGATCTTGGGGGCCTCCACCCAAGATTTGTATCAGTGGTATCAGATTCAGGTTACGCCTCCATGGGAATGAGGGTTTGAAACATATTTCAATTTCAATGTTTTCCAGCAATCTTCAGCAAAATCCATGAATTTCTTTTGGCGGCGAGTTTTCAGATCAGATCTGAAACTTTTGGTAAAAAATTTACAAAAACAAAGACCAGATCTGGATTCCTTGTTAAAAAATACTCAAATTCAAAAAACAAATCAGCCAAATTGGAGTTCGGATGAGGGAGATATCGCTGATTCAAAATCAGCAATGTTGAAGCAATTTTTCTGACGACAATTCATGGATGGTGGCTCTCCTGTCATTTTTTGCAATATTTAGTGAAAAATTTCAGAAGAATGGATATAGATCTGAGCTCCTATTGAAAAATAATTCAAGTTAGAAAAAAAAATCGGTTGAATCGGAGTCCGGATGTGGGAGTTATCGTTGATTTAAAATCAACTATTTTTCCAGAAATTTTGTGACGGCGAGATAGTTCTAGCGCAAATTTGAAGCCTAGAGTTTCTAGATAGTGGTTTCAAACACATACGAAGATGCAGAATGATCATTCCATTTTCAAAAATAAGTTATAATAAATATTTTGAGTTATATTGACCAAGTTATGCTCATTTTAAATCTGGAGCAGCATTCGGAGCGGGTTCCCTTTGGAGACGTGCCCTCCCACCCCGCTTTAGTAGGCACCGTTTACCCACTGTGTCACTCATAGCAGGGCATTCGGCTATTATTTTGGAGATGCATCTTCCCACCCAGAAGTCATGGAAATTGCCACTTCATCAACAATCACATCATCAGTATAAATAACCGCAATAATAATAATGCCACCATTGGGGTCACACACAAGCAAGCTGCCAAGCATTACAGGGTATCTCTATCCTTGGATCTTCATTTTTCATGGTTTTGGTTCATCCAAAAACCCACACTTCATCGAATTCCATTTGCTAGGCCGCACACTGTTAATATCACAGTTGGTCACAAGCATTACAGGGTATCTCTATCCTCGGATCTTCATTCATCACGGTTATGGGTTAACTACACAAAACCCTTCTCTTCAGTGGCTCTTCATATTCAACAAAGGCTTCTCAGGAGGGAACTTCACGCAATGGGGACCATTGCTTCTTAAGGAGGGAGGAATGATCCAAATGGAAAATGGCATCAACCCATAGTATTCATCTACCCATGTTATCCATCCACCCATGGAATTTACCCATGATATTGTAAATGGCATCGACCCATGGTATTCATCCACCCATGATATTTATTCGCCCATGGTATTGTAAGTGACCCATGGTATGTATCCACCCATGGTATTCATCCACACATGAGATTTACCCATGGTATTGTAAGTGGTATCTACCCATGGTATTGGCCCATGGTATCCACCTATGGTATTCTATCTCAAAAAAAGGCTATAAATAACAAGCCTCACTTTGTAAAAGGACAGATTGTCCACCACAATGTAGCTTCTACAGTTATTCTCTATTTTAATAAAAACAAGTTTTTTTGTGGTTTTATTTTCAGTGTGTTCTCTATTTTTTCTAGCATTCTAATTTTGCAAATCTTGTCAGATCCATTTCAATTTTTTTTAGATCTTGGGGGCCTCCCCCCAAGATTCGAATCAGAATCAAAGTGATGGGTTGAAGCGATAGTGATATTGGATGGACAACAAAAGTGATTGGATGTATAATTATGGGAGCGGTGACCGTTAGGGGACCTAATTCCAACAATAAAGAAAAAGTGTATGTGGGTGCGACTTCTGCAATGGTAACTGATGTAATGGTATGGATTATAGAGTCAACCTCCATCTCCATTTCCATTCCGAGCAGTGTTCTAGAAGGTATTGTATCTGAGATAGTAGAAGAAATAGAGGTTGTGCGTGATGATGGAGTCTACGAGTTGGGTGACGTGACATAGGTTGAGGGTGGAGTTTCTTCAAAGATGGGCGAGGTGGATTGTGAATTTGGGTCTTCCAGAGTGAGATCGAAAATTTTTCTGGTTGAGGTCATCTTCCTCATTTTAGCTCTGATTGGAGGTTTTGTGGCCTTCAGTCGTCAGGCAGCTGGGATTACTGTCTCGAACTGGGAATGGGGTCCTATGACCAAATGTGCAGTAACTAGGGGAGTACTAACCATGGATTTTTGTTGCCTTAAACTTTGAAATTCAGAAAAGGTAGGGAACAAACCTGTTGATACCCCGATTCTAACCATTTGTTTCTTAATTGAATATATTTCTTCTCGAGTTACTTGATGATGGGTTGCAGTTCCTCTTCAGCCAATGGATTCCTTGAATCCATAGATGTCTCTTGAGGTATTGGCTTGGGCACCATCCCTTCAAAGGAGTATATGTGCTTTCCGTCACAAATTTCCCCCACAATGCCTAGCCATGAGATGAATTTGGTGTGAAATGCTTCTTCCGTCAGCACGAACTTCTGGGCCCTCTTTAGGAATGTTTCAGAATGTACACATACATGCCTTATCCAATTATGACAACGAATGACACCAAACCAGACCTCTTGCAAATAGTCATCAAGAAGTAGCTTTAGGATCATTTCCACAACCTTAATGGCATCCAACATTTTCTTGTACCATCCTATGAAGGAAGCTTCATTAATTTCCTTACTACTTGCATCCTCTGAGGTTTGCCAGGGCATATACCTGAGAGTGAGTGGTTGATCTTCTCTGATTGTGGCCAACTCCCAAACCTGTGGTGAGAACCATTTCCACATGGCCATTGCCACAATTAAATATCCATAGATGAAGGTAGTCACTTTTGTAATTTTCCTCACACACCTCAAACAATTCATGAATCAAGAAGCTGAACTAATTCAACTTTGCACCATGTACATAATGCTATGAAACTAAGATGGTATCAAGTGTGCTTTCATTCATGGTAAAATGGTGCATGAGCTTCCCTCCAATGATATTGCATGCAAACTTGACATTTTTATTTTTTATTGGTTCAATGAGAGCTCCTTTTCCTCCTCTCTTGGTGTTATACCTACCATACTATTTATCGTCTCATGTATTATTTTCTCGCTTGGAGGATTTCTAGAAAGAATTGGAAATTACATCTCCAGCCAATGATAGGAATGTTAACCTTTGGATGTCAACTACATGCATTGGATGTTCCTTGTCCATCCATAGCGATTCCCCATGCATTGTACTAATAAGTGGCTTTGTGCACTGCATTGAAGCCTCGGTGGTTCTGAACATGGGCAAACTCCTTAGATGGAACAATGTTCATCTTTGAATACCTATGAAACATTTTGTGACCTTGATGGATTTTATTGCATTATATTTAACCAGTGGTTCAATATATACTTCGCGCTTGAGGGCCAAAAATTGGAAGGAGTTCGCGAGGTCATTATCGACCAACACAGCTTTATCATAATTTCCATAAACTGGTTGTCTTTATGATTATGTCATAAAATTTATCTTCTGGAACTGATATTATGGTCCTCGTCATCTTCGAATGATGTTGATGGACACGAGACACAACGAGATTGGATTTGAGCTTGGGATAAATTAAAGTGGGAACAAATTCCAGACTTAGAAATTATACCACCTTGGCTTCAGACTCTGAAGGACTAAGCATGGCCATGGAGATTAAGTACACAAGCTTGACACAATGTTTTCTAATGATATCACTTAACTAATTAATACAGAAAATTTCCCCACTCAGCCTCAGAAATGATAATGTTGATGATGGCTGAGTTGGACCTGATTTGGATGACACAAAACTAGAAAAGGTGGGCGGATTTGATGGATAATTATGATGATGTGATGGGCATGCTTATGATTTGATGATTTTTATTACGGGAAATAGTTAACAAAAATTCAGACTGAGAATGGGAATTTTTCTCAATTATTATGACTAGGAAACCCTACACATGTGTCTCCCCTGAGCACAATCAGTTGCGGTGAGGAGGAACTTCATCCAAAACTGGAAGGGCTCTGGCAGAAAACTTATTCATGACTAACTAAAACATAAATAATTTCTTAACTAGGAAAAATGACCCAAGTAATGACTGACCAACATAACTGACTCCTACCTACTTCTACCTATCATCTCCTTTCAGAGATGTAATCAATTTTGAGTGGGATTGGTTGATCCCTGGATGGTTTTTGGTTGTGTCCCATTCACCCATATTGGTAGAAAAATACCATCGATTTGTGTGATCTTGAAAACTCCTAACTCCTTTAATTCCGCAACAATGAACGACCCCAAAAAATGCTCCTGCAACTTTCTTGGGAATTTGAATAACTTTCTGTCATATAATAGAACATCCCCTCTCACTGTGAATGACTTTTTCTTGATATTCGCGTCGTTCAATTCCTTTTTCCTCTACTTTTAAAATTTTTGGTGGAAGTATGCCAAGAATATAGCTTCATGTAGCTACCATAGTTCCTCTAACCTCTTAGGAATTGACTCATCTTCGGTCATATGTGTTTCTTGAGAAATGAAAAGTCTAGGAATCGTCAACTAAACAGGTACTATGGCTTCGCGCCCATATACCAGTTGGAAAGGTGTATGTTTATGTAATCATTGAATAATGATGTGGTAGGCCCATAAGGTAGCAGGGACCCTCTCATCCCAATCATTCCCTTTTGCTGAACACACTTTAGCCAATCCTCTTTCCACTATCTTGTTGAATGCATCCACTTTACCGTTGGCTTGATGGTGATATGCATTCCTTATGTGGTCTTATATCATGAAGTTCTGTAGTAATGACAGGATTTTCTTATTGATAAAATGGATCCCTTGGTCATTGGTTAGGCTCCAGGGGTAGTTTAATCTGGTGATGTTGTTGTTGAAAATGAATCAGGCAACAATATTTGTGGTGCAGTCCTTCACTGTGTAGCCTCAACCCATATGGGGAGGTACTCTATTATGGTGATAATGTACCTCGCCTGGGAATGGCGTGGCGAAGGGTTCATAGGTCCCGCGAAATCAATTTCCCATTTCTCAAAATTCTCTAGTTCTTGTACTGGTTGCAATGGAAATTCATCTCGATGTGATTTTCCAAACCTTTTGACAAACATCACACTTTTTCACATATTCCTTTCCATCTTTTAAAACTGTAGGCCATGAAATACCTACCTGTAATACTTTCCTTGGGGTGCATTTTCCTCCAATGTGACCTCCCGCAACTCCTAAATGACACTCCCATTATACATCCTTCCTCTCATGAGCTGGTACAAATTTGCGCAAAATTTGATCAAGACCCAACTTGTACAATTGCCCCACAATTATCTGGTAATCTGTGGCCCAAAAAACCATGTGTCTTTGTTTCGTCGTGGTGTATTCCTCTGGTAATATCTCGATGGCCAAGAATTTCTCTATGTTTTCTTGGTAGCCTGGCATCACTTTAACTCGAAACAAATTAGCATCTGCTAACTGGTCATCCACAAATCCTCCACTTTCCCTTGATTCTAGACTTGAGAGGTGGTCGGGTCCCTCATTCACATGACCTAGTTTGAAAATCACCTCAAATCTAAAGTCCTAAAATAATAAGGTCCACTTGAAAATTCTTCCTTCCAACATTAGATTGCTCACTAAGTACTTCAAAGCAGAGTGATCCGTCAAAAACTTGAATGGTCCCCCTAGAAGGGATTGTCAGAACTTCTGAAGCGAATATACCATGGAAAGCACCTCATGTTCTATTGTGGTATAGTTTTTCTCTGTTGTTGAAAACTTTATGCTTGCATAATATATAGGATTATTGAGGTTTCCTTGCCTGGCTGAGCTAAACCACTCCAAAAGAAATGTAATAGGAATCAATGTGGACATGGAACTGCTTGTTCCAGTGTGGGAAAACCAATATCAGTGCACTAGCTAACTTTTATTTCGGTACATTAAGAGCAGCGACACATTCTTCGGTCCATGTGAACTGTTCAACTTTCTTGAGTAGCTTCTCCATTGGAGCGGTAATCAGGTCATAATTGCATATAAACCTCCCATAATATCCTGTTTGATCCAATGTAGCCCTGATTTTTTTAACACTAGTTGTTGGTTACATTTTCGCAATTGGCATAACCTTAGCACAATCCATACATACTCCTTCCTTGCATACAATATTACCCAGTATAATTCCAAAGGGAACACCAAATATGAACTTGTTAATGTTTAATGAAATTTGCAGTTGTTTACACTGGTCAAACATGACACAGAGCAAAGTGGATTATTTCTTAAATATACTATAAATGGTCTAATTGTCCATGTCAACTTCAAGGAACCTGTGTTTATAATCTCTAAAAGTAGCAATCACAATCTTGGAAAATATTGCTGACACGTTTTTTTTCCAAACGACATAACATGGTACGCATAAGAACCCCATTATGTGGTAAATGTAGTCTTATTCTTATCCTCCTCCGCAATTCGTACCTGATGGTCACCAGAAAACCCATTAGTAAACAAATAAGTGTGTTTCCTACTACAATATCTAGAACTTCATCACTGAAGGGTGTACGGAAAGGATCATGGACAGAAGGATTATTTAAGTTGCGGTAGTCAACACAAACTATAATATCCATGGCATCCTTCTTATTTTGGATCATAATTGGACTAACCCACTCCGCCTCATTAATTAGAAATATAATCCCTGCATCCAACATCTTATCTATCCCTTTCTTCACTTTCTCCTTCATCCTCAGGTTTAGTCGATATGGTAGATGCTTTACTGGTTTTACATCTGGATTAAGCATGATCTTAATTTCCCCTAACTCCCCATTTATTCCCTTCAATTCTTCAACAGACGAGGGAAACAATTCCTCATATTCTTTTATAAGATTGAATATCTCTTTAGTAGTTTTCTCATCCCAGTAGTCAACAATTGAGGCTAGATTTCGCTTTTCTTCATTCCCTATGTGTTGAAGTTCAACAAGAAATTGCAACACTTACACTAGCGTGGGACCATAGGTCTTAGCAGCACCTACACTGGTGTTGGCTAAATTTGGTGCATGTCTATTTTAATTATCCCTTAATTAAAATGGACAATAAAATGCAATCTTATCTCAAAATCACTTGTAATAGTTAACTAAGTGTGATAAACTCAGTTATCTCATGAATTTCGAGTTGAGGATAGTTGGTGAGGCATGCAGAGTAATTCTAGTTGTAACAGAGTTCAAAGAGCAGTTGGTGCATTAGTTAATGCATGTTGTAATCAGTTAACTGAGTTAAGTGAGTTACAATCAGTTGTGTTAGTTGTAACTAGTTGTTGCACTAGTGAGAGATAAAGTGAATTAAATATTATTTAATTCACAATCAGTGATCTCACATGCAACTGATTATTTACTATTATTAGTTGCATGCATTTCAGTTCCAGTGGATTCCCATTTGAGACTAAGGTGAAAGGGATGTTAACTATCAGTTGTAGGATTATTAGGTTGCACCCATGCAACCAAACACCCATTAGATTGCCCATGATACTTGCGCAGTTTAGGAAGGCCAAAATTCCTATCCTTTAGGGATTTCATTCATCCGAAATTGTGAAAGAAAGGTAGGTTGTTTAGAGGCTGAGAATTGGCAAAGTGTTGGCCAGTTTTGTCCGGGACAGCATGAGACAGATAGCTGAGTGTTGGATACTCTTGTGAGAAGAGGAAATTGTATTTTTTTCATGTATCCATGTTGAATATACAATAGAATATAGTGGGGTTTTGAGCATCAAGCTTTCCTCAGGAAATTATATGTGTTCTGGTTCTATTTGATTCTTTCTATACTTCATGTAATTGGTGATTGTGTTTAATCTCTGCAATTGATTTGTAGAATCAATTCAGTATCTAGCTTTAGTATATTGTTGGATCGGTTTGAATCCATGATATACATATATGTTGTATAATTTCTACATGGTATCATAGTACAGGAAATTACTGCAATAAAAACGAAGTTGAGCTTGTGACTGAATAGAATTCAAATTTGCAGAAGACTTTCTTGGTGCTACAGGTGAATCAAGATCGAAATCGCTTTCAATGGCTTGAGATTCGAGTATGCACTCGAGGGTAGCTCTAACTATATTTCTTGGAAGGACATAATGGAGGCAGTACTTGAAGACAAATTCTTGAAGGAATTCATTGACAATGACATTCTCAAACCCGTTGTGACCGATGCTGCAAATCTTGATGCTTGGAAAAAGAAAGTTACAAAGGCAAGGAGGATCCTATTATAGGGAGTACGATACCACATTTTTTTAAGTCTCCATGGCAAAGCAATACCATATGCTATGTGGAAATATTTGATGGATCTATTTTAGAGTATCAATGACCATAGGAAATTGGCACTGAAATATAAGCTCAGGAAAATTAAAATGGAAAAGGGGGACACCATTTCAAAATAACTAACAAAGTTGGTCCAATGTCGGGATGAGCTGGGGAGCGTTGGAATAAAAATCATAGATGATGAATTGGTGAGCCTAGATCTTCTAGGACTTCCTAATAGTTGGCACATTTATGAAGACTCTGTCAATGGAAGGGAAAAATTTCTAGATTGGGAACGATTGTGGTCGAATTTGGTTCAAGAGGAGTTGAGACGGAATACCAGAGATGGATCTTCATCAAAGAATGAATATGAAGAAGATTGTGCTTTGGATGCCAAGGCAAATAATGGGAAAGGAAAGAAATTTCATTCCAAATCCTAGTCTCGTAAAGATAGCAAGAAGCGCAATATATCCAGAGTGAAGTGTTTTCACTATCACGAGCATGGACACTATGCCACAAATTGTCCACAAAAGAATAAGAACAAGAAGGCTTCAGGATCTACAGCGGGTGAGGCTTTGGCCTCGCAATTTGAGCTTGAATTCCCACTCATTGAATGCATGGTGTCAAATCCAATGGGTTCATTGTGGTACTTGGATAGTGGTGCTTCCTTTCACATGATAGGAGGCAAGGAACTTTTTAGTAGCTTGGAGGAGAAGGACCTCCAGATTCATATCGAAATGGGTGATGACGGACAGTACAGTGCTACCGCGATTGGTGCTATTATCTTTCAGAGACAGTCAGGTAAACCCTTTCAATTACCAGACTTGAAGAAAAATTTGGTCTCAATTGCAATGTTGGAGGATAGAGGCCATGATGTTGTTTTCAGTGAAGGTAAAGCTTTCATGCGACACAAAACAACAGCACTAGCCAAGAAGATTGGGATCTGAGTTAAGAATCTCTATAAACTTGATGTAGATGGATGTGCAACATTGATGGGCAAGGCAAAAAAATTGGTGAGCTCAGATGAGGGTGAGTTATGGCACAGGAGATTGGGCCATCTACACCACAAAACCTTGAAAGTTGTGCAGCATATTTCTACATGACTTCCAATGGGAACACTTGGAACAGACATTTGCACCAGTCACAAGGTACTCTTCCATTAGATCTATCCTTGCACTCTCAGCATAGATGGGGTGGCGCATTCATCAGATGGATGTGAAAAATTTGTTTCTCAATGGAGTCATTGAGGAGGAAGTGTAAATACAACAACTATAAGGTTTCGAAATATTTGACAGTGAGTAGCATGTGTGCCGACTGAAGAGAGCACTGTATGTGTTGAAGAAAGCACCTTGTGCTTAGTACACTCGAATTGACATTTATTTCGCCCGGGCTTAACCAAAAGTGAAGCTGATGCAAACTTGTACTAGATTCTGGTTGATGGTAAGCTTTTTATTATTGTACTTTATGTAGATGATATAATCTTGACAGGTGATGAGAAATTGATACTTTCTTGCAAAGAGGACCTTGCAAGAGAATTTGAAATGAAGGACATGGGACTGCTTCATTATTTCCTTGGCTTGGAAATATGGTAGCAGGATGGTGAAATTTTTGTTTCTGAGGGAAAGTATGCCAAAGAGATACTGGGTAAGTTTCACATGGAGAGTTCTAAACCCATGGAGACTCCTCTTGTAGGAAATAGGAGGAAAGAGGATGCTACTTCTGGAGAAGTTGTTAGGAATTTACTGCAGGAACAAATAAAGAATTTATTGAGAGAAAATAAACATAAAGAACCCAACAACAAATCATGAACATAAACACATATGTTTATCCGGGAAAACCCCAAATCCGGGGAAAAATCGAACCAATGAAATTTCATTAACCATTGGCCAAAACCCTGGCCAATCCGGCCAAGTGAGCCTTCACCGCTCACCTCCAGGCCTCCATTACAATGAAGTCTTCCTAGCCTTTTTATAGGCTCCATTACATGCAATACCATGGGCTAAAACCATGGGTGAACAAAACCATGTGCCCCAAAACCACTACTATTTACCCTAGTCAACTTTGACTCTATCCCGAGTCAAGTTTACCTAACAATTCCCCCCTTAAACTTGACTTGGGGATTATTGACTAAATCTAGCCAAACCTGCTAAATGAGACAACCCCGCTCACTCTAGCTCTTCCCCCCTAAAATTTTTACCCAGGGTAACTGTAAACTTGACATCCCCCCTATCACCTAGGCCTAACCCAGACTTTACCAGTGATTACCCAGGGGTACACATGCCATACCAGGTCTTACAGTAGTATGCCCATTTACATGTAATAAAATTAAATTCATTATAATATATATATTTTTTTGTCTCATTGTTGCTGTCTTTGTACATATGAAATCAATGTCCATACAAAAATAACCCATCTACCGGATTACATGGGTCACTAGCCTCTGTAACCTCCAGTCCTCTAGGAATTCTCTTCAGATACATGGTTCATCAATTAATTAATCCACCTGCAAATATCCTCTCTCATTTTGGCGTTCTTCAAAGCATTTGATAGACACATTCTGTCAAACACTTTGCTCTCTTCAAACTACAAAAAGAAACCTTGATTGCAAACTGCTCTAATTTTCCTGAAAACTTGCAATCAAATGTTGTATCTATTTCACAAGATATTCTCTTGCAAAGTTAGAGACTCACATAGACACCATATTTTCACTTCACACATTCGACGCATGTGTCTCCTTGGTCGCATCACACCCAGTCCCTCATTTGACACATCCTGCGTTGTAGCACTGAGGTGGCTATGTTCTGTCTAGCCTGCATCGACAACTTCAATCTGCCCATTTCCTGAAGGACCAGAATGGGAGGCATCTAATGTCAAGGTTTTCAACCCCGTGTCATGATATTGGGCCTCTAGAGTATATGTTAACGCTAAAATTTTAAGATCAACATCAGATAAAGACTACAAATCCCTTCACCACAAGTCTAGCTTTGTCTAGCTTTGTAATGCTATTGTCTACAGGAAGTTAGTGGGTTCACTAATGTATTTGGTGAACACAAGACCAGACATCTTATATGCAGTTAGCCAACTGAGTCATGTTATGGTTAAGCCTACCAAGCTCTTTTGGAAGACGGGGAAGCATGTCTTGAGATATCTCAGAGGCACATCAAAGTATGGTTTATGGTACAAAAATAAAGAGGGAGTGAAGCTTCAATACTTCACGGATGCAGATTGTGCAGGAAGTCCATCAGACACAAAGAGCACATCAGGAGGGATCTTCAGCATCGGATCGACAGTAGTTTCTTGGTATAACAGGAAGCATCGATTTGTGGCACTCAGTTCAGCCAAGGAAAAATACATGGCAGCAAGTCAAGTTGCATGTGAGGCCATCTGGATGAGAAATATCTTGGTTGGTTTGTTTGGTTATTAGATGGATCTGACAGTGATACATTATGATAACCAGAGTTGCATTAAACTCTCGGTTAATCCGGTATTCCATGATAGGTCCAGGCACATTGATATCTGGTACCACCATCTTAGAGATTGTGTTCAGAGGCACATAATGTTACTTTAGTACATTCCATTGGAAGATCAGGATGCAGATATTCTGACGAAGGCGCTCACCAGGAGAAAATTCGAATACCATAGAGGCAGGATCGGGGTGAAGGCTAATCCCTTTCTTGTTGAGAGGGAGTGTTGAAGTTCAACAAGAAATTGCAGCACCAACACTAGTGTGGGACCAAGAGGTCGAAGCAGGACCTACACTAGTGTGGGACCACAGGTCTTAACAGCACCTACACTGGTGTGGGCTAAATTTGGTGCATGTCTATTTTAATTATCCCTCAATTAAAATGGACAATAAAATGTAGTCTTATCTCAAAATCAATTTTCATAGCTAAATGAGGGTGATAAACTCAGTTAGCTCATGAATTTCAAGTTGAGGGTAGTTGGTGAGGCATGCAGAGTAATTCTAGTTGTAACAGAGTTCGAATTGTAGTTGGTGCATTAGTTAATGCATGTTGTAATAAGTTAACTCAGTTAAGTGAGTTAAATTCAGTTGTGTTAGTTTTAACTAGTTGTTGCACTAGTGAGAGATCAAGTGAATTAAATATTATTTAATTCACAATCAGATATCTCACATGCAACTAATGATTTACTATTATCAGTTGCATGCATGTCAGTTCTAGTGGAGACCCATTTGATTCTAGGGTAAAAGGGATGTTAACTATCAGTTGTAGGATTATTGGGTTGCACCCATGTAGCCCAACACCCATTGGATTGCCCATGATCCTTGTGCAATTTAGGAAGGCCAAAATTCCTATTCTTTAGGGATTGCATTCATTAGGAATTGTGCAACCAAGGGAGGCTATTTAGAGGCCGAGAATTGGCTAAGTGTTGGCCAGTTTTGTCTGGGATAGTGTGAGACAGATAGTTGAGTGTTGGAAACTATTGTGAGATGAGGACATTGTATTTGTTTCATGTATCCATGTTGAATATACAATATAAGATATTGGCGTTTTGAGAAACAAGCTTTCCCCGTGAGATTATCTATGTTGTGGTTTGATTTGATTCTTTCTTTACTTCATGTAATTGGCGATTGTGTTTAATTTCCACAATTGATTTGTAGAAACGATTTAGTATCAAGCTTTAGTACATTGTTAGATCTATTTGAATCCATGATATACATATATGTTTTATAACTTCTACATGGCATCAGAGCACAGGAAATTACTGCAGTAAAGAAGAAGCTAAGTTTGTGACTCAATAGAATTGAAGTTTGCAGAAGAATTTCTTGGTGCTACAAGTGATTCTGGATCGAAATGGCTTTCAATGGCTTGATATTAGAGTATGCACTCGAGGGAAGCTCTAACTATATTTCTTGGAAGGACAGAATGGAGGTAGTACTCGAAGGCAATGGCTTGAAGTAATTCATTGACAATTACATTCCCAAACCTGCTGTGACCGATGTTGCAAATCTTGATGCCTGGAAAAAGAAAGTTGCAAAGGCAAGGAGGATCCTATTGGAGGGAGTACGAGACCACATTGTCTCAAGTCTCCATGGTAAAGTGACACCATATACTATGTGGAAATATTTGACGGATCTATTTCAGAGCAGCAATGACCATAGGAAATTGGCACTGAGAGACAAGCTCAGGAAAATTAAAATGGAAAAGGGTGACACCATTCCAAAATATCTAAAAAAGTTTGTCCAATGTAGGAATGATATGGGGAGCATTGGAATAACATTCACGGATGATGACTTGGTGTGCCTAGCTCTTCTAGGACTTCCCAAGAGTTGGCACAGCTATGAAGACTTTGTCAATCGAAGGGAAAATTTTCCAAATTGGGAATGACTGTGGCCGGATTTGGTGCAAGAGGAGTTTAGACAAAATACCAGAGATGGATCTTCATCTAAGCATGAAGATGAAGAATATTGTTCTTTGGATGCTAAGGCGAAGAAGGAAAAGGAAAGAAATTTCATTCCAAATCTAAGTCTGGTAAAGATGGCAAGAAGCGCAATATGTCCTAAGTGGAGTGTTTTCACTGTCATGAGCATGGGCACTGTTATCACTCTAATAATTCCCAAAGTCGTGAGGTTTTGATTTTATAGTTTTAAGAATATTAGAGGTAACCACAAACTTACTTTCAAGCTCTAGGATCTAGCCTTCCTAAGGCTTAGAGAGGGCTCTCTCTATAAGATTTAACTTTGTTTTTATGTTTGATTTTAGGCTAGTTATATGGGGCTATTGGGTTTTGATATTTGGTTTGGTTCAGTGCGAAAAATCACTTAATGAGATGGATAGAGATAGATCTATTTTTCCATTTTGTAAATGGAGTCAACATGTCAAGCAGATAGGTCAGGATCAAGGTCTAAAGTCAAATATTTTCAGGGCAAGATAGTTGAGTCACTTAAGATCTTTGAGGCTGATTGGTGAAGTGGTTTAAGCGGGATAAATAGAAATCAAGGATTCTTTGATCCAGATAAGGCATGAAGAGGAGAGAGGTCATTTGAAAGAGGGAGCAATTAAGGGTTCCCTACTCTGGAAATCAGCAGAAAACATTAAAATGAAAACCAGTAAATAACAGAGTCCTATTAACAAATTCTGATATATCACTTCCTAATTTCACATTTAAATTTAGAACACATGTATGTATGAATGGAAAACATAAGAAGATTGAACAATTTAACAGTAGAAAATACTTCACTTAAGTTAGCCCAACACATGAATCTTGAAACATGATGCTTTATTGATTTGATCCAGCCTTGCTGACTTGAAACTTGGTACAAAAGCCCTTCAAGTACAGAAATATTGTCTATAGAAATCTTCAGCAATTTATTCCACAATAATACTTCAAAGAGTGAAGTATTTATACAAATTCTAAACCAGAATATCTTGAAAAAAATATCAAGATTGGTTTACAAATATATCAAACTGTTCTACATAAATAGAAATTAATAAAAGGACATTCAAAAGTAATGAATCTATTTAGCACTATTTTTATGGATTGAGGATGACAAAGAATGGAAATTCGAATTTGATATCAACTCTTAGTTGATGATGAGGCATCCAAGTCACTAACTGTCTCCTTCCTTTGTGCATTTTGTTCCAGAAATTTTGCAAAATTGGAGTCCAGTGATACTTTCGTATAACTCAATCCGAGATAGATATGTACAAAGTGAAAGATTTTATTGTATTTCAATATGTTTTTTAGCTAAACCGCTCTCAGTTTTCTAAAATTCCGCTCCATTTGTTCACAATAAGCTCTGCAAAACGATGTGTAAAACGGAATTTTGCATAATCTGAAAATTAGGTTGTGCAGATGTGCATGTATCTCTCATTATGTAATACCTTTGTAAAAGGTGAGATAGGCTTTTGTATATTGGCCTCTTAGGAACATAAAAATCCTCCCGTTTTGAAAAATTCATTTTGGATTGGTCATAATAGCTTTTGCAAAACAATGACTTAAACAGGAAATTTCTAGAAAATGTCCCTTCTTGCTCTGTTTTCATCTTTTAACCTTACTGTTCTTTTAATTGTTTATACTTTCACTTTGGATAAATTTCATTGTTTCTGGTGAAATTTTTTTCATCTCTGTTTAACCATTACTGCCTCCATGTTTACTTTCACTATTTTTACCTTGACTGCTCTGTTTTTTCTGATTTGACTTCCACACTGACTTTTGGGCCTTTTACCTTGATTTTATCCTCTAACTGCCCATTTTAATGTCTTTCTATTTATTTTTCTTTTGTATCTGTTTTTAGGACTAATCATATTGATTTTTCTTCACTCCTTGATTAGATCTTTAACCTTCTGATCTTTAACCTTTTATCTTCTCTGTCTTCTAACCGTCTTTTCTTCTTACTGTACCTTTTGTTTGTGTGTGTTGTGCAGGTGTGCATTATTTTGCTGCTAGAGTGTTTTAATAATCCACCGAGGATCATGATTCATCGGTGATTAAGCATGGTCTTTGCCTCTGGTCCCATAAATATGAAATAAACCCCTGGATCATCACCCAGTTTTTTATTAAAACATTTTTGGACCTTTGGAATGCATTTATGCATTTCCACCATTAAACCTGCACATAAAACAAATAACTAAATCTTTAAATCATATGTAGAGGCTTTTCTGCGTTTATCAGGGGTTTTTTGGGTGTTTGGAGCATTACAGAGGTGTTAATGTGGGAGGGGAGGCTTCATCGCACAGGTGAAAACCGTTGGGAATTTTGAATGAAGGCGATGATATTTAGATTTTGGCGTGGATGGAAAAGTAGTTTTCAGGGGCAGGAAGGTGGTTTTTGCATGGTCGAGGAGGTGGTAATTATTTTGGGAGCGTGCGTGCGATTCTACTCATTGAATGCCGTGTGGTAGGGAAAAATCGCCCTTTTTCGCAAATCTCAAAAGCATTAACCCCTGCGCTATTAAATTTGCGATATGCACCGTGGGCCATTACATCTCACGGAGGGAGTGAAAATGGTCAGGATTATGCAGAGAAGTTTCTCGGTGTATGGGTTTGGGGACCGGGAGATTATATGCAGCAGGATTGTTTATAATATGTTTAAACATAGTTTAAACATAATTTTAATGTTTTAATGTGGCGGGCGGGATATGCCAATTTACACAGCAAATGGGTGATATTCATGTGTTTTATAACCCTTGGGCGGGGAGTATACATATGTAATATATTTTAACCTGTGGGGAAATCGGGATATATATCACGTGGGGTAATATAGACATAGGTTAAAATTAATAAGTGGGTTTGGGGTATTTTAAAAATAAATGAATTAATATAAATATGGGGAGGGAATTTTATAAGGAATTAATAAAATAAATTAAATGCTAATATGAAAATGAATGTGAGTGGAAATGTATATAAACACTAAGTAAAGTTTATTTTGAGTGTTTTTTGGCACATTTTTCATAATGATGGCCCCTTTTTACACTTACACTAAGGATAATTAGCATTTTGGATTTTTTGAATGTTTTTTTTGTATGAAATGAGATTAGTTAAGGGTGGTTTTTACTTTCCCTAAGACGAAAGGTGTTTTATATTAGGAAAAGGGATTTTATTTTAGGAAATGGGTGATAATGTTGAGGAAATGGGTTTTTATCAAGGGAATCCAATACTTATTACCAATCAATTATTAAGCCTTGGGTCTAGTCCCAACAAAAGTTAGAGAAATGCTCTGAGCCTTATTAACTGAAGGTTTTTAATACTGGACTACTTTGAGGGGAGGGAGATTAGTAATTTTTCCATATGATGTTTTATTGCATGCCTTATGTAACTGCTTTCTACCTACCCATCATTTATTCTACCATTTTTTCATTATTTGCAAGGGTGAATTTGAGCTTGCAACCCTAAATCCATTTTTCTTTTAAAGCATAAACTATCTAATTCTAACCTTATTTCATCCGAGGGCTCAGATTAAACTATTGAGTTCCTCATTTATTCTCTAAATATCTATTGATTTGTCAAGTTTGAATTGTTTGATGGATCTTTATTCTCTATCTATAAACATGAAAAGTAAAGCATGAAAAAGTTAAGATTAAACTATTTAACTCATCATGGATTATGGAATTTTGAACAAGTTTCACATAATCATTATTTTTGCAGTAAAAGTAAAAAGTAGTGGCATTTTGACTTGCATCACTTTCATGTCTTATTCTTATCTCTTTTTTATTTTTGGGGTCCATTTTTTATTCTTTTTTATCTTTTCTTTTCAAGTCCTTTGATCTTTCTTTTAGGACTTTTACCCTCTTTTCATTTTTATTATTTTCAAATATGGGAAAAAAACTTGCAGAATGCAAGGTATGTACATATTACAAGACATAATCAAAGTCAATTCAAAAATTATGAATCCTATTATTATAGGATCCTAACAAACACTATGACAAAAATTGTCCACAAAAGAAGAAGAACAAGAAGGCTTCAGGATCTGCAGTTGGTGAGGCTTTGGCATCGCAATTTGAGTTTGACTTCTCACTCCTTGCATGCATGGTGTCAAGTGCAATGGGTTCGTTGTGGTACTTGGATAGTGGTTCTTCCTTTCACATGACATGAGACAAGGAAATTTTCAGTAGCTTCAAGGAGAAGACCTCCAGATGCGTATTGAAATGGGTGATGATGGACGGTACAGTGCTACCAATATTGGTACTATTACCTTTTAGAGACATTCAGGTAAACCCTTTCAATTAAAATATGTAATGCATGTACCAGGCTTGAAGAAAAATTTGGTCTCAGTTGCAATGTTGGAGGATAGAGGCTATGATGCTGTTTTTAGTGAAGGTAAAGCTTTCCTATGACACAAAACAACAAGACAAGCCAAGAAGATTGAGATTCAAGTTAAGAATATCTATAAACTTGATGTAGATGGCTTCGCAACATTTATGGGAAAGGCGGACAAAGTGGTGAGCCGAGATGAGGGTGAGTTATGGCATAGGAGATTAGGTTATCTACACCACAGAGCCTTGAAAGTCTTGCAGCAGATTTGTACAGGACTTCCAATGGGAACACTTGCTCAGTTAGACACATGCAAGAGGTGTACCATGGGGAAGTATGCAAAGGCCAACTTTCATGAGAAGGAGAACCGAGCTTCGGAAATCCTTGAGAGAGTTCACTCAGACGTTTGTGGATCATTCTCTACTGCGTCAACCACAAAACATAAGTACTATGTGATATTTGTTGACGACTTTTCTTGTAAGTGTTGGATATTCTTCATGTAGAAGAAAGATCAGACATTCTCAAAGTTTCTTGACTTTAAAGCACTGGTGGAGAAAGACACGATGAAGTAAGTGAAGGCTCTTAGGAGTGATAATGGTGGTGAGTACATCTCTAATGAATTCAAGAAATTATGCAGCAAAGAAGGAATTCAAAGAGAACTGGTAGCACCTCATAACCCACAACAGAATGGGGTTGTTGAAAGAAAGAACAGAACGATTGTAGGTGCAGCATGAGCGATGTTGCATGATCAGGGCCTACCATTTCATCTTTGGGCAGACGCATGCAACAAAACAGTATATGTGCAGAACTATTTTCCTAATTGGATACTTAGCATGAGTACACCATAAGAGGATTTTACTATTAAGAAACCTAATGTTTCAAATTTTAAGATTTTTGGGTCATTTGTTTATGTGCATGTGACCAAAGATGCCAGGAAGAAGCTTGAAACAACAACTGAGATTGTGATATTTTTGGGGTACACTCAAACTCCCAAAAACTATTGGGTGTATTTTCCAAACAGCAGAATGACTGTTGTGCGATGAGATATAGAATTTTATGAGGAAAAAGCCATGTGGTTGTCCCTTGAGAGGGATCTAGACTTGCATGCAGAGGAGGAACTCTTGGTTCTGAAGAATGAACCTCAAGATGTGGATCAACCACATGCGGAGGATCATGGAGTGGAAGAAAACACTCATGCAGAGCCATCCATCAGAAATGGAAGAAGGCACACCACAGAAGTTGATAGATCGATACTTGATGCAGTAGAGAATGTAGGAGCCCCTACTTCACTGCACAGACAGAGACAATCTCCTGACAAGTTTATTGGATACATGGCTCTTATGAGCAAATTTATTGTGATTGAAACATATTCCTTTGAAGAATAAGTGTAGAAACCAACTTGGGTTAATGCTATCGTAGAGGAGTATGACTCCATTGTCAAGAATAGTGCATGGGAGGTAGTCCCAAGACTGGTCAACAAATCAGAGGTTGGATCTAGATGGAACTACAAGGTAAAGAAAGATGCTGATGGGAGTGTGGAGAATTACTAGGCCATATTTGTGGCCCAGGGATTCTCACAAATTGAGCGGATTGACTATGAAGAGACCTTTTCACCAGTAGCAAGGTATTATTCCATTAGATCAATCCTTTAACTCTCAGCATAGATGGGGTGGTGCATTCATCAGATGGATGTGAAAACTACGTTTCTCAATGGAGTCATTGAGGAGGAAGTGTACATAGAGAAGCCATAAGGTTTCGAAATATTTGACAGTGAGTAGCATGTGTGATGACTGAAGATAGCACTGTATGGGGTGAAGAAAGCACCTCGTGCTTGGTACACTCGAACAGTTATCTCACTGGGTTGGGCTTCACCAAAAGTGAAGCTGATGCAAACCTGTACCAGATTGTGGTTAATGGTAAGATTTTGATTATTGTACTTTATGTAGATGATCTAATATTGACAGGTGATGAGCAGTTGATGCTTTCTTGCAAACAGGACCTTGAAAGAGAATTTGAAATGAAGGACATGGAACTCCTTCATTATATCCTTGGCTTGGAAATATGGCAGCAGGATGGTGAAATTTTTGTTTCTCAAGGCAAGTATGCCAAAGAGATATTGGGTAAGTTTCACATGGAGAGTTGTAAACCCATGGAGACTCCTCTTCCAGGAAATTGGAGGAAAGAGGATGCTACTTCTGGAGTAGTGGATGCTACTGTCTATAGGCAGTTAGTGCATTCACTAATGTATTTGGTGAGCATGAGACCTGACATTTTCTATGCAGTTAACCAGCTGAGTCAAGCTATGGTTAAGCCTACCAAGCTCTTTTGGAAGGTGGAGAACCATGTATTGAGATATCTCAGAGGCACATCAGAGTATGTTTTATGGTACAGACGAATAGATGGAGTGAAGCTTCAAGGCTTCACAGATGCATATTGGGCAGGCAATCCATCAGACAGAAAGAGCACATCAGGAGGGATCTTCAACATCAGATCGAAATTAGTTTCTTGGTACAACAAGAAGAATCGATCTCTGGCACTCAGTTCAGCCGAGGGAGAATACATGGCAACAAGTCAAGATACATGTGAGGCCATTTGGATGAGAAAGATCTTGGTTGGTTTGTTTTGTTCTTAGATGGATCCAACAATGATACATTGTGATAACCAGAGTTGCATTAAACTCTCAGTTAATCTGATACTCCATGATAGGTCCAAGCACATTTATATCCGGTACCACCATCTTAGATATTATGTTCAGAGGCGCATAATGTTACTTCAGTACATTCCCACAGAAGATCAAGATGCAGATATTCTGACAAAGGTGCTCACCGGGAGAAAATTCGAATACCATAGATGCGGGATCGGGGTGAAGGATAATCCCTTTCTTGTTGAGAGGGAGCGTAGAAGTTCAACAATAAATTGCAACACCTACACTAGTGTGTGACCAAGAGATCCAAGCAGCACCTACACTAGTGTGGGACCACAGGTCTTACCAACACCTACACTGGTGTGGGCTATATTTGGTGCATGTCTATTTTAATTATCCCTTAATTAAAATGGACAATAAAATGTAATATTATCTGAAAATCACTTGTAATAGTTAACTGAGGGTGATAAACTCAGTTAGCTCATGAATTTTGAGTTGAGGGTAGTTGGTGAGGCATGCAGAGTAATTCTAGTTGTAACAGAGTTCGAAGTGCAGTTGGTGCATTAGTCAATGCATGTTGTAATTATTTAACTCCGTTAAGTGAGTTAAAGTCAGTTGTGCTAGTTGTAACTGGTTGTTGCACTAGTGAGAGATAAAGTGAATTAAATATTATTTAATTCACAATCAATGATTTAACATGCAACTGATGATTTACTAGTATTAACTACATGCATGTCAGTTCTAGTGGAGACCCATTTGAGGCTAAGCTGAAAGGGATGTTAACTATCAGTTTTAGGATTATTGGGTTGCACCCATGCAACCAAACACCCATTTGATTGCCCATTATCCTTGCACAGTTTAGGAAGGCCAAAATTCCTATTCTTTAGGGATTTCATTCATCAGGAATTGTGCAAGCGAGGCAGGTTGTTTAGAGGTTGATAATTGGCTAAGTGTTGGCCAATTTTGTTCGGGACAGTGTGAGATAAATAGTTGAGTGTTGGAGAATCTTGTGAGAAGAGGACATTGTATTTGTTTCATGTATCCATCTTGAATATAAAATAGAAGATAGTGGGGTTTTGAGTAGCAAGCTTTCCCCGGTAAATTATCTTTGTTGTGGTTTAATTTGATTCTTTCTTTACATCATGCAATTGGCGATTGTGTTTAATTTATGCAATTTATTTGTAGCAGTGATTTAGTATCTAGATTTAGTACATTGTTAGATCGGTTTGAATGCCTGATATACATATATGTTGTATAATTTCTACACTATGTTGTTTTTATGCAACTTCAAGGGATGTAGATGTAGACCTTGAGTTGTTGATCCATCCTTAACACCTCGTTCCCCCTCCACATCATTGAAGGCCAAATGTTGCTACTCCTCCTGATCATCCTCATCTGGCTCACTGTCTGCCTTCCCACAAGATACCACTTCATGATATTCCGATTCATATATGTCCTCTAGAGTAGCTTGATATGTGCCCACATCTATTAATTGTCCAATTGTAAGTATAATCTGCTTAACATCCTGTAGAGCATTGGTAACCCTTTCATAGGTATCTAAGAAGGAAAATTTGCTAGCAATTTGGCTTGCCAATCACTCCCAATCACCAATCTGTCTCCTTTTTTCTTCCTTTATGTATCATTCTTTATGGACAGTCCCGAGTGTATGCACAAATCATGGACCCATAATTCTCTTGGAATTCCTTCTCTGCCCAAATGAACTTCAAATTTCTGCAAGTGTTTATGAGGGTTAGAGTTGCCACTATATTTTATAAATTCTTGTGGGCCCCCACCTAAATGTCCAAACCTAACTCTCAATACTGTCTTTATTTCTCCCCATCCCCTAAGATAGTTGTGGTGAAATCCCCACCACCTAGATGATGTTTCTTGTAGGGTGACATTAATTACATGCACATTGTGTTCTTCGGGGACAATTTCATCAATATTATTAATAAAAGTATAAACTGAATCCATATCATTGAAGGTGGGTTAGTCTCTTACCTTAGTTCTGATCCATTTAATCCCACGGATTGTACCGCAATGCCTGGTGTTGACCTTGTATCCACCTTGTTACTAGTCATCCCACGTAGCTTTTGAGCCAACCTCTGAACTCTGAATACTCCTCCAGCTAATTGATTCTTCTGTAGTTGGGTTGATATAATCTTCCCTTCTTCCTATTGTTAGCTTGTATAATTGATCTAATACTTCTGGCTCTTTTGCTACCATCTGTTGGTTTTGTGAATCTCGTTCTTTGATAAGGGTCTAGGGGTTGGATTACTCTAACCCCTTCTACTTCAAAGGTCACCAGCTCTCTCTTCATATCAATCACTGCATATTTCTCAAAGGGCCAATCTATCCCAAGAAGTGCTCGATAAGGGTACTTATCTCCCATTATGTTCCTATTGCTCGACTGTTACTATTCTTTCCTTGCTCGATTGTGACTCTTTCTTCTTTCCGTTCTTCCGCAACTGCTAGTTTTCTACGAGTTGCTTCCTCTTTCCTCATTGTCCCTCCCGTAGCTTCCCAACGCCTATCTCCAAAGCCTGTCATCCTTCTAACTTATCCCAAAACTCTTTAGTTCTTTCAAAAACGAAGGCCTCAACACTTTCCCTTATGGTCATGGTCAGTTAGGTTATGTCTCTTTTGGACTAATGGCAATGGTCAACAGACCTGGTTAAGGTGAGATTGATAGACCTTTTAGTAATAGCCTTGTAAATATTGTCTTATGCAACTAATAGAACGTTCTCACTTACTATATATATATATATATATATGAAAAATACCAATAAATTAATAAATAATAAATTTACAATAAACATGTCAAATAAGATTAGCTTTGGCCATTGGATAGAATGGTTGTTATTTTTTTATATATAAGTTTAATTAAGTGTGAGTATTTTCATGATGACAAATATTATTGTAATGGCTAAATACCTACAAATATTATTGTATTAAAAAATATAATAATAAAATTTATACAATGTTTATCCATGCAATTATATACATTTCAACATAATTATTTTAAGACATTTATTTGAAATAAACAATAACATCATAATGAAAAACATTATATATATATATATATATATATATATATATATATATATAATAAAAAATATACTATATTTAACCCCTCCAATTATATACCTTTCACCATAATTATTTTAAGAAAGAAATATTAATTTTAATGATCAGAATTCAATATTTTCATCATAAGTTTTTAAATTATGAATCTTAAATATTTTAAATGTTTTTTTTTTAATTATAAAAACACCTTGATGAATGGTTAGAATTGTAAATTTTAATAGTCAGAATTCAATATTACAATTACTTTTTTCATTAAAAGTTTTTAAATTATAAATATTAAATAATTTAAATAATTTTTATTTTTTTAAGTTATAAATATACCGAAATTATATCCATAGTATCAAAACAGCGATAGTTGATCACATGGGACTTTTTCAACATGACAAAATAAATTGGTCTTCGATCATGTGTTTCAAACCAAACCAATGACAATGATCAACAAACCTAGTTAGGATCAGATGATAGACCTTGTAAATATTGTGTTCTGCAACTAATGGAATGTTCTGACTTAAATATCGTTTTTTGAAGTTATAAATATACCCAAATTATATTCAAAATATCAAAACAGCAAATTATATTAAATATCGTTTTATCTGAAGATTCATGGCAACTACTTTGACCAGTTCGATCAGGATCGGGGCTACTCTCATTCCTTCCACCCACCAAAATAAGGCAAGAATTTTGTTAATGACGTTCTTAAATAATTGAAGAATTAGAATACAGAGTTCTATTTTATATCAATTCTGCATAGTTTCATGAAGTTTAGAACTTCCTGTTTCAAATTCTGCATGGTTTCTTGGAGTTTCTGAACCTTACCTTTTTATTCTTGGCTATTGTTTGGTTTCTTTGCATGGTTTCTTGGAGTTTCTGAACCCTTTTATTGTTGGGTATTGTTTGGTTTCTTGTTGGCCAAAACGCATTCAGCACAAATTTTGATTTGGGTATTTGCTGTGTGGATTGAAGCATCAGTCAATGTGGATCGAACCCATGACCCAATCAAAAATTTCGCTTTGTGAGGTTGTTTGACTGAACTTGTCACCCGGGTGGCGCTGATTAATACATCGTCGCAGCTGGCGTGTACTACTCGCAATATCTAGCCTTCGTGATCAAATCTTAAGAAATCAGATTACACATATCTGATTTCTTTTCGATATTAAAGTCATATTTACTTTTAAAGCATATCTATATCATGAAAGTTAGGTATTTTTAAATATTAAACTTATTATTATTATTATTATCTAATTTTAAGGTGATGTAAAGTCAAACAATAAATTGGTGTATAAGATACTACTGTTAGTTTGTTGGATAAGGGACTTATTTCTGGTTATTGATTTGACTATTAAGCTTACTAAGACATACATACTCTATCATCTTCTCGTTTTTGAACCTGTAACTTTTTAAAAAGAAACTCATGCTTTTAACCATTAAACCCAATCAAACTGTATACTTCTATTATGAACAAAATATATTTATTTGTAAATAACCCTAGTAGAGTCATGAAAAAGTATTTATTTGTAGAATAAACCAAAGGACTTTTCATTGTTAACGTATTAAAATAGATAAATTGAAAAAGATTATGATTATAAAAGAGATTGACTTTTATATAATTTTATCTTTATAAATATAAAAAAGATTAACTTTGAGTTGAGTATGGTTTTTGTTTATGAAAAGTGTTTTTATATTTTATATAAAGAATATACATGTTTTAGTTTTTAGAACATTATTTAAACAAATATTGTATTGACATGAACCTGTCATATATATAAATTGAATAGAAGTATTATTTTAAGATGAAACTGATGCCAATATTTCTCTCAAACACTTAAAATAAACACTTTTTATTTAATATGAAAATTAATATAATATTAAACAAAATGAAAATTAATATAAAATTAAGTAAAATAATAAAATAAATTTGTATTATAAGATTTTTTAATAATTTTTATATTACTAAAGTCTCTATTCTATATTTTATTAGCTATTTAGAATTTTTTTTTGTGATTGATTATTTGATTATAATAAATGACTAAAATTTCCCTACAAAGCTTATTTAAAAGTTTAAGCTTATTTTTACTGTTGATTATTTAATTGTGATCAATATTAGAACACTTCATTTATATGGAAGATGAATTCATTTACAATTTTCTCTTTTTGGCTATTTAAAGTTAATTGCTGACTTTGCTCCCTAATAATTGGATAATGAAATTTGTTCAACTATTTCATTAGAAATTTTGTCATCTTTGAGAGGGCATTTGCTTCTATCTTCATTGTTGTTGTTCGGGACTTTCTTTGTTATTCATCTGTTTGCAGAAAAGTTCCTAGGTGCATAGTATTTTCTAACAGATTCTTCATGACCCTTTGTCAGGTTGCCTGTACATTCCAGGGACTCAAGGCTGTGTCTTTTACTCCACACGAAAGAGCTTTTCCTTCACTGCAGTCAGCAGCAAGCTCTTCTTCTGCTTGCCCTGTGTTTTGTGTGGTATGATTAATTCTTCTCTTTCTATGTAATCTTTCTATGTAGTCTTTTATTTGGTGGTTCCTTTGCATTTCTTTAATTATGTTGTATTTATAGTAGTTATATGGCGATTTTTTGTTTTCATTATAGATTTTCAAAATATTTTAAAATCACATAAATAAATAAATTAGTATTTTGATGTGATTTTCATTAATCAAATTTCAAAATATTATATTTTGAAATTATGTAAATAAATTAATATTTTGATTGGATTTCCATTAATAAAATTCCAAAATATTTGGAATAAAATTCATATCACTAACTCCACTTTTTCTTCACAGGCCAAACCAGAGACGGTGAAAAAGGTATCTGGAGTTGTGAAAAAGATGTTGGCATTGTCCGATGATGTCTTTGTGACACCTGAGTCTAACTTTTCTGAAATGGGGGCTGATTCCCTTGATATGGTATCCTTTTTCTTTTGTGCAAAAGAATTTGGTATTTTAGCCCGTCATTATTTTGTTTCTGCACTAAAAATCACATGTTTACTTTCAGTTGGAGATACTAATGGTTCTGGAGGACGAATTTGAAATCATCGTCCAAGAAGAGAAGGGACGCAAAGACAATATCATAACCGTGCGGGCGGTAGCCGATAAGATCGAGAAATATTTGGAGAAAGTAGATTGACAACATAGCCACCCAAATACCCTCGCTCTTTAGCAAGGGATTTATATTATTTTTTATTTATTTATTAGAGAGTTGCGAGATTAGAACTTCGAACATATAAATTGTTATTTTTCTATTTATAGGGTCTCTCGGACTTTAGAACTACTTACATATAAATAAATACTATTTTAAAATGGAAAAGGATATATTGTTGGAAACAAAAATGTATAGTTATACAGGTAGAAGTGGTTTATGTGTTATTTTTCCATACTTGTAAACATTATTTTATATTTTTTTTTGAAATTATGAATTTAATTATTAAAATTGTATTGAGAATTATAACAAAGTTAATTAATTTTTATTTTTTTATATATTTTAAAGATCTTAGTTTATTTTTATTTACTATATAATTTATTTTGATGATGTGTATGGAAATAATAATTTATTATATAAATAAAATATCTTTATATTTAAGAGTTATTATATATACAAATAAAATGAATAACATGTCATATTTGTGTGTTAAGAATTATATAAATGAGGAGCTTCATTGGTTTTATTAGACATGAATATGTGCATTAAGTGGTTGAAAATGAAGATAAAAATAAGGAGCTAGAAAAATGGATATGTTTTTGTTTATGTATCTCTCACCACTATAAAAGCCAACCAACCAAGTCATCCAACATGTAGAGAAAAAGAGGTAGCCATACACAACTATGCAAAAGGGTTTTCATCATTAGTATTATGACATACTAAATTGGTAATATTTCAAAAGGAAAACTTTGGCATTAGAACCTATTTTCTTCTCCAAAGCACAATCAAGGCTCCTAGGCCCATCCCATTTTTGAAAAATAGCCTAATGGCCCTTGGAATACCCCTTGGGCTTCAAGTTCCCAAGGCATGTGTCATAGTTGTCATGCTTGAGGCCTAGAATGTTCATTTTTCTGCATAATGCCCTTGTTTTCCTCTTCAACCATGGTCTACATGCATAGACACATCACGAATATCCAAAACCAATTGATGGAAAACATATTCCACATAGAGGCTTAAGATCCCATGGAAAGATCCTATAATTTCAATGCATCAGTCACCATGCTTGAGTGCAACAAGCTTCTTTACAATACTGAATTCCTCATTATATTTACGTTACCATTGTCAAGATGAAAAGGCCCATTAGTATTCCTGAAAACATCATAATGCCCCTTAGTCAACTACTCATAGTTGAAATATTCCTAAGATATGTAATGTTTTGTTGATCCTAAGTATTTTTCACGAGCACAAGGCCCATTAGTATACTCTTATGACCTTCATTAGATCTCTAGACACATTATTGGTACAAAATTAACCTAGTGATGGTGCCCATATCACCCTTGGATGTGATTAATAACCAACAAAGATTATATTTGAAGTTTTGATGATATAGATTGGATCATTGTATTACTTGTCATTTCTCTCGATGCTTTCAAGGCAGAAAAATAAAAAAGATAAACTTACAAGAGAAAATTTAGCACGAGACCAATTTGGAGAGTGGGGCTCAGAAACCTTTTAAGGGCAATTTGAATCCTTAAATGATGTTTTTACACGGTCAAACTTTCTCGCTTAAGTTTGACACCCTTTGATGTTGTTCTATGCACAAAGAGCTTTCCAATGGTCTAAGAAGTATATCAATCAAAGTTCAACTGAAAAAGTTATGCTTCCCAGAAGTTGACATGTTGTGATTGACCACCATATCTCGAGAGCATGCCACGTTAACCCTCTTTACTCATAGAAATGGTCTAGCCACATGGGTATGATAATAAATACTTTAGAGGGTTTTAATTTAAACTCATATTGAAGGTTGAATGGGTCAATTTTCACACCAAGTCAATTATGATTTTATGTTATAACTAGGCCACTAGGAGGAAAATGGGTTTCGTTCTATTTTCTTGCATTTTGTTCCATAGTATAGCAAAGTAGCTAAGTGTGGATAGAGAGAGATAATAACAAAGGGATCTTTTGTTATATAGTAGCCTATGGCCCATAGGTCTTAGCCAACTCCATAGAGACTTCCTTCTCCTTTGTATTTGCATCAAGTTGATCAAGCTTGAGAAGGTTCAATAGGACTTAAGGCCATTGTTTCAACCTAACAATGTTTATGCCTAGAAACACATTTCAAGTGCAAAATACTACCATAGTGCATGTATTTCACTCGAAGGCCAAGGGTTCCCTATAATGCATGTTGGTGTGAGTAATTTTTTAAGGCTCTTAATGTCAAGAACCTTCAATAAGATCCTAAGAAACATGATTTCATTATTTGAAGATGGTGAAGACCCCACAAACCATCCACGATCTCGTGTCTTTCTATGAGGACATGTTCATGGTGCTCGAGCCTAAACATCTTTGTTTGTGCCATAAGGTTATTATTTCGCTCTCTAGACTAATTTTAAGGAACTAGGGATTCTTTGTATCCAAAAAAAGTTGTGGTTAAGGCCTCATTGCCAAAAAATAATGCGTGAAACACCTAATTGAACCCATATCTAGCTCCTAGGGTAAAAACACCCTAGTGAGAGATTGTTTTTCCATGTCTAGGATTTGTTCATGGAACTGTAGCTCAAGATGGTTAAATTAAGGATTAAGGACATTATTTACCTACTCGTGGCACTTGTATTCGAATCAAAATTCTATTAAGTAACACTATAAATGACTCACATGTTGGTTTGAGGACTTATTCAGGGCTCTTAAGGTTGAGAAGATTCAACATTATCCTTGTTAGCCCCACCCAAACTCCCTTATAGTTGAATAGGTTGAATTATTTAATGTATTAAGGGCATGCTATTTTAGATAATGTCCAATGAGGTAATAGTGTGTGACATCAATACATCTAAATGGTTTCATTAAAGGAGATCTAATAGCTAATGGCTAAGGCCTCTTTTATGGAGTTCTATTTGGTGGTTACTGTTTTGGTCAATTAACTACTATACATAGTAGAAAAATCTATGTAATAGGCATTTAAGTGAATATTCTTATATTCAAATGTCTACTCATATTGGAGGTTCCCCTTAAAGAAGCTAGTGAACATTGCATCTACTTATAAAAACGAATAAAGGTTTGCTTATTATTGTTATTTTCCAATTCTAGTTCCATTTATTTAATTTCTAAAGTTGAATTTACATATTTCTTGCTATGTTAAATTAATTCCCACAACCATATGGTATATTCCTTTTATTTTTCTCTGAATATTTGGTTTTCTCTAAACATAACACCAGAAGTGGTATTAGAGTCTTTCCTGGCCAACACACAATCCATATTTTAGCAAATTTCCTTTTGGCTATAGTTTTTTTTTAACATATTGAAATAACACAAATATTTATCATTAAGTAGGTAAACATGTAGGTGAGGAAGGTGTGAGAGGGAGTCTAAATTATGCTTGAAGTTTTGGAAATTTAACAAACAAAAAGGTAGAAGCACTAGCACTTTGTAAGAGTCTGAAGATAGCTTTGCAATCAAACTGGAAAAATTTGAGGGTCTTAGGGAATTCAGCGTTGGTTATCAGAAAGCTCAGGAATGTTTACCATAAGGCGGGTACTCCCCGCAACTCCCTTTGGATCAGAATCACAGAGCTCGTTAAAAAAATTGATCACATTAAAGCATTTCATAACTTACGAGGCCAAAACACCTTGGAAAATAAAATAGCTAATTTCAAAGCCCATTTTTCTCAAGGCTGAATCAAAATGAGAGGGGAATATTTTCATCACCCCATATCATGATTAAGTTAAGTATATTTTTTATGTGGATCAGTGACATGATGTAGGAATTAATCGACCATGTGTTCTTCATGTGGAAGCTCGTGTTCTGCACACATGCTCCTTTTATGCAGTAAATACAAGTCACCTCGCCTCACAATTCCCAATACTCTCCTCCATTTATGGGCATGTGGGATCAGAGGTGGATGAAAGGTTCACTCTCCTTAGCGAATATGGGTATTAATTCGAGAGGTGATCGTCGAGACGCAGGTGGCGCATAATTGGGATTTGGGTTAAAATTAATTTCTCTTTTTATGGGTCAATGTTGTGCTTAATAGTCTGCAATTTGTCTATATTTTATAGAGTTTATATCAGCTTCAATAGGGTTAATAGTTTGTCTAGTAGAAGTTTGGGGCTATTTGTAGTGAAGTCACGATACACCCATTTTTAACTTATTATTTTCATAATAATAATGGGGACCATTTTCTTAAATTTTAGCTAAATCATCTTTTAATATTTTTATTTGGTTGAGTGTCTCACAATTTTGTGATATTTTCATTTTCTTCAGATTTCCTTTCTGATTACTTCATTGCGTTTAAATTTTCGATAGTTTTCTATTTGTTCTCGTTTAATCTCATTTGGATTCACAGTTTGTAAATAGTACTCATCTGAAGTTGGATCATCTTTACCTCTTAAACTAAAAAATGTACAAAATATATATATTATTTTAATTTTTTTTAAATCAAGTAATACTTAATTGTAAATATTAATTTTTAATTAATTTTTATTAAAGATACTAGATTGGAGAACAATTAACATTATATATTATCACTTTTGAGAAGCTAATTAAAATTCCAAATTAGAAGAATTTTTAAAATTCTGAAATCACAAAGTAGTCAATGTAATTTTTATAAAGTTAGACCTTTTGTTATATTACAAAATAGTTGCAGTTCTTTTTAATTAACTGAACCTCTGAAATCCAACCCCTAAAACTCTTTATCTTTCATTCCTTTCCTTCCTCACCTCGTGACCTCGGAATACATTCATTTTGTAACTCATTTATAATTCAACTCCCGAATTCTCACTGCACCTTGGCACCTTGAGATTTTGAAGCTCATAAACATCGTAACCCATTTAAAAAAACCCTTCTGAAATTCACATCCCCAAAATCCTTATATTTCCCACTACTTATCTCCTCCTTATACCTCCCTTTTATCCCTTATTCCTCCCAACACCATCATTTCATATCTTCTTATAACTCCCAACCATCCTCCATTTGACTTTATTATGGGCTCTTTCACGAGACCCAAAGCAGCTATATTGTTGATCGAAATTTGTTTTTTTAATAATTTTAATTTTAATATTTATTATATGTTTTATTAAATTAATTTATTGTTTAATTAATTATTTTCATTAATTTATAATTATTAATTAATTAATTTGTATATAATTAATTAATTTTAATAATATATAATTAATTTGAATTATTAATTTAGTTTAAATTAGAATTTTTAATTAGAATTTCTTAAATTTGTTTTAGGTATGTATTTTTCTAAAATTTTGGCAATTTTGCCACTTTATTTGTGAAGAGGTATATTTCAAGATTTTCTTAACCAAATGAAACTCATAATAGCTTATAGGAAAGTTAAGACCGAGGATAATAATTTGGAAATGATAAATTTAGCATATTTAATTATTTAATGGTTCAAAAATTCAATAGAAAACATAGTGACGAATTGTTAACAACAATTAGTGTTTCTTAATTTGATTTGAGAAAATTTCATGAACTTGGGAAAACTAATTCAACTAATTCATTCCCCAACAATAGTCAAAATATAATTAAATCCATTTAAAGTAATCGTGGCTTGAAATTTCGCTGGATTTTGTTTATGCTAATTTAGAAATTTCATGAGAGTTTGTTTTTCTAATTTATCTTTCGGTTGTTAAGTAATAGACAAACTATAAGCTAGTAGGGGGAGAGAAGGGGTAAATGGATCCAATTGAGCCATTTGGAGCCATTACACAAATGAATAAGAATCTGATTTGGGACTCTAAATCGGTGGCCTTCCCTGATGTTGATGAAGTCATTTTCGACCATCAACATTTTTGGCACTAGGAGTTTTTGTATTTTAAAGTTTTTATTTAATCACAAGGGATCCTCCAAAATTTCCCATTTGGAGTTGTATCTTTGAACATGCATCTACCAATATTCCACCGAAAATAGTTAAACACCTGTCAAAGGTAAAATTTGACGGCAAAAGTAATGCTTTTGCATTTGATCATGCTTTACAATTTATTCAAAATTTTACAAATTCTACTTTTCATGATTTTTATGAAGGTATTTTATGCATAATTTTTATTCCTACATTCTTCGTAAAAGCCAAAAGATGGTAGGAATCTCTTCTAGTGGCCTCTATTAACAGTTGAGATAAAATTATTACAAAGTTTCTTTATAAATTTGACATTAATAATTATGAATAGATATGTGATAAAATTCAAGATTTACGAAAGTTTGAAAATGAATCTATCATAGATTTTACTGTTAGATTTCGATTCATTTGGTTAAGATTCAAAGCTGAAAATAAACCTTCAGATATTGAATTGATGGAATGGTTTGAATACTTTTATTCTCTTCCATGTATTCGTAATTCACATGAGACAATTTCAAGTTTTGATGAATGTTCTTCAGCTTCTATTAACACGATTGAACATTACGATGTGGAGATGCATGTTAATCATGATGAAGTTTCCTCGACCATGTATGTTAAATCCATTCATTTAGTGCACACTTCCTACAATATTAATAATAGCTTTGATGCACTCTGATATTTTAATGAATCACAATCATAAATTTTGGAGAATTTTTTTAATCAAATGCAACAAAATATCAACAACAAACTTGAAAGAAATCGTTGCCATAAAATCTAAAAATCAACATGAAATGAGAAAATCAACAAGAAAATCAATAAGCACAAGCATGAATTGAAGGTGTACAATTCACTCCAGAAATTTTTGAATTTCATCATGCTGATTAAATGAAAAATTCAAGGCAGCCAAACAATAGTCTTCAAGAAGGTTTAAGTAGCCAAATGAATGACAAAAAATCTGAAATTTTTAATGGAGAAAATGCACAAGAGTTTGCAAATAAACATATTTACAGGTTCATTTATTCTAACTCTCATTTTTACCTTTATCCTGATATTTGTGTTGATATGAATTCTTCATTTTTCATTAATGTTATTCTAGAAAATAGAAAGACTAATATAAACAAAATGCCTATTAGTTTTTTTATCAAGGTAGAGAGACAATTATTGATTATTTTTTTTAGTATTAATAAAAATGTGATCAAGAATCTTATGGGAATGAAGAGAATTTTAGTGAATGTTATGAAGTTATTTATGATTACTTTGATATTAATAATACTCCTCATTAAATCTTCATGATCATTGTCAAATCCTAACTGAGAATGAAGAAAACTCTAATGCAGAAAGTGTTTCAATAAATTCTCATTTTCAAAAAATTAATCATTTTTAGTAATTTCAACATTCAAGAATCCATCCCAATTCATAATTCTTATGATGTTCAAGTTCTTGCTCCTATTCATAGCCTTGACATTTTCCTTCTTTCACAAGTTGATGCTGATGAACTTTCTAATTGTATTATCTTGGCTAGTTCTTGTGAGAAGGAAATTGTTTCAAATCAGTCTCAATTGTGTTGTAATATTAGTTATAACAGTGGTGTAAATTATTAGTTCGTTTCACTGTTGCTTTATTTCATCACTTTTTTATATTTCATATTTGTTTCATGTTTGCACTTTTCAAATTTAAGTGTCATTTGTTGGAATATTGAGCAATTAAGTGTAGAAAATCCGTAATGTGCATCAATATAATGTGAAGAAGTATCTCAAAATTTATATTATGACCATCCAGATATTTTGATCTTACAGTTACATTTGTTGGTCATATTTTATCAGCTTATTTTTCGTTCTAGAGTGCACCTTCAACATGAATCAATAAATAAACCCGACGCTCGTGGGTTACTGTCATGTTGCCCCAACGCTCTCCGACAGCAATAAATGAAAGACAGAAAAATACTGTCATGTTGCCCCAACGCTCTCCGACAGCAATAAATGAAAGACAGAAAAATTCTTCTCTGGCTACTGCTTCTTCTGCTTCATTTTATTGAAGTCGAATTCGTGTTCAGCTTGCATCTGAGCTCGCAGGGATTCTATTTTCATTACTTTCTTATTGTGAATTTTTTATCTGAAGATTCATGGCAACTACTTTGACCAGTTCGATCAGGATCGGGGCTACTCTCATTCCTTCCACCCACCAAAATCAGGCAAGAATTTTGTTAATGACATTCTTAAATAATTGAAGAATTAGAATACAGAGTTCTATTTTTATATCAATTCTGCATAGTTTCATGAAGTTTAGAACCTTCTGTTTCAAATTCTGCATGGTTTCTTGGAGTTTCTGAACCTTACCTTTTTATTCTTGGCTATTGTTTGGTTTCTTTGCATGGTTTCTTGGATTTTCTGAACCTTTTTATTGTTAGGTATTGTTTGGTTTCTTGTTTGCTAAAACGCATTCAGCGCAAATTTTGATTTGGGTATTTGCTATATGGATTGAAGCATCAGTCAATGTGGATCGAACCCATGACCCAATCAAAAATTTCGCTTTCTGAGGTTGTTTGACTGAACTTCTTCTTCTTATTATTATTATTATTATTATTATTATTATTATCTAATTTTAAGGTCTTGTAAAGTTAAACAATAAATTGGTGTATAAGATACTATTGTTAGTTTGTTGGACAAGGGACTTATTTCTCTTTATCAATTTGACTGCTAAGCTTATTAAGACATACATACTCTATCATAAGAAGAAACTCATGCTTTTAATCATTAAACCCAATCAAACTATATACCTCTATTATGAATAAAATATATTTATTCATAAATAACCCAAGTAGAGTCATGAAAAAGTATTTATTTGTAGAATAAACCAAAGGACTTTTCATTGTTAACCTATTAAAATAGATAAATTGAAAAAGATTATGAATATAAGAAAGATTGACTTTTATATAATTTTATTTTTATAAATATAAAAAAGATTAACTTTGAGTTGAGTATAGTTTTTGTTTATGAAAAATGTTTTTATATTTTATATAAAGAATATATATGTTTTAGTTTTTAGAACATTATTTAAACAAATATTATATTGACATGAACCTGTCATATATATAAATTGAATAGAAGTAGTACTTTCTAACAGATTCTTCATGACTTTTTATCAGGTTGCCTGTACATTCCAGGGACTCAAGGCTGTGTCTTTTACTTCGCAAAAAAAGGGCTTTTCATTCACTGCAGTCAGCAGCAAGCTCTTCTTCGTATGATTAATTTTTTTTTTGTGTAGTCTTTTATTTGCTGGTTCTTTTGCATTTTTTTAATTATATTTTATTCATATTAGTATAGTAGTTATATGGTAATTTTTTATTTTTATAATAGATTTTCAAAATATTTTAAAATCACATAAATAAATTAATATTTTGATATGATTTTCATTAATAAAATTCCAATAAAATTCATATCACTAACTCCACATTTTCTTCACAGGCCAAACCAGAGACGGTGAAAAAGGTATCTGGAATTGTGAAAAAGATGTTGGCATTATCCGATGATGTCTCCGTGACACCTGAATCTAACTTTTCAGAAATGGGGGCTGATTCCCTTGATATGGTATCCTTTTTCTTTTGTGCAAAAGAATTTGGTATTTTAGCCCGTCATTATTTTGTTTCTGCACAAAAAATCACATGTTTTACTTTCAGTTGGAGATACTAATGGTTCTGGAGGAAGAATTTGAAATCATCGTCCATGAAGAGAAGGGACGCAAAGACAATATCATAACCGTGCGGGCGGTAGCCGATAATATAGAGAAATATTTGGAGAAAGTAGATTGACAACATAGCCACCCAAATGCCCTCACTCTTATATTATTTTTTATTTATTTATTAGGGAGTTGGGAGATTAGAACTTCAAACATATAAATTGTTATTTTTCTATTTATCAGGTCTCTCTGACTTTATAAATATCATTTTAAAATGGAAAAGGATAGAATTCCTTATATATCAATAAATATTATTTTAAAATGGAAAAGGATATGTTGCTGTAAACAAATATGTATAGTTATACAGGTAGAAGCGGTTTATGTGTAATTTTTCCATACTTGTAAACATTATTTTATATTTTGTTTTGAAATTATGAATTTAATTATTAAAATTATATTGAGAATTATAACAAAATTAATTATTTTTTATTTTTTTATACATTTTAAATATTTTAGTTTATTTTTATTTACTATGATGATGTATATGGAAATAATAATTTATTATATAAATAAAAAATAATATATATACAAATAAAATGAATAACATGTCATATTTGTGTGTTAAGAACTATATAAATGAGGAGCTTCATTGATTTTATTAGAGATGAATATGTGCATTAAGTGGTTGAAAATGAAGATAAAAATAAGGAACTAGAAAAATGGATATGTTTTTGTTTATGTATCTCCCACCACCATAAAATTGAACCAACCAAGTCATCCAACATGTAGAGAAAAAGAGGTAGCCATACACAACTATGCAAAAGTGTTTTCATCATTAGTATTGTGACATACTAAATTGCTAATATTTCAAAAGGAAAACTTTGGCATTAGGACCTATTTTCTTCTCCAAAGCACAATCAAGGCTCCTAGGCCCATCCCTTTTTTCCAAAATAGCCTAATGGCCCTTGGAATACCACTTGGGCTTCAAGTTCCCAAGGCATGTGTTATAGTTGTAATGCTTGAGGCCTAGAATGTTCATTTTCATGCATAATTCCCTTGTTTTCCTCTTCAACCATGGTCTACATGCATAGACCCATCACGAATACCCAAAACCAATTGATGGCAAACATATTCCACATAGAGGCTTAAGATCCCATGGAAAGATCCTATAATTTCAATGCATCATTCACCATGCTTGAGTGCAACAAGCTTCTTTACAATACTGAATTCCTCATTATATTTACTTTACCATTGTCAAGATGAAAACGCCCATTAGTATTCCTGAACACATCACAATTCCCCTTAGTCAACTACTCATAGTTGAAATATTCCTAAGAGATGTAATGTTTTGTTGATCCTAAGTATTTTCACAAGCACAAGGCCCATTAGTATACTTTTATGACCTTCTTTAGATCTCTAGACACATTATTGGTACAAAATTAACCTAGTGATGGTGCCCATATCACCCTTGGAGGTGATTAATAACCAACAAAGGTTAGATTTGAAGTTTTGATGATCTAGATTGGATCATTGTATTGCTTGTCATTTATCTTGATGCTTTCAAGGCGGAAAAATAAAAAAGATAAACTTACAAGAGAAAATTTAGCACGAGACCAATTTGGAGAGTGGGCCTCAGAAACCTTTTAAGGGCAATTTGAATCCTTAAATGATGCTTTTATAGGGTCAAACTTTCTCGCTTAAGTTTGAAACCATTTGATGTTATTCTATGCACAAAGAGCTTTCCAATGGTCTAAGAAATATATCAATCATAGTTCAAATGAAAAATTTATGCTTCCCAGAAGTTGACATGTTGTGATTGAACACCATAACTCGAGAGGATGCCACGTTAACCCTCTTTACTCATATAAAGGGTCTAGCCACATGGGTATGATAATGAAGACTTTAGAGGGTTTTAATTTAAACTCATATTGAAGGTTGAATGGGTCAATTTTCATCCCAAGTCAATTATGATTTTATGTTATAACTAGGCTACTAGGAGGAAAATGGGTTTCATTCTATTTGCTTGCATTTTGTTCCATAGTATATAAAAGTAGCTAAGTGTGGATAGAGTGAGATAATAACAAAGGGATTTTTTGTTATATAGTAGCCTATGGTCCATAGGTCTTAGCCAACTCCATAGAGACTTCCTTCTCCTTAGTATTTGCATCAAGTTGATCAAGCTTGAGAAGGTTCAATAGGACTTAAGGCCATTGTTTCAACCTAACAATGTTTATGCCTAGAAACACATTTCAAGTGAAAAAATACTACCATGGTGCATGTATTTCACTCGAAGGCCAAGGATTCCCTATAATGCATGTTGGTTCAAGTAATTTTTTAAGGCTCTTAATGTCAAGAATCTTCAATAAGATCCTAAGAAACATGATTTCATTCTTTGAAGATGGTGAAGACCCCACAAACCATCCATGATCTAATGTCCTCGTATGAGGACATGTTCATGGTGCTCGAGGCTAATCATCTTTGTTTAGGTCACAAGGTTATTATTTCGCTCCCTAGACTAATTTCAAGGGCCTAGGGATGCTTTGTATCCAAAAAAAGTTGTGGTTAAGGCCTCATTACCCAACAATAATGCGTGAAACACCTAATTGAACCCATATTTAGCTCCTAGGGTAAAAACACCCATAGTGAGAGATCGTTTTTCCATGTCTAGGATTTGTTCATGGAATTGTAGCTCAAGATGGTTAAATTAGGGAATAAGGACATTATTTACCTACTCGTGGCACCTGTATTCGAATCAAAAGTCTATTAAGAAACACTATAAATGACTCACATGTTGGTTTGAGGACTTATTCAAGGCTCTTAAGGTTGAGAATATTCAACATTATCCTTGTTAGCTCTACCCAAACCATGGAAAATTTTAGGGGCTAATATTCGCAGGTGGGCTAATTTTCCATGGCTTTTCCAAAAAAAAGATTCACCAATTTCCATTTTTTTATAAAAATGATTCACCCAAATTTAACAATATAAAATTATTTTACATTAAAAATCACCCACATTATATGGACAATATATATAATATCATTTTAAATTTGAATAATTTTACAAATACATCAATAAAATTTGTATAGTTTGCATATTAGGGACTAGTGAGATTCTCCATTTTTTTAAACTTCAAGATAATTTTCCATCCTTAAAATTATCCCTGACCCAAACTCCCTTATAGTTGAATAGGTTGAATTATTTAATGTATTAAGGGCCGGCTATTTTAAATAATGTCCAATGAGGTAATAGTGTGTGACATAAATACATGTAAATGGTCTCATTAAAGGAGATCTAATAGCCAATGGCTAAGGCCTCTTTTATGGAGTTCTATTTGGTGCTTAGGGTTTTGGTCAATTAACTACTATACATAGTAGAAAAAACTATGTAATAGGCATTTAAGTGAATATTATTATATTCAAATGTCTACTCGTATTGGAGGTTCCCCTTAAAGAAGCTAGTGAACATTGCATCTACTTATAAACATGAATAAAGGTTTCCTTATTATTGTTATTTTCCAATTCTAGTTCCATTTATTTAATTTTTAAAGTTGAGTTTGCATATGTCTTGCTATTTTAAATTAATTCCCACAACCATATGGCATATTCCTTTTATTTTTCTCAGAATATTTGGTTTTCACTAACTGGAACACTACAAGTGGTATTAGAGTCTTTCTTGGCCAACACACAATCCATATTTTAGCAAATTTCTTTTCGGTTATAGTTTTGTTTTAACATATTGAAATAACACAAATATTTATCATTAAGTAGGTAAACATGTAGGTGAGGAAGGAGCGAGAGGGAGTCTAAATTATGCTTGAAGTTATGGAAATTTAACAAAAAAAAAGGTAGAAACACTAGCACTTTGTAAAATTCTCAAGATAGTTATGCAATCAAACTGGAAAAATCTGAGAGTCATAGGGAATTCAGTGTTGGTTATCAGAAAGCTCAAAAATGTTTACCTTAAGGCGGGTACTCCCCGCAACTCCCTTTGGATCGGAATCACAGAGCTCGTTAAAAAAATTGACCACATTAAAGCATTTCATAACTTACGAGGCCAAAACACCTTGGAAAATAAACAAGCTAATTTCAGAGCCCATTTTTCTCAAGGCTGAATCAAAATCAGAGGGGAATATTTTCATCACCCTATCTGATGATTAAGTTAAGTATAGTTTTTATGTGGATCAGTGACAGGGTGCAGGAATTAATTGGCCATGTGTTCTTCATGTGGAAGCTCATGTTCTGCACACATGCTCCTTTTATGCAGCAAACACAAGTCACCTCACCTCACAATTCCCAATACTCTCCTCCATTTATGGGCATGTGGGATCAGAGGTGGATGAAAGGTTCACTCTCCTTGGTGAATATGGGTATTAATTCTGGAGGTGATCATCGAGACGCAAGTGGCACATAATTGGGATTCAGGTTAAAATTAATTTCTCTTTTTATGGGTCAATGTTGTGCTTAATAGTCTGCAATTTGTCTATATTTTGTAGAGTTTATATCAGCTTCAATAGGGTTAGTAGTTTGTCTAGTAGAAATTTGGGGCTATTTGTGGTGAAGTCAGGATACCCCCATTTTTAACTTATTATTTTCATAATAATAATGGGGACCCTTTTGGTAAATTTTAGCTAAATCACCTTTTAATATTTTCATTTGGTTAAGTGTCTCACAATTTTGTGATATTTTCATTTTTTTCAGATTTTCTTTCATTACTTCATTGCGTTTGAATTTTCAATAGTTTTCTATTTGTTCTCATTTAATCTCATTTGGATTCACAGTTTGTAAATGATACTTATCCGAAGTTCGATCATTTTTATCAAATATAGAAATGTATATTATTTTTAATTTTTTAATTGTAAATATTAATTTTTATTAATTTTTAATTAATTTTTATTCATCTTTATTTTTATTAACGATACTATAGAACCACCGCAGTCAAAATTGGAAAACAATTAGTAATATATGTTATCAATTTTCAGAAGCGAATTAAAATTTCAAATTAGAAAAAATTCTGAAATTCTGAAATCACAAAATGATCAATATAATTTTTATAAAGTTAAACCTTTTGCTATATTACAAAGTAGTTGTAGTTCTTTTTAATTCACTTAACATAAAAAAATGATTGTATTTTTTATGAATGAAAATGCCATTCTAAGTCGCCCTCCTCTCTCCTCCTCACCTTATCTCACTTCACTTTCCTTTCCTTTCCTTTCTTTTCCTTTATCAAACCCTCTCCTTATTTCAAGAGATTTAAATTTCGTGACTCTTATGTAAATAACCCTCTGAAATCCAACCCCAAGACTCCTTATCTCTCATTCCTTCTCACCTATTGACCTCGGAATATATTCATTTAGTAACTCATTTATAATTCAACTCCCGAAATCTCACTACACCTTGGCACCTTGGGATTTTGAAGCTCATAAACATCGTAACCCATTTAAAAAACCCTTCTGAAATTCATATCCCCAAAATCCTTATATTTCCCACTACTTATCTCGTATTTATACCTCCCACTGCACCTTGGCACCTTGGGATTTTGAAGCTCATAAACATCGTAACCCATTTAAAAAAACCCTTCTGAAATTCATATACCCAAAATCCTTATATTTCCCACTACTTATCTCGTACTTATACCTCCCTTTTATCCCTTATGCCTCCCAACACCATCATTTCATATCTCCTTATAACTCCCAACCATCCTCCATTTGACTTTATTATGGGCTCTTTCACGAGACCCAAAGCAACTATATTGTTAATTGAAATTTGTTTTTTTAATAATTTTAATTTTAATATTTATTATATGTTGTATTAAATTAATTTATTGTTTAATTAATTATTTTCATTAATTTATAATTATTAATTAATTAATTAATTTAATAATTTTAATTATATATGGTTAATTTGAACTATTAATTTAGTTTAGATTAAAATTTTTAATTAAAATTTCTTAAATTTGTTTCATGTATGCATTTTTCTAAAATTTTGGCAATTTTGTCACTTTATCTTTGAAGAGGTATATCTTAAGATTTATTTGATCAAATGAAGCTCATAATAGCTCGTTGGAAAGTTAAGAGGATACTAATTTGGAAATGATAAATTTAGCATATTTAATCATTTAATGGTCCAAAAATTCAATAGAAAACATAGTCACGAATTGTCAACAACAATTGGTTTTTCCTAATTTGATTTGGGAAATTTTCATTAGCTTGGGGAAACTACTTCAACTAATTCATTCCCCAATAATAGTCAAAATATAATCAAATCTATTTAAAGTAATCGTGGCATGAAATTTCGTTGGATTTTGTTTATGCTAATTTAGAAATTTCACGAGAGTGTTTTTCTAATCTCTCTCTTTCTATTGGTAAGTAATAGACAAACAATAAGCTAGTAGGGGGAGAGAAGGGGTAACTGGACCCATTTGAGCCATTTGGAGCCGTTACACAAATGGATAAGAATCTGATTTGGGACTTTGACTAGGTGGACCATCAACATTTTTGGCACTAGAAGGAGCACGTGACAACTTGTTGTCTTATGGAGCTTTTGTATTTTAAAGTTTTTATTTAATCACAAGGGATCCTCCCAAATTTCCCATTTGGAGTTGTATCTCTGAACATGCATCTACCAATACTCCACCGAAAATAGTTAGACACTTGTCAAAGGTAAAATTGAACGGTAAGATTAATGCTTCTAAATTTGATCATGCTTTACAATTTATTCAAAATTTTACAAATTCTAATTTTCATGATATTGATGAAGGTATTTTATGCATAATTTTAACTCTTACATTCTTGGGAAAAGCCAAAAGATGGTGGGAATCTCTTCCAGTCTCATCTATTAATAGTTGGATTAAAATTATTACAAAGTTCCTTTATAAATTTGATATTTATTATTATAAATAGGTATGTGATAAAATTGAAGATTTACGAAAGTTTGAAAATGGATCTATCATAGATTTTACCGTTAGATTTCGATTCATTTGGTTAAGATTCAAAGCTGAAGATAAACCTTCAGATATTGAATTGATGGAATGGTTTGAATACGTTTGTTCTCTTCCATGTATTCCTAATCCACATGAGACAATTTCAAGTTTTGATGAATGTCCTTCAGCTTCTATTATCACGATTGAGCATTACAATGTGGATGTGCATGTTAATCATGATGAAATTTCCTCAATCATGTATGATAAATCCATTCATTTAGTGCACACTTTCTACAATATTAATAATAACTTTGATGCACTCCCATATTTTAATGAATCACAATCATAAATCTTGGAGAATTTTTTTAATCAAATGCAAGAAGATGTCAACAACAAACTTGAAGAAATCGTTTCCATAAAATCTAAAAATCAACATGAAATGAAATGAGAAAATCAACAAGAAAATCAATAAGCACAGGCAGGAATTGAAGGTGTACAATTCGCTCTAGAAATTTTTGAATTTTATCATGTTAATGAAATGAAAAATTCAAGGCAGCCAAATAATAGTCTTCAAGAAGGTTTAAGTAGCCAAATGAATGATCAAAAATCTAAAATTTTTAATGGAGAAAATGCAGAAGAGTCTGCAAATAAACATATTACAGGTTCATTTCTTCTAACTCTCATTTTTCCCTTTATCCTGATATTTGTGTTGATATCAATCCATATTCATTTTTTATTAATTTTATTCTAGAAAATAGAAAGACTAATATAAACAAAATGTCTATTAGTTTTTATCAAGGTAGAGAGACAATTATTGATCATTCTTTCAATATTGATGAAAATGTGATCAAGAGTCATTCTTGTTTTAATGCATCGTATGGGAATGAAGAGAATTTTAGTGAATGTCGTGAAGTTATTTATGATGATTACTTTGATATTAAGGATGTTTATTTATCTTTCTCCTCATTAAATCCTCATGATCAATGTCAAATCATAATTGAGAATGAAGAAAATTCTAACGCAGAAAGTGTTCCAATAAATTCTCATTTTCAAAAAATTAATCATTTTTCGCGATTTCAACATTCAAGAATCCACCCCAATTCATGATTCTTATGATGATCAAGTTCTCACTCCTATTCATAGTCTTGACCTTTTCCCTCCTTCACAAGTTGATGTTGATGACATTTCTAATTGTACTATCTTGGCTATTTCTTGTGAGAAGGAAATTGTTTCAAATCAGTCTCAATTGCGGTGTAACATTAATTGTAACAATAGTGTAAATTATGAGTTCGTTTCATTGTTTCTTTATTTCATCTATTTTTTATATTTCATATTTGTTTCATTTTTGAATTTTTCAAATTTAGATGTCATTTGTTGGAATATTGAGCAATTAAGTGTAGAAAATCGGCAATTTTCATTAATATAATGTGAAGAAGTATCTCAAAATTTATATTATGACCATCCAGATATTTTGATCTTCCAATTACATTTGATGGTCATATTTTATTAGCTTACTTTTCCTTCTAGAGTGCACCTTCAACATGAATCAATAATTATGAGCGCATTGATCCAATATGACCTGCTACCTAATCCAATTGAATATTTTCTGACATATGCACCAAGCCTCCATCCAAACTTCATTGATCCAGTTCAAAGTTGTTTGGAAGCTTCATTTGACAAAACATTGTTAATAGTTTGTCTTTTGTACATAACCCTAATGTTTGTTCAACCTCTATTTCATTTAACCTCTTACATTCTCTATTAAATGTTAATCCATATACTTATGATCTCTTAGATATTTGGTTGGAGGAAAATTTTCAAGAGAAGGTGATTGTAAATAAGTTTTTTTTATAAATGCATTAGCAATAAGTATACATACTCCATTCAGATTTATTTATGTTGGTTTAATGATAATTGTATTTTTGTCTCTAATGTTTGACCTGTAAATAAATGTAGGAAATAAAATGAGAAAATGGTTACATTAGAACTATGATTTCACCTAATTTCGGTTAGCTCCTTAGATTAGGATTAGGGATAGATTAATTTATATTTATATTTCTTTCATGTTTGTATTTATTTCATTATTGCATCTTTTTAATAAACATGTAATGATCCTGTGATTCTTCCTTCTTATTTACTCCATTCTCTAACAAAGAGTTTTCAAAAAGTATGATTGTTTAAATTATGCTTACAATGCACTTCCTTATTCTTCTTGATGAAGCTTCATCACATTGTTGAAATTTGCAAAGAAAATTAGGAAGGGTGAAGTTCCAAAGAATATTTTTAATGAAGTGCTCCTGATAAATTCAATTTTCAATTCATAAGTATTTCTATATGATCACTTTTCCCGCACTTGTCCCTCAATGTTATTATGAAGAAAATTCAAATCAACAACTCATTAATTAATGGTTAATTTAGATTAAATAAGTAGATGATGTTAGAACATATGAAAAATTGAAGATAATACATGGGAGAATGTCAAGATATATAAGGTACTCTTACAATTAGACTCTTCCACATTTGCATAAACATGTTCATCTTCCTCTGTTGTTATTTTTCTCTTTTTCATAGTTTGCTTCTTATTTTTGTTTTGCTTATTTTGAAACTCTTCATTGGCTTGATTTGGAGACTTGATTTTTATTAGAAATTTTAATTAGCTTTAGAAAAAAGTGATCAACTAGTATTTTCTAATCCGCAACATGTTCAGGTAAGTATTTTCTTTCTCATCATAAGTACTTCTGATTTTATCTCTATATTAATGCTTCTATTTATTTTTCTTTACAAATTCACGATATGAGAAAATAATCATTTACGAAGCTGAAATAAAACACTTGGCTCCTTCTTGTTCATATTTTCCGTGGATCTACAAGTTCTCTCATTTTAAATTAAAGAAGGACCATAAGCAAAGGAAAATCAAACAAAAAATTCTTGTAGAGAGTTGTGAAAGTGCTCCTATCCAACCTTGCCCATTCTAAATATTATATTTGTTGAGTTGAGTTGAACCATTGCATCACACTCTTTCATCTTAGTTTCACTTTAGTCACATTTATTCCTCCTGAAATGATATAGAGACTCTAACGCGTAAATCTCAGAGTATCAGACCTCCGATTTTCATTTAATTTTTAAGATAATAATATTTCCGAGATATTTTCTTCATGACTTCAAAATTGCAGGTTTCTCAGACTCTCGGGTTTGTATTAAATCAAAATTATTTTAAAATATTTTCTGAGAATTATCATCAGAGAACTCAATACTTCAGAACCTCAAAAACACATTTTATCGGAAGCATTTTAAAATACGTTATGATATTTCTAGCCCGAGATCCATGTGGCCCTTTCCTCGATTGTCACACCCATTTTGTGTGTTTTCACAATAAAATGCTTGACTAAGGAAATGGGCCCCACTGTTGAGATTCAACAAGATGATGAGCTTAGTGAAAAGAGTCGCCTTCACTAATTGGGCTTGCAGGCTATTTTTGGCGCAAGTCTATTTTTAGACATGTCGATCATATTTCAGAAGTTGCAGGATGCTATTTGTAGATGATTGATCAAGTTGGAAAAATAGATGAAATTCTATTTTTTAGAATACTGGGCGAAGTCTATTTATATATCGTCAATCTAAAAATAAATGCATGTCGATTATTATTAGCTCTTAATAATAATTAGACTCTAAACAACAACTCATTCTCTTGGAGCACTTTAGTTCAGTGCACAGATGTGGCACAACAACTGACATTATGAATTACGCTATTCCTAAGGGTTTACTGGAGCTATTGCATGGAGGACTCAGTTAGAACTCAAGTGGCAGAGTTATGACATAGTTGGAAGAAGTAGTTAAGGAGTTGTATTCAGTTTAACTTAGTTAGACTCAGTTGAGCTAGTTGTATCTAGTCTAACTGATTGATAGACTAGTGAGAGTGGAGTGAATTAATTACTTAATTAATTCACAAATAATAACTCATTAATCAACTGAACAATACAGCAGTTAACTACAATGCATGGCAGTTTCAGTGGAGACCAGTGGAGAGATATGTGAAAGGGCAAGATAGACTATCTGTTGTGACTATTAGTGATGCATTTATTGCATCAAACACACAATGGAGATGCCAATGAGGATTGCGCAGTAAATCCAAGAGTAATTTGAATTCATTAAAAGATATTCTTCAGCAGAGATTGCGCAGCGGAGGCAGGCTAGTAGGTGGCAAGGATCGATGCATGGATTTGCAAGATTAGGCCTGATTAGTATATGACGATTGTACTATATTGAGGGCTTGTGATAAGCTTTGTATGTTTGTATGAGATTTTCATATGATCTCCATGTTACATAATATATAGCTGGGGTTTTCAGCTTCAGGTTTTCCCGGTTAAAAACTGTGTTATGTGCGATTGATAATTTTTGTTTATGCTTCACATGTGTATGCAATTAATTTTTCTGCAAAAGATTAACAAGTGGAATAGATTCAATATCTTGCATAAAGTTAAATAGTGTGAGATCAGGGGGATCTTGGAAATATGCATGCTTAGTGCATATAATTTCTACATGGTATCAGATCATTTTTTATTGAAGATTGCAATTGTGAAGTGATTTTGTGCTGGTGGACAATTCGAATTTGCTACAGAAGATTCTTGGTACAGAAATTGAGTATACATTGAAATGTCTTTCAACGGGTTGATATTGGAGTATGCCCTTGATGGGAGATTGAATTACATAGCCTGGAAGGACAGGATGGAGGCGGTGCTGGAGCATAATGGGCTGAAGGAGTTCATCAATAGCGATGTTCCTAAGCGGGGATCTAGCGATGCTGCATTATTTGATGCATGGAAAAAGAAGACTACAAAGACGAGGAGGATTTTGTTGGAAGGTGTGAAGGACTAAATTTTGTCTAGCCTTCACGGTAAATCCATTCAATTCTTAATGTGGAATGATTTAACAGACTTGTTCCAAAGAAGAAGTGACCAGAGGAAGTTGGCGCTTAAAGACAAGCTCAGAAAAATAAAAATGGAGAAAGGCGACAATATTCCAAAATACCTCACGAAGTTTGTCCATTGCAAGGATGAGTTGGGAAGTGTGGGGGTTACTGTTGATGAAGAAGACTTGGTGATCTTGGCTCTCCTTGGGCTTCCGAAGAGTTGGCATAGCTACGAAGACGCTTTCAATGGATGGGAAAAACTGCTGGGATGGGAGCGACTTTGGTCAGATCTTATGCAGGAGGAGATAAGGCGGGGTACCAGGGATGGATCTTCATTGGAGAATGAAGATGAAGAGAATTGCGCTTTGGATGCCAAAGCAAGGAAAAGGAAGGGGAAGAAAAATCCTTCAGAATTCGGTGCTAAAGGCAAGAAGCAGGACTTGTCCAAAGTGAAGTGTTTTCACTGTCACGAGCATGGATATTTTGCCACTAACTATCCACAGAAGAAGAAGAATAAGTAGGCTGCTAGATCTGTAGCTGGAGAGGCCTTAGCCTTGCAATTTGAGCTGGATTTTTCCTTGATCGCATGCTTGGTTTCAAGCTGCATGGGATCGGTGTGGTATCTTGACAGTGGTGCGTCTTTCCATATGACGAGAGACAAAGATTTGTTTAGTGATTTGGAGGAGAAGGACCTCCAGATGCATATAGAGATGGGCGACGATGGTCGGTACAGTACGACTGGCATTGGGACCATTACTGATCTGGATTTATGCAGGAATGCAACAGAATAAACATATAACCATAAATACAGAGATGCAGGGGAAATAACACTTCATTTCATTAATATCAAAGAACTAAAATTTGCTTACAGACGGAATGGAAATAAAACTAGCTAGGGTGCTGGTAGCTATCTCTGAGAAGATATGTGGTGGCTATAGGCCTCTGAACTGAGTTACAATGAGGCTCGAGGGCCTATTTATTATTTAGAAACAATGGGAAATCCTAAATATCCAAAACCCTAACCCTAGGAGATGAAGCGCCAAAACTATGGGCCCCGTTTGGGTAAATTGGTGTTTCAACTTCCCAGGGGCGTAACTTTGGCATACGATCTCCATTTGACGCGTACCATACCTCGTTA